>OX465097.1:53273055-53873055 GCA_949987625.1 Chalcis sispes | reverse complement strand
AAACTGTTTCAATAATTTTGAAAATATATTTTTATTTTATACTTATAAAAAATTGCGTTATCGTTATCATCGAAAACAATTTAAAAAAAAAAAAAAAAAAACAAAAAAAAAAAAAAACAAAAAAAAAAACTGAAATAAATAAAATAAAGCATCAATTTAAATAACGAAATTGCGTCACTTTCGGTTTTATTTTTCCTTCGGTTATGTAACGATTTGTGGATATGCCTGATCATACGCGGACATATATTACTTACGCGTCTTACTTTATTTCAAATACGACGTACTTTTCGCGCTTTTATTGCCGTCCTCACAATGAGCTGTAAAATTTTATACGCGGTTTGCGAACCATGTATCTATCTTTTCTCTTTCTGTTTGCCGTTCGGAAGCCGCAGTTAAGGTTTATTGTCGCTTGTCTTGTAAATACCACCCAGAGACTTATCGAAGTGCTGCGAAACATTGTTTCGAAATTGTTACTTAGATTGAAGTTGTAGTTACATTGCCTAAACTGCTATTTATTGCCAAAATTTTTTTGAACGAATTGCGTTGAGTAACCAGTGCGTCGGAATTTCTTAAAAGTTCCGTAAAAGAAGCGACATTTTCATCTAGATTTATACGAGAAGTCTCTTTGCGCTAAGAGGAAACGCACCGGTGAAGGTAATAGCAAGTAGTTGTGTCCTTGTAAAGGCGAGAGATTACACCAAATCGTGAACGCACGTAGTGATGGAGGATGTAAAAGTTACCGAATGATCGCGACGCGTTAACGGAGACGAACTTCTTTAAAATTTAACGCAGCTTTTAAAGACATGATAAGGAAGATAGAAAGAGAGAGAGAGCGAGATAGCTTTTGAACTTTTCGTTGAATATTCTCGACCCTCTTTTAGTAAACTTGAATTACTTTGTAAGTTTTATGGTTCAATTTGTTATAGTTTTTTTTTTTTTAGAATAATTTCATGATATTTATTTTTGAAATTCAAATTTTCAAAAAATAGTTATGTGGGTTATTACAACATTTTTTATCAGGTAAAACGTGTTTAAAAATTAATTTTTAATTTTAACCGTCGAGTGAAATCAATGTTTGTAAAAACTGAAATATTTACGTCGGACACTTTTGCTTTTAAAAGTCGGTCAAGCGATGTAATAATTTTCCTTTTCCCAAAGGTAAGCCAATCTCAAAAGCTCGCTTTATCAAATATCGGCTAAACGATACGATGAAGTACTTTACATACCCAAATATAGCAATAATAAAACTCTCGTCGATTACGTAAAAAAAAAAAGGAGAAAATATCGTAAAGTCTCGGGCTTTCTTTATATTCCTTTGCCGCACGAATAAATATTCACGTGTATATAGCCAAAGTATTTTCATAGATTGAGGATCAGCCGAAAACAAATATTTTTTCAAAGAAAATGCCAGCGCCGCCAAAATTAATTTTTTCAGAGCGCTTTCTGTTTATTCAAGGAAAAATTTGCCATACATTTTGTTATGTGTGTATTGACCGAATAAACGGAGATGTGGAACAGCGCGGAAAGAAAAACAAGACAGAAATAACGGAAATAATTAGTTGGATCGCAATCATAGTCGTATTTTTGTTTGTCTTCCTTGATAAATGAGAAAGCGAGAGACGTCGTTTTATTGCCCGTCGGGATACTTTTATCTAACCATTTTTTTTTTTCTGCTTTAACAATCTCCCCGTGGCATTGAAAAAATTACGCGAGCGAGATTCCCGTTATTGTATAAAGATAAAAGTGTAAAATCAGAATATGCACGAAAACGCAATATATATTCGAATTCACGATTCCGTGAAATAAGCCGAGAGAAAATTTTTGAAAATATAATAATACGTTCAAATGGCTTAAAATAAATAATTATATAATATTCGCTAAAAAAAATTGTATTTTGCAACGATCAATAATCCAAATTTAAATTTCAAAACAAATTATACATTAAAATTTTTTAATTTATTTTAAATTATTCATATAATACGCAATAATAATTACATATTACGATAATTATAATAAAATTTATGTAGATAATAAAATTAAAATACTTTGATAAATATTATAAGTCAATTAAATAAACAACACGTACAGACCTAAACAATTTTTCATAATATGGAGTAAATGTTAAATCTTGAATCCCACGCGATTCTAAGTATTTTCCAACTCACGTGTCGGCTTACATTATGAGATAAATAAAAGACGGTCGATCTACTCATTGAAATGCAAAGTAAACGCGCTTTAAAAGGAAAAATAAAAAAAAAATCAACGAAACCACAGGTCTCAAAGTCACGAAACAAGAGCGACGCAATTGTCCGCCGTTGATTAAAGGCTAGGTCGCGCGTAATTATATTAACAATCGAGCCGGTCGTACGCGATACCGATCGATGATTTTGCTATAAAACTATTACCTCGAGCGGATAGAAACGCTGAAACGGTAATGTAGGGTGAGACATCGAGAAGGTGACGTTTCTTTGGTCGCGCGTAAGATACCCTTTGTGCAATATTGTACCAAGGCTATGATGCACAAATATTTTTTTTTTTTTTTAAATTACCCAGCGAAAAGTGTCAAATGTGCACGCGTATGAGTTAAAATACTGAGAGTAGCGCATACCCAACAACGAAGCTGATGTAAAATATATATGAAAAAGTTTTTTTATTTTTTTTTTATTTATAAATACTATTTTCAAAAAAGAAGACAAATTTCTTATAAAGATTGCGTTGTAGCATTGATGAAGCTGCGGACTTACTTTATTTTTCTATTTTATTTTTTTTTTAATTTTTTCATCAATCTCGTGTAATTTTAACATCAAAGTAGCTTATTACATAGTTATTTTTTTTTTTTTTTTTTTTTTTTTTTTTTTTTTAACGTAGTTTAGAATAAAATTTAAAATTTTTAAAATAAAATTTAGAGAAAAAAATTTCTAGTTAATCACTTGTACTTTAAATGTCAATGTAACCTAGACGAATTGAGAAAGAATTTTATTATGAAACAAGCGAATAATGAAAATCTAACAAATATGCTGGACGTCGGTAGTATTTAAAGAAATGTGAAAATATCGATTTGAGAAGTTTTTACGATATTATATAATTAATTATTTGTTGTTACTTTTTTCCTATGCTAATTTCAATAATGAAGGCATTCGGCACGCACTATTCAAAATTATTCATAAATTAAATTTACACGAAAATAATGAATTATTTAAATAATTTATAAAAGTTACAGTAATTCGCTAGAGAAAAAAAAGTGAACTAAATAGCTAAAAGAAAAAAAGAAAAAAAATAACAACATGTCTGACTTGTGACTATCGTCAATAACGTTCAATTGTTAATTGACGAAATAACTAAAGTCAATGTTTCTCTCGCACAGACTTTAAAACTGCATACCAAAGCGCGGAAATGAATTTTCCAAAGGTAACAGTTGATCAAACTGTGCTGTTGTTGATTTTCAATTTCTTCGCGAAAAATACGGTAGAACAAGCGAGGAAAACAAAATTCGAGTGAAACAAGTTTCGAACCCATCGTCTCGACCACAAGCGGCCGGAGCTTAGACAACCGGGCCGTTTTTACCGTGACGCGTTTCACGTTAGCTATTATTTTACTTCTTCGTATCAGCACCTCTGCTGGTTTAAATCGATAGCTGGAGATGACTGCTGGTAAGTAATAGATTGATGTTTGCTCATCATTATGTTTTGGTTAATTAGTAAAACTACGAGAAGATAGAGTTAGCGTTTCGAGTGAATAAGTAATTAGTTTTGGGGGAAATTTATCGCGTTAGAAATCAAACGTCGTTTATTATGTTAAGAATTATTAGAAAATATTTTTATAATTAAAATATATACAATTAAATTTATTTTTGTAATTAAAATATGTACACGCTTGATTTAAAATTTTCAACAATTGACAACAAATTAAGAAATTTTAACGATAATTATTAAAAAAAAAAAAAAAAAGTCAATTGCAGGTACAAAAAAATCGATCCAACATCCAATACGTTATATTTCTTACTTGGACGAACGAGAAAAATTATATTATTTGAATATTTATATATTTTGATAATATTTAATTTTAATTTAATTTCAATTTATTTCGCTTTATTTAATCTAATGTAATTTTATTGGCAAATAATATTTTAGTCAACGTATATTCGCTCTCGAAAGATCGATTTTTCACGCGAAATAAACGCGCGTGTAAATTTTTGTAAAAAGAGCGTGAAAATAGGTGTGCCGAGGGCAGGGCAACGAAGACAACGAGAAAAACGCGCTTTTCTCAGTTTAAGGAGGCAATCTGGGTCATTTTTTTCAAAAAAATCGATTTTCTAAAAACATGATTTTTAGGTACTATATACATATAGAATTAGTATACAAACTTTTATTTTGGTCAGGAAAGCCAAGAAATATATATATAATGCGATAAAATGGAGTGTGTGCGAGCGCGCTCAACGTAAAGTTGTCAGCGAAAAACGCGTTTTTCTCGAAACAACGTTTTTTGACCTGGCTGACATGATTTTGAAAAATCTATATTACCGATCGGGCTAAAATTTTAACTGAGTATTCAGGACACGTATAGCTTCAGCCCCTACCAGATTCAGAATTTTTTATACATTTTTAACAATTTTATTAAACAATTTTGTTGCAAAAAACAGGTCAAAAAATTAAAAAGTCCGCCATTTTGTTTTTTTTCGTCCAAAATGTTTAATTCTGATAGGGGCTATAGCCAATCGACTATTTTTCGAAATGCCGTTTGAATTTTTTGTTTCATGCATTCCAGTCATGAGATATCGTGTCAGCCAGTTTTTTTTTACGTCTTTGTTGCAGCCGCCATTTTGTAAATAAAAATGAAAAAAAAAAAAAAAAAAAAAAAAAAAAAAAAAAAATTTTTTATATAATTTAATGATTATTCTTTGATATGCAAAAGTTTCAATACATAAAAATAAATACTTCTGTTTAAAAAAAATTGTTGAAATTTCATGTAAAAGACCCAGACTGCCCCCTTAACCGCAATAGTCGAGTACAAGCGAAGCTTAAATTTCTGCGCTTACAGACTAAAGTTTGTACACACATTACCGCCATTATATCAATTAAATTAATTTAATTTATTTTTATGTGATCGGACGCGTGTATGAAAGCATAAATTTTTTACGGTTTCGCGATTCGCGTCGCGCGATAATCGTATGCATTTCTTTTTCGTAAAGCGATTTTTAATATCTTTCGTTCGTGCAACGAAAGATCAGCTTCAACGCTGCGCCTGTCAATCGATAAATTAATCAATTTCTTTTTATTGTTTAATTTACTTATTAATCTTTTCCTTATGCATCGAAACAAAGCTATTATAAAAATTATTATTGTTATTAATTAAACAAAATTTATCGGACACTCTCCATGTTGGAGAGCGCATGAAATTGCTATTTTTTTATAAATGATTTCTTTTGAAAATCCACAATCACAATATCTCTTCTGTTTTTCATGCGTATACAGTTTGAAAAAAAATGTTTTCTCTCTAATAAAGACACCGAAACGAACCTCTCCTTTCACATAATTACCATCATAAAGAATCGCCTACGCCCTTTTTTTTTTATTCTTTCCCTCATTCTATTTTTTTATATCTTCTAGACGTCGTTGAGTGTCGACTCTCGAAAATATATCAACTCTTCCCACGAGACGGAGAATTGGAAGTGAAATAAGCCAACGATTTATTATTTTCTTTTGCCAAATAAGAAAACGTCTCGGTTGCAAGATCAGATACGAAAAATCGTGAATCGTAATTTTTTTAACAATAGATTGTATAAAAGTATTTCTCATAAATAGCGAATTTACTTAGATTATATTTAGAACTTATTTTAATTTTTTAATTTTCAAAATGAAATTTTCTTTTCTCATAATTTTAGATGAGAACGTTATTGAAAATGTATCAATTTCATATGATTTTTTTTATTTTTAAACTTTAAGTCAAGGCTTGAATAATTTTTAACTAAAAAAAATTTTAAAATATGAGAATATCATAAATATAAAATCCAAGTGAATGTATATTACCATCGCGCAAGCATAACCGAAACCTTATAACCGTAATCTCAATAAGCCTCTCACATTGTGTTTAAGCGCAACAATCACTTACTTATAAAAAAAGGAAAAAAGAAATTATCCTCAAACATTCTATTAAAGCTCATACTAGGCATGTAAAAAAAAAAAAAAAAGAAAAAATATAGGAGCTCGATAAAGAAACAAAGAATAAGCGAGCTTAAACAAAAAAAAAAAAGGGTCAAGCTATTTCCCAAGTCGCAGCGTTGACGAAGATAACCGTAGGAGTCAAGCGCGAGGCTTGACAACATAACGACGTGTCCTTGGGGTGTGGTCGACGTCTAGGATACGACGATATACAACGACTGCATCGCTGAGACAAAAATTTAAGCCAAACGGCCGCGATAAAGAGGCACTTTTGTGTCTTCTCGTATTTTCGCAATAATTATGTTACTACAAGCGACGAATATTATAGTTTTGAGAGATACTTAATAATCTTCATGCCTGTGGCTCTGCCAAATGACGAGACGCCAGTGCTTCTCGAGTCATTATTATATTTTTCTTCTTCTTTTTTTTTTTTTTTTTTGGAATGGAAAATTTCGACTACTTCTTGGCACCAAATTATCTTACGTTCATGTGTGAGTGTATGCTTAAGATTGCGCGCGTTTATCGCACAAAGAATCTTTCGAACATTTTATTGGTCCATTTAAGCGGTATAATTGCTCGAGTATTTATAGATGTCTAATTCATTTAATTTGAAGTGCAAGATAGTTAACGAGTAAAGGAAATATACAATATATAAATAAATAAAGGAAAAATATTTGATCGATTGATTTATTTCGTGCTCTCGATAAATAAAATTTTATAAATATTATATAAATTTATGAGATTCATATGAGATTAATATTTGATGGATTAAATTTATGATGAAAATATGCAACGACGAATAACGTGAAAATTTTATGATGAAAATTTATAGTATTCAATAACGATGAGTTTTTTTTTTATGTTTAAAATAAAGCTCAATTTATCTAATTTTTTATTAAAATAAAAAGAAACGTTTAAAACATTCACGGTCGACATATTTTTTATGAAAAAGAAAGAAAAATAATTAATTATCGAACGTTTATATTATCGTGAAAACATTTGTATTCACCAATTGTGTACAACAAATATTTTCTTAAAGCAAATTATTTTTTATAAAAATATTATACAAAATTCAATCCATACATTTTCGAAATATTCAACTCTGATTGCAAACACTCTTTTACTATTTACGTTAACTATTTAATGTTATAAAGTTAAATTTTTAAGGCTGAACAATTTTAAAAATGGCACAGCAACTCTGTCATTCAGTTCATTATTTTAATTCTTGTTCGTGTAACTATTTGAAAACAACGTAACATCAATCGACAGGAAAACTGTCGTTATTGAAAATTTTATTGAGCTATGCTCTCAATAAATGCTATTGTCAACGATTCAAATTATTTGGATATGTAAAAGAAAAAAAGACCGCATCTCGTTGTACTTTTTTATCTTTTGAAATGGTCTCGTTATGCAAGATTACTTCTTTATTGTAAAAAATGATTTATGAAACTTTTACAAATACAGGATTTGAATAAAGATATTCAAAAAATAGGATATCAAATGCACAGTCAGTAAAGTCGGAAGAGAAATTTTTTTAAAGAATTTTAACACCCGCAAAATTTTTTAGATTGAAATCCATGAAAAATTAAAATGCAAACGCGTATTCGACAATTGATTAAAATTTATCCGATTGCTTTTCACCTCAGAAACAGATTTCTGTAACGATTTCATTAAATTTATCTTCAAAATAATACACGAACATGACAATAACTCTTGTCATTGCATGGCTATAGACTGTGCCTCTCTTTCTTTATCGGATAAAAATAAACCTTGCAACAAACGGATGCGGAAAACCACATTTATCGCAAAATCTAAAAATACCGTTTTGATATCGAGCGGTTTAAAAATAAAGTCAAAAGGAATGAAAAGGAATGAAAAAAAAAAAAAATTAAAATGAAGAGAAACGCGAGAATCAATCGCTTTCAATCAGCACCCGCATTCATTGCATTCATTGGCATTCGTCAACCATTCGTTAAACCATTCTTTCTACAGAGTCGCCGCGTACATATTGCTTTGACGGCAAACACACAGTACGGCAAAGGTGCACCGAGGGATTGCGTTTTCTTAAGTTATCCACGATGGGATATCGATACGTTTGCTCGCTTCTCGCGTGTCCGTTCGGCCTTCTACTCGAGTTTATCGATCCGGGAAAGGCTTCGCGGAGTAAGGTATTAAAGTTGGTAGTCAGTACACCGCCGAATACGTTGGATTATATCGCGGAACTTAACGATTCCGTATCCGGTTGCGCTTGTTTCTCTGAAATATACCCCCTTCGTCAATTTTATTGTTTCGCATTTTTTTAATACCTATTAATATTGCGATAGTTCTTATTCCTTTTTAAAATTTATTTAATTATAATATTGAATATTTTCTTACTTTACGAGAATTTCGTACATCTTAGATTCTACTTTTTTTTTTGTCTTATGATCGATTTAATGCTTAATAACCGTTTTACAATAAAGTCCATTATGTAAAGAAAAAATAAAAATAAACTCTTTTAGTCAAATTGCAATTCATGCTATCAAATTGACTGATTTAAAATAAATAAAAGTTTTTATTCAATATCTAAACTTTAATAGAAGAAAATCTTTTTATCAAGGGTTCACTAATTGCTTTTAAATGCTCTAAATGCAGTTTATATTTGATATCGCGAAAGAATGATACTTTTTTAACATAAATTTTATGTTTTATAGCGTGAAATTATTCAACTTATAATTAAAATATTCTAATTATATCTTATACATAAGTAAATAAAGAATAAAAGCATTCAAAATAAAAAAAAAATTATAGACCTTTAACTAATGTGTCTCTTGTCAATAAACTTGAAATATTTAAGAAAATTTTTTCTATTTTTCGTGGATAAGCGTATTTCTTATAATATATACATTACTTTCATCAATAAAATATATGCTTACAAAACTTTCAAGGATAATAAATCAATCCTTTATGATGAAACTTTTTTGTTCTTTTATTAAATGAAAGATAATCGATCTTCTATGGGTATAAAGTTTTCTTTGAAACTCTCCTATCAATACTTAAAATTAATTTTTATTACGTTTTATAGATTTTTGGCATTTGGTTGATAAATATTAGTGGCTTTGCATTATTTATCGCACTATTAAAAAATCAAATTTATATAAACAAATTTTCACAACGTTAAAATTAGAAATAAGATTTATATATTATGTAAGTAACTTCAATCAGCTTACCTTGTCCATTTTTATTAGATAGGGTAAGCCAATAGAAATAGAAAAAGAAAAGGTAAAAAATAAAAAAGTAATGAAAAAGCTTTAAGAAAACGCGTGAAGAATCCCAAGATTTGTGAAAAGTAGAAGCGATTGCGACGCAACGAAATCCGATGATCGAAAGGATTCTCCGAGGATCGAAAATACATATAGCAATAGTAGTATAGCAATGGGCGGGTATTTCAAATTCAAACGTCGTCCGTTACGACGACGAAGGAGAACGAATGAAAGAAAAAAAAATAAGGTGAGCACACACTATAAAAGTGCCGCGTAAAAGGAGCAAAGTCAACTGCCGCGCTCTCGTATGAAAAAAAAAAAAAAAAAAAAAAAAAAAATCATTCAGAAGAAAACGTATACGCGACTGTGTGCGACTTTGTTCACGCTTATAGCGTTAGACTGCAACAAATCCATAAGAATGAAAGAGATAATACGACGAGGACGTAGGTGGAAATCCTCGCGGCAAATCAATAACTTCCGCCAGAGAGTGGAAACCTGCAAAGCCTCTGAATGGACCGCCTCGGCGACTCGTGACTTTTATCTAGGCTATATACTTACAGCACGTTTTGCAAATGGCATTTGAGTTGTAAGTAAAATTTATGCGACAAAAACACGATCGACCTCGCGTCTACTCTTAATTTATCCTTGCATTCTTCCTTTTTTTTTTTTTTTTTTTTTTTTATTAAGAAATATTAAATATTAAATATGAAAAGTTAAATTTTTTTCTTTGTTCTTTAAGAATCGATCGCTAAAAGCCAAAAAATTATATTCGTTGCTCTCTTTTTTATTAGAGTGTAATGTAATGGGAACTTTTTAAAAGAAGAGCCTGAATCTACGGCGAAGTTGAAATAAAAATTTTGTCTTTTGAAAGATATCAGATACTATTTGAATTTTTTGCTACTAAAATAAGAAATTCGTATTCTGGCAAAGTAAGCAATTTTCTATGATAAATCTAATAAAGTTTAAAAGTTCTTTCGATTTTTATCAAAAAGCAAACAATTAATATTAAAAAATAAAAAATATAAAAAAATTACGTAACTTAAAGTTTATTTCGCTTCAAAAGAGATAGTTTAAAAAAACAAAAAGAAAAAAGTAAAACCAAAAAATTAGGTCAGCTCATGTAAGTAGACTTTCTAGATTATCCTTGCCACCGCAAATACGTGATGTCATGGAAAATTTGCCTACCCAGACGACTCTAAAGTGAACCTAATTTTGATTCAAACCCACGCAGAGACGTTAAAAAAATTTCCAACGGTCTACTTAGCAATACTATCTAATTTGATAAATTTATACTTTTTATATTTACATATTGTAAAATAAGTTAAGTTCATAATAAAAAATAAAGCGAAATATTGAATTCGAGCAATTTATTTCTATAGCATCGATAACCTTTAAATTAAATTTCAATTTGTTAAATTGAGATTCGAACGGTATTGAATAATCCATTTCCACGAAATTCATATATAAATGATTCGAAGACGTATAAATATTGTATAAATTTTTTATTTCACTTTCTTACTTCAAAATAGATGTCAAATAAGGAGATGAAATAATGCAGCGTGCAAATATCTAAAACGTCGGAAGGATACAAGCAACTTTATTATCAATGAACCGAAAGAGGATAAAAGGATAAGGTTCCAAAAGATTTATCGTGAAAGCTCGAAGGATAAAAAATAAAGGCGATATTTTTTTGTATCCAAGCAATCAAAATTGATGAAAAGAGAATTTTATAAATATTTATCCGAAAAAAGAGAGAGAGAGAGAGAAAAAAAAATAAATAAAATCAAAAATAACGATGCTAAAGGCACGAAGTGTTAAAATTTATATTTTCTTTAGCTTGTAAAAAGTGGGTTATATGCGCTGTAATTGACGCTCGAAATCTATGACTTTTCGAAGAATTAAGGCATAAATTTTGGGCGTCATTTTAAAAGACAGGTAATATAGCTAATAAGGAATAAATCATCTGCGCGCGTTTTTATTCCTTAAATAATTCATCGAAAATAATAGCGAATGAGAAAAGTTTTATTCGTCGTAAAAGAAAAATTAATTTTTCATCGTTTTAAATACGAAACTTTAAATAATAGTTATTCGCAATGCAAATAAATAAATTAATTTTGAAACAATCCTTTATAATACAGACCATTTGAATAGTTTCACTCGCTTGCTTAATATGTTATCTACTCTAACTCACGATGAATTCTCGGGCGTTTGATCTTAATTTAGGTATCTCAAGTCGAGCTCGTCTTTCCTCTATTGCCAAGACACTCGAAATTAGACTCGAGATGCTCTTTTGCACCGCGGCTTTTAAATTTTTTTATAGAATTGATGGCAAGTTAAGTCGAATGAAAGACGAAAGCTAACTTTCATATACGTACTAGTATATATAAATTGTATCGATCCTATAGACTATGACCTTTTTGTTATTAAATTTTGGTTTTGTAAAATAGAAATTTTTATCTGGAACTAGGTTGATTGCTTTTTTTTCGTACTGCTTGTTGGACAACAAAATCACATATATTTGCAATCTCGATTTGTTTAATTCGGTTAAACGTTTAATTAGCATCATTATTCGTTACGTTAATAGGGATAAATATTTGTATATTATTATTATAAATAAATAAGCTTATTTTAAAAAGTGGTCGGTGAAATCATAATAACGTACATTTATCAAAGAAGAGAAATTTATATTCATCGCTGATTGTCATGAAATTACATTATTACAAGGCCTTATAATATCGAATAAAAATTCAAATTTTATTTATAAAACTTCACAACTTATTTTAACGAAATGGCTGTTGTTGAATTTTATTTAAAATTGAAATTAATTTACCAAAAATAAAATGCAAATTCGGAATTGAATAAATGATAAGATTTTCTTTTTTATCACTTTGATGCTTCTATTTTTCGATCTCAGTCAAAATAAACTTTTAATAATTGATATCACGCGTAAGAAGCCGCAATATAATCAAAATTAAATTAATGGAAATAGTACATGTTGCAATTTTTATTCCATGTCAAAATTGATTTTTCCGTAATCTTTATCTTTTCATAGAAATTGAAAAAGCTCTACGTAAATTGTTCTCTTTTCTTGTGAACCAACATCTATATTGGATATTTATTTAATGCCGCGCGCAAAATTTAATTAATTTAATTAATGAAGATTATACTCGAGCATTAATAAGTCAACGATGGTTACTTATTGTTTTTTATTTTTTACACGTTAAAATGAACTTTGAGTACTTTGAAAAAAATTAATCATTAAAAACTGTCGTTTTTATAAATAGTATAATATTATATAATACTGATAAAACAATTAAGTATAAAAAATAAGTTTCATCAAAAAAATCCTCAAAGAAAATTCGATTGGATCTGCATCTTTGGCAGTTAACTTACTCGTAAAATCGATATACGATCGATTAAAAGCCATTATAGGTCATATGGATTTCTCACGCGGCAACCCGCTTTTATCTCGAGTCTCAATCGATACGAGGAAAATTGAATTATCTGTGGCGAACAATGCGCAGCATTGATTAACTATTTTGTTCGTGCGCTAAAAGTCAAGGAAGCCCGTTAAAGAATGAAAATCCTCGAAATAGACTAGAGAAGATCCGTGTAAGCTAACTTTTGAGTGAAATCGAATAGTTTCTATGTGTATGTGTACGTGTGAGTGTGTGTAAAAGAACAAAAGTAAGTAAAGTTGAGAAAGGCTGCTCTTTTAAAATTCTCACGAACAAGCTGGTTCTTTCGCTCGTTGGTAGCTTGGAAAACTCGATTAACTAAAGAGAAAGTAATGAAGGTACGAAAGCCGCAACAGCAGCGACGTTGGTGGTTTTTTACTATTTTTTTTTTTTTTTTTTTTTTTTTTTTTTTTTTTTTTTTTATTCTCTCGAACAGACTTTACGCGCAGCGTAAGCTGCAACTGCGAGAAATTGAATTCTAAGATAAATAAAGGGATGAGTTATTACGTAAATCGTCGTTACCACCGACTGCGAAAGTTTTAAGTACCAAGTCTATATTTTTTCTTAACGACAAAAATTTTCCGCTGTCAGGAAAGTCGCTATACACGCGAATTATTATGATTTATTGGATTTATGAGTACTGTTGGAAATTATTCAAAATTATCTTTCATTTTTTTCAAACCGAATATTAAATATTCATAATAGACGTTTTAAATGAATAAAAATAATATTTAAAACTATTTCTGCATGTGCAGTATTAAACGATAATTTTTATCCTTTTGCGTATTCAAATTTTACCGTTTTTAGAGTTTAAATTTATGCATGCCGTCAATTTGGTTGACGGCTCGAAATTGTAACATCAAAATTCCCTAATATGTTTCTAGTTACAAACTTGGTATAATGTCGATTTACAATTGCTAATTGCATGATGCCAAACGCGAGATCGTGGAATGTTCAATGCAAACTTTAAATTTCCTAAATTATTAATATTGACTCCAATGATTAATTAGAATATAACAATATTTTTTCAAAAGAATTACGCTTTATTATTACAATATTTTGATTTTTTCTTATTAATGCAAAAAAATCACGAATTTTTACAACTAAATTTAATAAAAATAATATAAAAAAAATTTTTATTGATAAAAATAAAAATTGATAAAAATTTTTTTTTCGTACGCAAAATAAAATTATTCAAAAAATCATTTTAAACAATTTCTAATTAAAGTATTCTGCATCTTCTCTGCGAATAATTTATCGACGCGTAAATTTTAATGTTTATTTCAATCGGGTAGAACACAAATGTAAATGAAGTCACTTAACTTGAAGCAAGTTTATTACTCAATGAGTCACGCATGCAGACAATTATCAGGAAATGCTATCCAAGCGTCATTTAACATTCTAATTTTACGTATAAACACATTTCATTGATTAAAATACTATTTTATGATAAATCTTAAATTTTTGCAATCATTAATTATAAACATTAATTATTACATTTTACTAAAAAAACTCGATGAAAAAATGCCAATTGTTATACATACGTATAAGAAGTTTAACTAAAATATTATCGAAAAAGAAAATTAAGTTTGAACGCATACGGCTCCTCTCAATATAAAAAAACGAAAGAATGATATAAAAAAAAAAAAAAAAAAAAAAAAGAAAAAGGAGACGCAGAAAAGTCGGTGACTTCGATTCTAGACGGTGATGCTTTTCCAACGTCTCCAAAACAGCCGAGTAAGTCGTTACGAAGAATGAAAAACAAAGGAGAAGCGCACGTAAGTATATAGCTTTCGGCAAAACTGCTCTTAAGACGCTCGCGTACTTCTTGCTCGGCGAGTGAGCGATAAACAAACTTTTTCTTTCCAAAAAACTGTCGCGACGGCGCCTATGCACGCAGAGAGAAGAAAAGAAAAACAAGCGAAGAGTATGAAAAATAAAATAGAATAGAAAGACTCGGTGTAAAAAAGTTTTTATTTCGATTTTGAACGAAAGATTAAAAACGAAAAATTTTTCGCGCTCGATTGCAGATTTACACGATAGTGTTGAAATGCGAATTACGCGATTAAAACGTCGGTGTAATATTGAAGGAAAAATAATTTCTTGTATTTAATATGTTAATCGCGTTTTTCTTCCTCATTCCACGATGATAAATTGTCAATGAGTTTTCGCAAAGGTCAATTCGCACTTTTTGTAAGGTAAGCTTTGAAAATAGAAATATCAAATTTATCGAAATATGATTATTTTTTTCACGCTCGATGCAGTTTTACACTTTTCCACTCGATCGAAATTTATTTCCACTCTCTTGGGCGTGATATTAATAATACTCACCGAGCAAATATCTTATAACAAATTTTAATATCGAAATTGAAAACTCGTTACAATTTATCTCGAATGTCTTGAGAAGCGCGATGATGAGGAAAAAAAAAAAAAAATCGTACACGAAAGCAAAGCGGGCAAAAGCGAAACGAAGATTAAAAATAACGTTAAAAATAAAATAAAAATGTGTCCGTAAATGAGGCCTGAATGAAAAAAGAAATATAACGCGCGAACGTAAGCTATTCACAAGGGTTAAACGCACGAGTCATTTTTTATAATTTTTATGCTTTCATCGTCATCCTTACAAAATTTTTTTATTTATTTATTTATTTTTTTAACATTTTGTTCTTCGTTATAATTTTTTTTTTATTTCATTGTATATAACTTTTTAACCTTAATCAAGAAATTAATAGAAATACAGAAATCATTTTCGAATGGAATGCGGAAAGAAAATCTATTTGCAAAAAATAAAATCGAATTTATTCTAATTTAATTCATTTTCGAATAGATAGAGCTTGTGACGCATATAAAAGGGAATTTCTTTTATTTGAAATTATCGAAGCGGTAAAAGATATTGAAATTCAAGAGAAATAATCCTACATAATTATTTTCTATTCTCACCGATAAATTCTATTTCGTAATTAACAATTTCTTTTTCTCATTTGCAAAACGCACAAAAAATAAGTTGAAAAATTCTTTTATCATGCGCAAAATTCACAATAACCGTTCCGTTAAAAGATTGCAAAAGTTACAAAAGATTATAAAAAGACCGTTTCGTTTCGAATAAAAATTGGAAAAAAATCAGCCGAAAAAAATCTAGCCAATTATCAAATATAATATTCATGCATATTTTTCATTTTCATCAACTTGTTATTCGTTAAAAATTACACGTTGATGCATATGAAAAAATAATAAGATAGTATCATCTTAATTTCATTTTTCATACATAAAAAGATATTTTTCTAGCAATTAAGTTTCGCACCCCCGATTTTAAAGTATAAAGGGTCTAGCGCGCCGCGTTGCTTTTAGTACCTATACTTGCCACGTGGCGTGGCCGCGCCACTTGATATGCATGAACTGACAACGTATTTTTGTAAAGAAATAACAATTCATCGGAAAATTTTCATCCTGCAAGCACTTGTACGCATCGAAATTTCAAAAGAGTCGAACGGAAAAAAAAATATTGCACAACTCGTTTCCTCAATACTCTCGATGCACAATCTAAGTTAACGTAAAAAATTGCCTTCGCGTGTCTCTTTTTTCTAGAAATCCAAAAGCTATTTTATTACCGTAGCGTAACGGAATCTCCGGCTCACAAATATACGTTTAACGATTTTTACAACTGCGCACAAGTCTTATTTCATTACGTAACTTTGAAGTTTAAAGTCACAAGTGAATCTACTTGTAGTAAGCGTATGTGATTTTATAAAATAAAATTATCTATATTATATTTATAAAGACAATGTGCAATTTATATTTTTTAAAAATTTATTAAATTTTAATACATGGTAAGTCGGAAAAAATCGCCACAGCTAAGGAAAATATTAAAAAAAAAATGCATATGTGTGAAACTAAATTTTTACTATGCGATAGTATACAGTTTACAAAGATCTATAAAATATACAACAAAAATATTCTTAAATTTTATTTAGTTAACACATTACAACAATTAACCAAAGTAACGCAAATGGATCAAAGAATGAGGCATTTTACCCACGTGTGGGCAAGATGCCATATCCTTTGAATAACTCTAACAAAATATGAAAAATAATTTATAATTTCATATTATTTTAAGTAAAAATAATTTTTATTAAATTTTTAATTATTGCGTTACACTTACTTTTTAATTACATTACAGTTTTTTGGGATAAAAAAAATAAATGCCACTGGCATCTTACTTTCAGGTTCGAAACTTAACAAAAAAGAAAAATTTAACTTCTTTTCTTTTCTAAACTATTCTGTTATATTATTTATTATCTAAATAAATAGTTTTAAGTAAAAAAAAAAAAAAAAAATATGTTAAGGAGAGTATGTCAAAGTTATAGAAAAATTCAGATCGGCCTATACTGTTTTCAACAATGTCTTAAAAACAAAATAAAATTGAAGCATCGGTAAAAGTCGTTAATAAAGCGTAATTAACTAATCATAATACAACTCATAATAACAGTTTATATTGCCATATATATTGTATATTTTCACTTTGTATATAGCAAAGTGGCGTATTACCCATACTGGCATATTCCCCTGGTTTAATTTATATTTTTATAAAGAATATAAATTTTCTAATGAAACGATAAATACATACAATTATTTATTTTATTCTTTTAGTTATCCAACGTATGCATAATTACAATATGAAATATTGAAGATTATAATTATTATAAAGGAATTGCAGTTACAAGGATTTAAAGATTAATATACTTTCGTTTTTGAAAATGAAAATAGCATTAAACAAGTTTTACAATTCACAGGGAAACCAGAGTAGCGATAAGGACAAAAAAGTTTAGTTTTCAATTTGAACTAGTTTAATTTTAATAATAATTTCTACTTTTATTCTAATCTTTTGACTTTATTCAACTTTTAAATAAATATGAAAGGTAGTTTCATTAAACCGAATACCATAAGATGTAAATTTTAAAAAAAGTTTAACATAGTTTTTAGCTCCATCAGATGATACGATAATGTAACTTTCTTTAGAACAAAAAGTATATTATCATGTACGCTAAGTAATTGTATTCTAAGTTAAAATTTACTCCGCGCTATAAAAGTAATTTGATTATGATGTTTTTGAGCTTAAAATAATTAACTTTTATCATTCTTTTACCATTCTAGGTGTACTATATTGAAAAAGAAAATATAGAATAATGTTTTCATATTTAAATAAAATCTTATTAAATAAAAAATTAAAATCCTATTATTCTACACTGGTTTCTTCATATTGGTATGTATATATATATATATAAAAAGATGAAAAAGCTCACCTATCAAAGATTCGTGCCTCCTTGAGTACATTGCCAAAATTAATGTAAGCGTCGAGAAAATTTGGATCCAAAGAGACTGCTTTTTCGAAATGGTGAATGGCCAGCCATATTTCACCCTGGGCATTGAAAACGCAGCCAAGATTGCTCCATGCCACAGCAAAGTCTGGCCGTGTCTCGATCGCCTTAAGATAACAGGCCTAAATCGTTGTAGTCGTCGTTGTCGTTGTCATCGGTGCCACGGAAATAAAAGAGACAAAAAAAAAAAACAGACATCGTCCAGGTAAGTAGAATTCGTCACCTTGGCAAGTGAATATTATGGGCTTTAAGAGCTGCTGCTTGTGCTATGCAGGCGCTTTGATAAATCACACAAATTTTTCATATGTGTGTATGTATACGTGTCGGTGACATATATATAGATTATATATATACATATATCGACGTATATATCATACATCATCATCGCTCTCACTCTCTCTCTCTCTCTCTCTTTCTCTCTCTTTCACTCTTTCTTTATTCATTCATCATAAGCGTATCTCATATATGTTAGGCTTTTTGTCCTTATTTTTTGCCCGTTTACTTATTTAATTGTGTGTTCTTTTTCTCTTTACAATTAAAAACTAAGAGATATATTTTAATAAAAAAAAAAAAAAAAAAAACAAAAAAACAAAAAAAAAAACAAAAAAAAACAAAAAAAAAAAAAAAAAAAAACAAAAAAGAACAAAAAAAATAAAAAATAAAAAAAGCATTAGCCCGAATTCCTCCTTCCCAATTTTAAATTCTCATTTGATTTCGTCGACGTACTCGTGTTCAAGAATCCCATCTTTCCTCGACGTATCCTCTATTATTTATATCATTTATACGATGCTTTTTTATTTTTATTAATAAATATCTCATGAAATAGTAAAGTTCACTAGTCACGAGTACGTGAACGAATTTCCAATGGAAAAACTTCTTGGTGATTCGAGGAGCTCTAGGCATAAATATATATTATGTGGCGAAAAAAAATAATCGATCGAAACGATAACTGTTTTCGTTTTTTATTTATTTACTTTTTTTTGTTAAATTGCAATATTAAATTTTGTTTTCTAGATGCAGCAGCTTGAATTAATTATTATTTAAAATTGTGTATCTATAACAAACAATTCTTTACTATAATACTTTAAAAATTTATTTATCATTAATTTATTTATCATCGAATTTTAATACTTAGAAATGTAATTTTTTAATAGTACAACATTTTTTATTTTCAACGAAAACTTTAATTTATATGTCGTATCAATAAAAAAAAATTAAATTTTATAAAAAAAAAAAAAAAAAAAAAAAAAAAAATGTTAACGATATAAAAATTTGCTTGTTTATTTATTTAAATTAATTACTGCTACAGCGAAAATCAAATTTACATTACGTTGGCATTTAATTGCACGATGTATAATTGTCATGAAAATACATTCCGTTTCATTAATACAAGCAATTATTTTTTTTCGCAAAGAGGGAGCGAAAAAGGAGAGCATAAGAGAGACAAAGAAAAAGATAAAGGAAAGTGAAAAAAAAAAGTGTTTTCAATAGTTAAAAAGAGTATTTTATAAAGAAAAAAAATGCACAGTCGTTTTTTTCGCTGTCGCCTTTGCCACGAAGTTATACGTGATCGAAGAAGCCCAGGCATCGTCGATTCCTCGCGCGTTTTCGGTCGCCACGCCTTAACCCGCCCTCCCGATTATCATAAAGTTGAAAAATTGACAATTCTCTAAGATTCGGTTACTTTGAATATCTTGGAAAAAAAAAAAAAAAGAAAATAATTTCCATGTATATACATTTATTATTTTCAGTGCCACAGAAAATTTTAGAAATTTCATTCATTTAAAAAGAGAATATTTTTATTAAATATAAATGAGAAAATTTAATTGAATTTTATACCGTCGAGAATTCATTTAGAATTTCAAGGTAGTATAGGTATAAAATGGTTATCAATCACGTGTACAACTGTTCTCATTTGTTTCAAACGAATAATACAAAGAGCACGCTAATGTATCGGCGATTGCTAGCGACACACACACACACACACACATGTATACAAATCAGCTTGAAACGTTTAATAACAAACTTTCGATTACATTTACTTGACAATGAAATGGACGATTTTTATTATTCTTTTTTTATTTTAATCGTAATATAACATTCTTATAAATATTAGTTCTTTGAAACAATTAAAAAGACAGTTTTTTTTACAATTAAATAAAATCACCTTTAAGTTAAAATCCATAGCTTTTAAATCTCATATCTCTATTTAAAAGGAGACGTTAAATGAAATTGGGTTAAAAATTTTCAAGGCTTAAAAAACTCATTGCACCCATACTACCTTAACGTGACATACAACCTTAACTTAAACGTACTATTAATGTAAAATGCAATGCAATAAACAATCTGTTATAATAAAAAGCAAATATTAATTAATAATTAATTTTTTAAATTATCGAAGCATTTATTAATATGAAAATACTCAATAAAGACTGTTCGAATAAAACAAATCCATAATTTTAAAGTGTAATTTATACAAAATTTTAAAGAATG
Organism: Chalcis sispes; assembly: GCA_949987625.1. Classification (NCBI taxonomy): domain Eukaryota; kingdom Metazoa; phylum Arthropoda; class Insecta; order Hymenoptera; family Chalcididae; genus Chalcis; species Chalcis sispes. The sequence goes on along the minus strand of OX465097.1, from coordinate 53,852,329 downwards.
ATGGATTTCATAGATTCTCTGCAAGAAAAAAAAAAAAAAAAAAAAAAAAAAAGAAAAATTCTAGTTTCTATCATTGTCACTGCATACAAATTCAACGAAAAAAAAGCTAACTACAAAAAAAAAAATATAACGTGGCGACTGTACGCGCGAAGTTCTCGTGATTTTCGTCGATTGATTGATCCAGATTTTGATTTCTTAAAAAAGACACACAAAAATAATTCCTCTTATCCTGGTAGTAGTGCCTTTCGTATATTCTGAAAAAGTCTCCTCTCTCTCTTTCTCGTTGGCAAACTCTTTCTCTCTCTCTCTCTCTCTCTTTCTCCGGAAGTGAAAAAAAATTGGACAATCATATTTATTTTAATTTTTTTTTTATCTTACTGATTTTTTTCCAGAATAGCTGGTAATTACAAACTTGCGCTAAGAATTGTCATTATGCTGTGCAGAAGATTCGACCCAGAAAAAAAAATTAATAAAAAATTGTTTTTCGTCGATTCTTCTGCACGTTTGCATTATTATTTCTCTCATCAATTATTATAAAGATTTTTGTCCTTTTTAAATTAAGAAAGCAAATAATAATTGATAAAATTAATTAATTAAAACGAATTACTAACGATGAAATAATTGAGGAGAAACGGTGACAATCTTGAAAAAATGTATTCGCGCGTTTTTTTTTTTTTTTTTTTTTTTTTTTTCTTTTATACATAGCGCGTGACGAGAGGCGAGCTGCAATATCTAAAATTTCAGTGTAATCCGTACCTAAAACATAGATAAAAAGGGCAGTTTCGGTTGGCCGGTCTCTGTATGTATATCTAACTTTATGGAATTTATTGGAAACATGAATCGAGAACTATAAAACCAGTATATTTCATGCTACATTTCGTTTTAATTTAAAGCATCTCATAAAATCTATCACATTATAAGTAATTAAATTTTTATTAAAATATTCATGAATTACATTATAAAGTTTTAATTTTAACGCGTACAAATAGTATAGAAACGGTAACAAAATGAAAATTTATTAATTAAAAAAAAAAAAAAACTTTCAAACAAAATTTAACATGATAATTATATAAATTCTCAATTAGCAAGGCTAAAATTCACAAAGGAGATGGACATTGGATATAACCAAGGAAAATAAGGATAAAATGAAAAATAAATAAATGAAATAAAAATAAAGAAAAAAAAAACATAAAAAGAAAAGTGATAGAGACCGGCCTCGGGAACTACTTTACCTTCAGTGTACCCTTCGGTAGGTTGACGGTAGGTACGGCTCGTAAGCTCTCGATAATAAATCTTAATGATCTGAGAGACACAGTGCTCTATTGAATAACCTCATCGCAGCGTGTGTTCGACCGGTTGGAGAAAGCGACTGTGTTTCTGTGTTCCGCACTTGCCTCGCTCTCCTAGAGTCGATCAATCCCGTCCACAGACAATAAGACAGCTGCGTTAATCTCTTATCATTTCTCTCAACACTACCACTCCACTTCAACATTCTTTTCTTTTTCCTAATATTTTTTTCTTTTTCTTTTTTTCTTTTCTTTATATATTTATATATATACATTTATATATTTATATTTATATATACATAAATATATAACGTATGTTATCATTGATCTGTCGTGTTTTTAGCTTTTCTTTAACTTTACGTGCGTTCATTTTTTATTTTCCAATTAGTTAAAGCGTTCTTTTTGTTTTTTAAATACCTATAAGCACGCCGCACTCGCATAATAAAGCCAGAGGACTCGTTGGTCACTTCATAATTAAATATCTGTTTAATGCACACCGTATACGTATTGGTCTCTTTAGTGTTCGGTTAAAGCTTGGAGCTTTTTTGAAGTTCTAGAACAAGATTGAAATTTAATTAAATGTCTTTTTTTCTTTTTTAATTTTATTTTCTTCTCTCTTTACGAACTTAAGCATTAAAACTTATTGTTCGGAGCTTATTAAAAATTTTATTTAGACAACGTATACTAAAATTGCACTGGTGGTTTAAGTTATTATATTTATTTAATTGTCTTTATAAAGCTTTAATGCTAGTTTTTTTTACTTTACACGAATTTTAATGCTTTAATACACAATATAAGTACATAATTTTTGTATTAATAAAAAAAAAAAAAAAAAAAAAAAAAAAAAAAAAATAGGTTCAAAGATTTTAAATAAAATTTATATATTTCTGACATAACTTTATTTAAACTTCAATACACAATTCTTTATAACACATGGTTAATTTTGAATTATTAAAAATATCATTTTTAATATCATAATTCCTTAACGACAAATCATTTCAATCTATTTTATTTATAACAAAATAAAGCTTAAAACTTTCAAGTTCAAGTTCTATTATTTTTATTTTAAAATCACAAAGATTATTATTATTATTTTTTTTTTAACGAACAGTTGTTAAGTACAATTTTAAACCCGTATTAAGAAGGAATTTTGAAATATCTCATTTTAACACCGTATTAACGCCAATGCAAGACTTCGAACACCAATTTCGTCGCGTGTTTTCAAAAAAAATAAAGACTCGTAACTCTATCAAAAGCTAGCGGCTGAACGAGTAAAAAAAAAAAGAAAGAAAAAGTTTGGCATTTATTAAAAACCAGCTAGTTCTCAGGAATACCTTATAGAGTAGCAGAAAACTCCCCTCGTCACCGTTTAACCTAAGTAAGTAAAGACGAAAAATTAATGCGCTCACGAATTTTTTTTTTTTCTTTTTTTTTTTCTTTTTTTTTTTTTTTTTTGCATAAATCTTATAAAGATTGATCTCATCATTATTCGTTTAAAATATGTAAGATTTTTATTTGAAATATTTTCAATAAAAATATAAAAAAAGTAAATTCATGAACGCATCCAGTCGCAAACTTCGTGCCAAAGCAGACTTCTTGACTAAATATAATTTAACTGTCCAAAGAATTGCATCGCTTGCACTTTTTTTACAATTTAAAATTTAGAATTTAATGTAGAACAGAAACGTTATTAAAACAATTTCATTTTAAAATACGAAATATCTCACTTACGTACAAACGATAAGCTTCCTGTTTTTAAAAATTTCTTTACAACTGTGCATTTTTATATTTTAACATAATAAAAATTAAAAAATTTTAAGAACTTAGTAAATATAGTATATTATTAATTTTTAATATTAAAATTTACAATAGCCAAGCAGTCTCCTGCCAATTGCTTTTTAACGCATTGGACTTAGCATGAGAGAAAAACTACACAATGGGAATAAGAGGATTAAGAGAAGGTGCTGTAAAAAAAAGTTAATGAGAAATAAAAGGGATTTAAAAGTGAACTTAAAAGCTAGTAGCGCGCGGCCGATCCTATTTATACGCTCATTTAAACAATTTTTTTGTTTTATATAAACAATTGATTTTTATAGTTGAATAAATAAATAAGAAAAATGTAGCTTGCAAATAGAATCGGCAGAGTTGTAATATAAAAAACTTGCAGCAAAGCCAATACGAGAATATAGATTAAACGTTGTTACAAGCTTTTTACAATGCCATTGATAATTTCTCCACTGCACAATCTCGACAGCTTCGAAACTTTAAAAGGATGTTCTAGTTATTATAAAAAAAAGAAAATGTGACAAATTTATAATTAAAATAATTTAATAACAATTTAAAAATTCTTTTCTATAATTTTAATAATATATTATTAATCTCAAAAATTCATTTTTATGAAATTAGTCCTAAAATACTTTAACAATAAATTTACGCGCTTTAATTAGTAATGAAAATCGGAAATTTAAATTTCTTAAATTATTACAATGTCTATATTCTTCTTATTTTTAAAATAATCAATTTTCAAGTACACTTATTAAGTATTATGATGAAAAAAATTTGTCAACTTTATCTTTCTATAATATCTGTAACATTCTTTCCATTACGTATTACATACAACATCATTAAAGTTTCAATTCCAAACAATAAAATATGTCACAGCAATATTGCACAGAGAAGTTAAAAATAAAAATTTGTTGAATGCAATACGTTGCAGATCACCCATAGTTGAATAATTTTTCTGTAATCAGAAAGTCAATGCTGTAAGGAAAGATTTATGGGTATATATGGCATAAAATTTGATGACAGATGATTGATACTCGCATCGCGCGCATTTATGGTATACAAAGGCAGCTTTCTGCATGTGCTTATATTAAAATAAACACGTACTCTAAACATTCCTCAGAACTACACTAGCCAATACACATGCATAATATGCATTAACACCTTACAGTCAATCCACAGTCGATAAAATTTGGTTAAAATCAAGTTCAAAAACTATAAATGCAACTGTCGGATTTTTAGCTTTGGCATGAATGCATAAAATGATTCATGTGAAAATTTTCAAAATTTACATGGCGGCACCCGATTAAACTTACCTTAGCTTCATCAAGTCTTGCTAATGCTTTCAATAGATTACCAAGATCACTCCTTACACAATACAAATTCTGAAAGAAATATTATTTTAGTTTAAGATAATTATTTGATATAGTGAAGCTTATTGATAATGTTAATAATATCATATTTAGTCATCCAACTAGGGTCTATCAATTTTTATAGTAAAATAAATTTCATAAAATTTGTTATACATTGCTTATAGTTAGGTATTATTTTGCTAATTATTATAATTCAAATATTATTTATAAAATAATAACATTATTTACTGTTTACTTTATTAACACATTTGTGGTTTACTTATTTTTAAAAAATTTTTGATTCTGCAAGGTGCCAGAAATTCAAATTATTCTTTTAAAAGGATTATACTAGAGGCTATTTACAACAAAGTCCAGTTAACCAGGGATCAAATTTCGAAAAATTAAAAAAAAAAATTATTAATTAATGTATTTAAGACCCTTTATTTATTTTTTTTTTATGTGATCATTATTTTGCAGCTTTCAAAAAAATATCAATTAAATTTAGAATCGTATAGTTTTTTTTATAATTATTTGTTTTTAGTGATAAGTAAGAAAATTTCAAAAAAAAATCGTTAAACTATCGTAACTCCGTAATCATTCATTTTCAACTCCTGGTTGACCAGACTTAATTTATTGCAAATTACTTCTTTTGTAACTCTTTTAAAAAAATAGGTCCAATTTCCAGTCACCCTATACAACTAAAACAAAATATTGAAAATAATAATTCTCATTAAATTAAGTTCTATTAAAGAAATTTTTTAAAGCAATTTTTTAAAGAAATTTTTTTTTAAAATATATAAAACCATGTTTTTTTTTTTTTAAATATTTGAATATTGAATCATGAATTGACGTATATAATTAAAATAATTAAAAATAGAAAAATATAATTGAAAAAAAAAAAATTATTTTCTAAAAATAAAGTTTAATCACATAAAAAGTAAATATTTGATAAAATTATAATAACTAATGTCTAACAAATGATATATTAGTTGAGAGTAATTATTTAAATTTCTTATACATATTGATGTGTGAATGTTTATTTTTTGCATACGCTATTTAGACAACTAAATTGTTATACAGTTTAAATACAATATAAAAATTTCTTATAAAAATTTATACAGTTTAAAAATGAATTCTTTACTACTTTTATGCAGCATAATAACAATATTAACATTATCGCATAAGTTAATTTATAAATACCAAACTCTACTTACTGGGTTGTACTGCAATGCAGTAACATATGCCTGTACAGCTTGCTCCATGTCTCCTGCTGCTACTAATGCAGCAGCTAGATTAATGTAACCGTCGATGAAATCTGGTTTTAACCGAACAGCATGCCGATAATTTTCCAATGCTTCTGGAAGTTGTCCACGTTCTTTATAAACATTTCCTAAATTACTATATGCTTCGGCTAGCAATGGATTCTGTTTAATTGCTAAACTGCTATAGTGTGCAGACCTGTTGAAAGCATAAAAATTTGAAATTATTTGTAACATCTAAATATAAAACATTTTGAAAGAAATATCAATTTATTCGACTTCTTACAATAATTTTGTCATATTACTCTTTACTTGATTTCATAGTTTAATATTAGTAAATGTTTACGACATCGATATATTTTGGAATATATTGGGATATTGCATCAATATATTTTGGAAATATGCAAATTATTAGACAAGAATACGTTTAATCGAATACGTTAAATCGAAATCTTTAAAAAAATTATACTTACTTTTCTAATCTGCGACATTGAAAATGTATCGAAGACAATAACAGAAGAACTCCCGTATTATTTGTTTCTTGCCTCCACAGTTGCATACAATGCCTTTCTGCATTTTCATAGTCTCCAGCTTGATATTCTCTGTGTGCGAGTTCTAACAACCCTGAAATATACAAAGTATATGAATTGATTCTGTTGTACAAGTTTTTCAAAAATGTGTTTTATTCAATCTAATACTTTTTAAATTATATCATATTCATTTTTAATATCAAATATTTAAAAATAAAATTTTTTAATTATTCCAGACGAAGAAAAATAAGAATATTGTGAATTTTATTATGTATATACAAACTAACTTAATTGATTTAAATGAATTACTAAAACTTTCCTAAATAAATATAGACATTAATAAAAATTAGCACTACTGATAAATAATTTTACATTGACATACATATGATTATATTTATTCAATTGATCCATATATTTTACTAAATTAATTTTAATTTATTTAACTTTTAAATTAATAATTTCAATAGAAGCGATGATAAGAATTGAATATTTCTTGTCTTTAGAAACTTGCTTTAAAATTATATTTTTAAAATTAAACGTTTCTTATTTCATTAATCAGTGAGTCATTCAATGCCATCTCAAATTTAATACAATCAATATGGTAAGAATAAGAACATTAGAAGTTCAGTTTTCATAATATTTTTTTTTCTTGCATAAATAAATCACTTAAAAAATATCTAATAATTATAATTTTTATAAAATTTCAATTACAAAAAATTAAATTTGAAAACATATATAAATATTTTTTTCGATAAATCTTAAGTAATAAAATTTAAATAAATTTCGAATAATTTTTAGAAATTTAATATATTATAAATTGTACTAGACTTTTGTATTTTCATACTTATAAAATAATACTACTATATTTATTCTTCCAAGGTACAGTTACTACTCATTCTCTAATGAATAACACAACACAATCTAAAAGCTATTTTATGTAAATAGCCAAATTTTTTTCTAATAGAATACATCTAAATAATATTTGTACTATATAACTTTCTTGTATATCCATTAATTTCAAATTATTATTCAACCAATCAATAGAATTATGTCAGCTCAAATCTCTTCAACTAATTTATTATGACCCAAACACATAAATTGAACGCTTCTTGCCCTTTTTCCAATATTCATCAACATTCTGACAGTCTTATCTCAATATACATTTTGTTACAGACAAGATGCATGAAAGTACAATACATAGAGAAGGAAGAAGTAAAAAGAAATAAGTACACGAACAGTACGAGTCGAGGACGACGTTGACGCCATTCACGGCCTGCTCATCAGCGACCGCAATCAGTTCCTTGCCCTGTGTATCCTGCGATACAACTAGCAGATTTTGACCATTTTGTTGTTGTTGCAGTTGTTGCTGATGATGCCAATCAGTATTTTGCTGCTGTTGTTGAAGGCTGTTGGCGGTGGTCTCGACAACGCGATTGACGGAGCCGGCGGTTGTCTTCATCAGGCCGCCCCCGCCGTTCTTGTCCATCACGCGTGCGCTCATCTCCTCTGTTGTCGAAGAAGCCTACGTACATGTATTTTATATCGTTGCGTACGCGCGTAGAGCACACACCTAACCTCACTCCCTTTCTCTCTTTCTTTTTTATTCGTGTCGCAAACGTGCACCGGTTATACGTATATATTAAAAAAAGTGTCTCGAAATTTAACAACACTTTAACTAGGCAAATTCGTGTCTTGCTTCAATATTCATCAAACACTGAAAATACACTGTATCAAGAAAAACACGGAGCGTTACGACAACGTAACGTTTTCTCACGCGTTGCATTTAGAGCCGCAGACAGAGTGAGAACAAAGAAAAACGCTACTGGTATGCGCTCTCTCTCTCTTAGCACTCCTAAGCCCTCTTCTCGCAAGACTCGTCGCGCACCCGGAAAATTTTCTCAATGTCAATTATTACATTCAACCGTTTCTTTTTCAGCTGTCACGCACACACACACTTTGTACGTTTACTCCGATTCTCTCGTATCTTACAATGAACGGGCGACTAAAACATATACATATGTATTTTGTGCGCTGATCTTTTTTTTCTTTCCTCAAGTTCTTAATCTGCGCACACGAGAACAAGAGACGAGACGATTGCTTCGGAGCGTCGGCAACTTTTTGGATGAAGTCTCGCCGGGGGACTAAACACAAGCCGTTCGCTCTCCGCTTTCGCCCTCTCCCTCCCCCCCTCCCCACCACTCGAGAGTCGAGAACTCGTGTGCCTAAGTATTTCTGCGTGTATATGCAAGTAAAAGCGCGCGTCCCGCAGAATGTGTGTGTGTGAGGAAAGCCTGGACTCTGTGTGGTGGCGTTGCCGCCGTGGATTGTGGATATTCGGCAAGAGGAAGAGAAAAGGAGGTACGAAGCGCCAAGGGAAGAGGGGAAGCAACCAGAGGAAGCGGTTGGCCTACGTAAGGGAGGGGGAGAAAAGAGACGCCTGGTAGGAACGTAGGTTGCGGAAACTGGTACCCCGACTGCGGCCCCTCTAATGCCCGCTGTGCGAATCTCGTTCTGTTTTTTTTTCTGCACCGTCTTTCTCTCTCTCTCTATCCCTGTATCTTTCTTTCTCTTTTCCTCCCTTTTTCTCTTTCCCTTTGACACGCGTAGAGTTTGTATGCGAATTGGCAAAGGGGAGAGCCGAAAACCGTCGTTGCCGCTTTTTTTTTTTTTAATTGATTCGTGTATGTATGTATATAAAATAGTGCGACAGATTCGCAAATATCCTTTCGTTGCAGCCGACATTTGACGTACTTAATTGCGTTTTCCTAGATAAACATTTTTTTTTTTCGTTTTATTTGATTATCTATTGAATGAACATGATTTTATAATGTAGAAGATAAAAATTTATTTTAAATTATTTTTGTTAAAAATCTATTATATTATAAAAGATAACGATACAGTTTTACCATTTAATAATTTTCATCGACTAACAAATTTACAATTATTTAAATAACCTAAGTTATTTCCTTTAGAAGTGAGACTTATGTGACCTGTCAATACAGTCAATATTTTTCACTCATCAATAATCAATAAGTAAAACATTGTTTGAAAAGTTTGATACAACAGAAAAACTATTAAATGTGCTGAAAACACTGCTGTTTTGTGTCAGTCATACTTAGATATCTTACGCATGAATATTTAAAACGCGCAAATTTTCTCTTTCTCAAGACAGTTATAACGCAATATCTTTTCGGAATAAAATATGTATTTTATTTGGAAGATTTTTATACATATTATGAAATAGAAGAAGCCTTGTATAAAAACATTGACAGGATACATTTCTCGATGATTTAAAATCATGTAAGCTTTGAAAACAATCGATTTAGTGACAGATTGGAGCAAGCATATAAGTACAATAAAATAAAAGAATTACAATAATTATATAAAGTGAATCAACCTAAGGTGCACTTATTGCTATAGAGACTAATTATAACTGTGAGTGTTTTTAATTTACTTTCTCATATTCATTGATATATAAAGTATAGACTGAAGGAGAGGTTTAAGATTTTTTCTTATTAATATAAGAAACATGAAATGAATATAAAATGAGATAAATTTGTTTTTTAGTTTAACGGAGTTAGTATTTTGTGGACAAAGTGAGTATTTAAAAATTAATATGCCTAGAGAAGCCACGAATGAGAAAAGAAAATAAAATATCGATGCGAAAGATACAAAAATATTACAAAAATTCCAAGTGATACTGCATGTAGAAGAAATTTAAGTTTATTTTACTATTCTTATTGAATATTACATCGGTTGAGTAATCGATCTTACAAGAAATTTACGAATAAAAGTTTTTTATCATTCTTATATGTATTAAAAAATGATTTGATTATTAATATATATACGCCGCAAAAAAAAGTTTTTGCGACACCATGAAATATGTATAATTAACGATTGAATAAATAACGACAACTTGAAAAATATATAAACTACGTTTTAAATTAAAACTTTGCAATGAAAATTCAGCATGGACACGCCCAAAAATCCTCAACGAAAACTTTGAAGAGCTTATTCGCGAAAATTCATTGCAAAGTGTCAAATTGAATTGAAATCGATCATAAGCGAATTTTACTTTGTAATACTTTGTTTTAGGATAAAAAGTATCTAATTACAAACTTTTTTGTACCTAACATCGTTTCTTAAAGGTTTCTTAAGATTAAATCTATTATTTTTTATAAATCTATCAACTAAAGGATAATCTAAATTTTTAAGATATTCATTAGTTTTTTTCTATTAAAAACAAACTTCAAAATATTTTTCAAACATTATATGAATCTTTTCCCTTCGATTCTTATACCATTCAATCTACATACTTCAATCGAACAAAAAGCTTTCAAAAAAGTATTTACCAGTTCAGCTTAGCGATGATTAATTGTTTCCTAATCAACCTTCAATCGCCCTTTTTTCATTTAAAGTATATTTATTAGTACAATTTTTTCATTTACAAATATCTTAATTTTTATAATAAATATTTTAAGTATTAGATTAAAATTGTAATCGACGAAATTATAATCGAATTATTAACGAACTAAAATATAATTCAAAGTAAATGCGTTAATGACAGATAAGACAAAACATTAAATTTAATTAATATTCAATCAAAAGATAAAAATACTACGTTATTTAAATCAACTAATCCGTTAAAGAAAAAATAAATGTTTCAATTACATCAAATTATAGAATAGCGATTCTTAGTTTTTAGATAATTTTTGAATTTTAATTTCTTATTCTTAGCAAATAAAAATATCATGTGACCCAATAATTCACTGGTCTTAATCGAATATTCTCTAACGCATTCACCCTATATGATTATTATCCATTTTCTTAAATAATAAATTCCATTAATAAAATTGCATTTTATAAATTTTAATGTAAAATGTATTTAATTTAGGATTACTATAATATTTTATCTTTCGAAAAAATAATTTAAACAAATAATCAAAGGGTTTTGTTTGTTTTTTTTTTTTTTTTATAAATCAAAAGGATCGACTATAAAAATTTTTTTCTTCAGATAAGATTGATTTTATCTACAGATATATAGATAAAAAATATTGATAAATGTCTAAATAAGCTATTAACAAGGAAGATATTATCTTTTATTAAAAAATAACAATAATTCTAAAAAACAAAAATAAAAGGATCACAATATTAAGACATCATCGACACATATCTCGAAGATAGGTAATTAAACAATCAAGTAATCAAGATGTTAAAAAATCATCGATACGACTATTCCCTTGTGATCGGGGGAGTAATTATTTCGTTCTACTTTCGCCCTCTTCTTATCCTTTCTTGTTCATAATATATTCCCGAAAAAAAAAAAAAAAGAAAAAGGTCTGTTGTAACTATACAACAATAGTCTTGATCTATGTTAAAATGCTTATAGGTTCTGTACACGCATATGCGAAAAAATAACAAACGATTGACCGCGTGTGCACGATGAAAAAACCTTGGCCGAGTGCAATGGAAGTTACGAGTCGCTTTGACGAGATTGTATACCGGCTAATTTAATTTTCCCGCCTCGTCTTTACGTATACTCATGTACGTAAATATACACAAATCATATGCGTTTTGATTGTCAAATGCGTCATTTACGATAGTTACGTTTACTTATTTTTTTAACGGTACTAAATTTTGAGATTTAAATCGTAGTAAAGATAAATATATTTTTATTATTACCTTTTTTAAATTTAGATTAATTATCTAATTATTTGAAAGAGTAATTGTTATATGCGAATTTTTATTTCATATTTATAATATTCACATTATAGATTAAAATAAATAAATAAATTTATATAAAAGTGAGATAAAATGCTATTATTATCGGTATAATACACTTTCATAATATATTTTAAAATATTTCTAAAAAAATAATTGTTATTTTTACAAAAATGTATTATGTTTAATTTTAAAGATAAAATTATCTTCTTATTACAAAGACAAATATTATGATTTTTCAGCGGTAATAGAAAAATGTAAGGTTTCAATAATTGATCACCTTATATAGAATTAGTAAAATTACAGTTGCATATTATAATCGAGAAGCAGCGATTATAATTTATATTTTCTAATCTTTTCTTTTTCTTATATCAAAGTCTCATGCAACCGATTTGAATTTCAATTTCTTGACGTTGTATTAAACGTTGCAATAATTACGCAATGTACAAGTTAATTAAAGAGTTGGAAATAATATTATGCGGATATTCTGCATATTTCAAAGTTAACAAAAAAAAATTTTTTTTTTTTCTATTATGATTCGTTATTTTCATCCACTAATTTATAATACACATATAATTGCGCATATGATTTCAATAAAATAAAATGTGCCTCTAATACATCAGCTTAAAAATAATAAGCTATAAGAAACAGCGCAAGAGAGGCAGTTTCAAAAAATATTTTCTCCTTGCTAATTATTATACTAGTTGTACATTATATACGATGAAGAATTTATTGAACTTCCGCCAGCTGTCTTGAAATTCATTTTTAAATATATAAGTTTAAAATGTGCTATTGTAATTGTAATTACATCGAATGTGTGTAGAATTGTAATTATGGCAGCTTAAATGATAACATTAGCGTTATTGAGTTTAAATGCAGTATTTATATTTTTTGATTTATACATTTTTTTGTTGTTATTCAATGGAAATAGAAATACAATTATATTTGAAATCACGAATACTCGTAAAAATACACATAAATTATTATTCTTGCATGTATAAGAATAATTTAGAATTTTTTTAAGATAAACGATACACAATTTATTATCTTTGAACAATATTTTTAAACACTTTTAAGTAAGTTTTAGGAAATTTTACGTAAGCTTATTGCTCAAGTGGAAAAATTGGAAGAACAAGCAAAACGATAAATATATGATAGCGAATAATAAGATTTTTTATTTTACTCTAACAACAATAAATTGCGTTTCAGTCATTTCAAGACGATTGAAAATTGTTTTTTATAACGAATATTTTTTTCTCAATAACTCAAAATTAATCGGATTGATTATCGTTTTTAACCTTTTATAATTTATTTATATTAATCACAGTTCACAAAAAATTAATAAAAAATTAACTCGTAAAAACATTTAGCAATGTTTATCTTTAAAACGGCTAATAAACGTATATAATGATGTATGCATCATATGTTACAAGCGATGAATAATAAATTCTAAATAAACGACGCATGCGCGCAAAGCGACACGATAGCCAAAGGAAAAACACTCGATATACATATGATCGAAATGACACATCCTCGCTCATGATATAAACTTTTCCGTGTGTATGCGAAAAGTATATAATACGTTTTTAAAAAGAAAAAAAAGTGTAAGGTATAATATGTATATAGTAATATTATATATACATATACATATAAGACGCAAGTTCAGGATGCGATGTTTTTTTTTTACGGTGTGTAACGTTGGCGCATCGCAAGCAAAAGAATAACGCAGTGGCATGCACACATACACGCGCGCGCATACACGCACGCACACACACAGACACACACTTTGAAACAGTTATAAAGCACGAAAAGAGCTCAGAATACGCATATATCGAATAGGTGAGCGTTTACCTGCCTTTTTCCCTCTTACATATACATATACACGTTTGTGGCCAATATACACGTATATTTGATGTATGTGTTGTATATACTCGTAAATTGTATATATATATTACAAGTACCGGTGTAACGATATACACGCATGGATGACACGAGTTCACGTATATATGTATAATACGCAAACTGAAAATATTTTGTTCTGCAAATATTAATATTTGATTTTTTTTTCTTTTTCCTTGAAATAACAACTTTTTGTGGAAGACATGTTCAATAAAATTGATCAATTTTTTAATAATAAGACAATGAAAATCAAATAGATTTTGTTTTACTTTTCATAAAATAAATAAATATGTGATTTTGTTAACAGTTGAATTTTAAAGTTTTAATTTAGAGAATAGTGAACTCTATTTTAAATTATTGTTCTAAATTTCATCAAAATAAGATCAAAGAAAAAAACATAAAATGTAAATATTTAATTTATTTATAATTTATATTAATATTTACTTAGTTCCATATTTAATTTAAAATAGAAACAGAATTTAAAAAAACAAAAATATTTTACTAAATGCACAAAAATACTTTTATCGATTCCAATATTGTAGAGATAGAGATTTTTTATTATTATAATTGTTTTTTTTTTTTTTTTTTTTTTTATTTTTTTTTTTTTTTTTTTTTTTTTTTAATAAACAAGTATTAACGAAACATATTAAAATTCCCTCAAATTTTCAATTTAAAATTAAATAATCAATGAAATTTCAATAACTTATAAAATTCAAAAATCGTATTAATATACAAAAGTTACATCCAAAAAATTATTATAAAAATTTAGTATAATAATAAGCAAAGTCCTTTCCGCTTAATTAAAGAAAAGACGATACACGACCGGGGCGCGCATCCTCGGATACATAGGCAAATCTCCGACTTTTATATATATATGTACGGCACTGAGGTACAGCAGCAGCGGCGGCGGCGGCACACAAAACGAAGGGCTGCCCCACTCGCTTTAATTTCTCGCTCGGTGCTCGAGTCTTCTATCTCGCTCGTAGCTGCTTGCACGTGCCTGTATGCGTATCTCTTTCTCTAACTCGGTGTTATATACCCAGGCGCGCGCACCAATATACACGTATATATACATACACGGCGGGGCACAAGCGCAGATGGAGACAGGGAGCCAGTGGAATATTCCATCGGGTCTCTCGATGCCAGCGTTACGGAAAGACAGAGAGGGAGAAGTGCGAGCACCCTTTTAAACTTGAGAGCCTTTCTCACTCTGTCTATATCTCTTTTTATCTTTCATTTAAATACAGGTATAGTCGATGGATTTGCGAGTGGCATTTTTTTTTACAATTTTTATGAAAAGTCATTTTGGATATTTTTCGAATTGCATTGTTGAAAATTGTTTTTCGAGTTCTATTGTTTAGTATAGTTACAACGATACTTTTAATTATTTCATTTTTTTTGTTAGTTTTAATTTATTTTCTAATTAAGATATTTAAATAAATTATTGGTGGTATGAGAGTGAATTAAAGAAATATATCTTTAATTATAAAGTTAAAAAGTGATTTTGTTTCATATTTTTTATTGTATACCAATAAATTAAACATTACTAATTTATAATTATTGTACTTTTTTAAATAAAAAATTTATATTTATCAACGACTATATACATATATATATATATTAAAAATAAGTCATTTTTACATTTTAATAAAAATTTATTCCAAATATTTAACAAGTAACGTTTATAAGATAAATTTAAAGAAAAATAAATTTATTTTTTACAAAAATGATAATACTATATTTTAAACTCAATAAATTCAATTAAATAAATAACTAAAAGCAATCATTCCATGTATATATATATATATATATATATATATATATATATATATAAAGTTTTATTCGTGCAGACAAAATCAATGCCACATTAACCCAACGGCAAAACCGCTAGCTTAAAAGGGTCTTAGAGAACGCAAGCGAGACGGATAGACGACTATATATATATGGACAAGGTACAGTCTCTCTCGCTCGCACTCAGTAGAAAAAGAATGGAGGGGAAAGGTGCGTTCACAATGCTGCCGCGGCAACAGAAAAGAGGAGAGGAAGCGGCGTCGTCGTCGTCGTCGTCGTCGTCGTCGCCGTCGTCGTCGTCGTCGTCGTCGTCGCCGTCGTCGTCGCCGTCGTTGTCGTCGATGCCGTCGTTGCCGTCGTCATCAAGAGCACAATATGCCGAAGGCTGCGGGTTATATGCGCCCGTGTTCGGGATCTTTTAGAGAGGAGGAAACGACGATGACGCCGGTGTCTGTGTATGTGTACTTGTGCGTCTGCACTTGACAAAGGACTCGATGCTGAATATGTATTCGTCGAAGGAATTTTATTGCCACGAGACTTTATGTACCCGACTATATGTATAAGTGTGTGTGTGTAGTACACACCGTTTCACGGTAGGCTGCACGAAAGAGAAAGAAAGAGAGAGTAGAGTACTCGTGGCACTATAACTTCATTTTTTCCACGTGAAAAAGGATATCTGTTACTGTAGTTATATGTCATTCGAACCTTTTTTGTACTTGTTAGTTTCTTAAGAGGATATCGTGTACTAACAGATTTCTAGTGTAACGGCACTTATTTATTCTTTTTTTTTATTATTGTTCATATCACCTTAATTTTTTTAATTTTCATGAGTATCCACATAGAAAAAAATTTAACTCTCTCGTCAACCTGAATTTCAAATTATTTTTTTAAAATAATTGACGCAAATAAACTCCAAATATTTTTTTTGTCAAAATTCATATTGTGTTTAGAGGAGAAAGCACTAGTAACCTTTAACATTAATGCATTTTCATTTATTTCATAAATAGCAAGCGAAGCGTCTCAAAAATATTCTTCTGAAGCCTCAAAACGGAATTCTGATTCTCTCGGATGCTGCCACTTTTGCGCTCGACCCCGAAGCGCACAGCACAGGAAGAACCGAGCATTCCAAAAGCATGTTAACATATTTTTATTATTTTTTAAAAAATTTTTTAAAATCAGCTTATATTTCGACCGTAAACAATCAAGAAGAGCTATTAATGCCAACTATTTATAGTATTGTATATACGTATTGTTTCACGGTAGGCTGCGCGGGAGAAAAAGGAAGAGCGTCGTCGCACTCGTGACCTCAACTACATATTTTCGGCGTGAAAAAAGATACCTGTTATTGTAGTCCACGTTATTCGAACCTTTTTCATACTCTTGAAATTGTTTCCATTTTTAACCTACGGTTAGCTTTAAACGGTTAGTTCGTAGTAACGTAGCGATTCTCTTTTACAAGAGAAAATTTTTTTATGGCGTTTATAAGTAAATTGAATTTGCGAAATTTACGCGTAGGAACGATACGTTGAGTTTTCCTTCACGGAAAAAAAATTCTAACTCTCAGAGTTTGAGCGCCCTCCATCCTTAGTATCAAACGCCTTAATCCATTTTAAATTTCTTGCGATGTTTACTTAAAATACATTCTTTCAAGGCATGGAATGTATTTTACAAGTAATGTATGTCGATTTTATAATTTCTGTACAAGTGTTATTGTGTAGCAGTATCGCTGTCGTTCGTTTAGAGTAGAACATCACCGTACCGAAACCGAGACGGTCTTTGAAATCAAATTGTAGCGTATTTTTGGCGACACTCGGGCAGAAGCAAAAGATATTTCACTTATGCGCCACTGTATAGCGCCGATGGGAGCTGTAAAGGCCGTCTCCTGCTATAGGAGACGAGATATGCAACGATAGATTGTCGATATTTTTACTTTTCAAATATAAGATATTGATACTGTTAAAGCGTATGTAGAATATTTTTAAAATCACCTTACATTTTTAAAGAAAAAAATTTAATTTTTAAAATAACCTTAAATTTTTAGTAAGATGGTCTCCATGCTTCAATAGATTGTATACATACTTTTAAAGTTACACAACCGCTAAGTAATATATACCTTCAGCCGCTTTATACTGTAGAACCAATATTTTTTTCCGTGTTAAAACTTTATTTCTTATACGGTTTAAATGACAAGAGTTATTAAAGAGTAAATTGCTCTATTGTGACATCACACTTTAATGAAGTTCGCGGATGTGACTCAGATTTCTGTAATATATAGATTATTGCATTCTTTTTAATATTAAAGATACCGTAGTCGATTGATCTTTACAATTTTCGATGCGATTTTAAAGCATTGTTAACGTGAATATTTGATTCTTTCTGTACTTCCTGTACTGTTAAACTTTTTGCACTGCTCATAAAATGTATCAAATACATATATTTATATATACACACACACACATACACATTTCGCTAAGTATGTCGATAAAAAAGGGAATTCAAATGTTTCAGCATTTGAAAAGTGTCCGTTTGCGCGCCATTTCCGCATGACGTCAGTCATTGATGTTATTTATATCACTTCTCTACCCACGTGAAGCTAAAATTTTTAACAAAGTTATGAGCGATTAAAAATTGTTTCCTCCTACGCATTGATTAAAAAAAAAGAAAATAATTTATTTTAATAAGATTATTTCCAAATATTTTTGTCATTCGAGTAGAAATTATGTAACTTGCGATAATTAATTGATTAAAAATCATAGGCAAACATTCAAATTTTATTTTAATTTTATTCATAAATTGCTTTTTAAAAATTAATTTTTATTAGTCCACAAAATTCCTGGTATCTATTTTTAATATAAAATATTGGTAAAATAAAATCTTAATTCTAAAATTTTTTTCGTCAGTTTCTAGTTTTAGATAACAATATTTAGATATTGCGACTCACATATATTCTTATCAATAACAATATGAATAAGATGTTAATTATAAAAAGTAGCTTATTCAAAGTAGGTTTATTCATATAAAAAATTTTGTGTTTTATTTCACTTTATTAAAATAATTTAATGCACAAAAATCACAACATTCTAAGTACTATTATATTTATTAATATAAATACCTAGAATTTTATAAAAAATCATCAAATTATTTTTGTTTTTATACCTTTTACTATCAGTAAACCTTGCAATACCCTTAATTTGTATAACAAGTCATTTACTGTTAATATAAAGTTAGATCTACTTCAATAAATATGAAGTTTTGATCTGAATATAAATTATAAAAAGATAAGAAATTCTTTTTTTGAAACTACAAAAGGCAAACAGTGTTAAAAAAACTACAGATTATCTATGGAAAGTTTTTCTGGCAAGTTACTTATATATCTCTCTTCACTTTAATTCGTCAATGTCTTTACTTGCTGGAAGTTTTTCGTTGTATGATTTTATTTTATCAGAATTAGATTATCTAATCAGACTCTACTTTTACATTTTTAATAATATTTATGTTGATGAAATCCCAAAATTTCTGTATTTTCTTTTATTACTTTCTGCATTTTTTTTATATTAATTAACATATACTAATTATAATATTAATTTAATTGCTAGTGAATTATAATAACGAACAGCAATTTATTGTACTTTGTATCAATAATAAATTGTAATCTTTTTCTTTTTATTCGCACATTACTTATACATTGCATGTGAGTATCAGATTTTTATATAAGTTTATTCTCACAATGTTCTTGAAATTTATTGCTAGATTACTAACCATAAAAAAATGTCATAATCAATGTCATGGAATAAAGGCAAATAAATTGCTTGTAAACAATTACGCAATATTGTTGTAATTTCTGCATCACCACTAATATATATATTTTTTTATTACCAACTTTAATCGAATAAAAAAATGTTTTGTTGATTTAAATCATAAAAATTAAGAATAAAATTTTTAATATTATTATTAATTTAATAAGTAGGTAAAGTAGAAAACATTCTAAATTGAAAATTATTTATCAACAAAAAATTCCTTAAACAAATAAATTTAAAATAAATGAGAACAAAATTGTTAGGTTAAAAAAAATATCTCAAGTTCATATTACGTTTTGAAGTACAAAAACTTTCATTTTTAGTTATTATTATCATTTGATAGAACAGCTAGTTATCAAAAAAATAAAATTTCCAGCATGAAATCGTTACATAAAAATTATCATAAGTATTTTAAAAATTATTTTCATAATAGTGTAAATTAATAAAAATATAAATGTACTATATAAACCCCTTTTTATAAATGTATTTTCTTTAAATCATAAAAAATAATATTTGAAGTTAATATACAAATTATTGTACCATTAAAAATACTTTCTTAAGAAATACAATCAGGACCATACATTTTTATTAGATGAAATATTATTATTAGATGAAATCTTAAATAATAGACATACGTAATTAAAATAAATAAACGTAAAGCGTTACGAAAAAGTAAATGAATTGTATAAGGTGATTCTACAATTTATTCAATGCCATAACCTCCAATTTGTAACTCAAACAGGCAATCGCATGATAATGACCTTGATGAGGCTTTTTTACCGAAAGATTACATGAGCGCGCAATAATTCAATATTAATTTTTTTCGAATTTTCAATATTCAATTGCCTAGTTTTACTTTTTATTTGTCTTTGTACAAAATAAAAAAAATATAAGATTTTTTGAATAATTGTTTTGTAGCGAGTCTAGAAAATCTTTTAACGTTGACTTTTTTTTTTTTTAATTTTATCCAACAATATAAATAATGTTTATTAATGAGTTATAATAATTGTAAAAAATCTAATAAAAAAAAAAAAAAAAAAAAAAAAAAAAAAAAAAAAAAAAAAAAAATACATTACCGATAAATTTAAAAAAGTTTGAAAAAAAAATTAAATTTTTAATTTTATAGAATATTTTTTGTTAAAATTTAATTCATTAGTTTTTTCACATTATCAGATAATTTTATCACAAAGATACCAGAATCATATATTAATAAAATCAATTTAAGCACAATGTTTTAATTTTAACATAATTATTAAAATTAATATCATGCATTAATAACAAATATTAAATTGAATACAGAAAAAAACGTGAACTGCGTGAACACGTGTTCGTAAAATGTTCCGTGCAGTATTTTCACATTCTGACGATGACAGCGATGGCGCGTTACCATTGTTATATTTTTAACATTTCGCAAAATCATTCGCACGGTTAATGTACTTACTTCTCGATTAAAATCATCCTACTATTTTTTAAATTAACCGACC
This sequence comes from Chalcis sispes, assembly GCA_949987625.1. Taxonomy (NCBI): domain Eukaryota; kingdom Metazoa; phylum Arthropoda; class Insecta; order Hymenoptera; family Chalcididae; genus Chalcis; species Chalcis sispes. Next base: position 53,831,428 of record OX465097.1, on the reverse strand, counting down.
GACCTTATAATTTTTTTCATAACGTTCGCATTACCACATGGAAAAGTCCATTACACATATATTGCCTCCGTAATGCATGCATGCATATATATATATATATATATATATATTTTTTTTTTTTATGCGCGTATAGTGAGTTTAGATACTAGTCAATTTGAAGCAGTCTTTTTTGCGTTTTAAAAAAAGCATTCACGCTGTCATTGAATACTATTTTAAATCGTTTAAACAACGTTATCGCAATCGATTTTTCGTAGTAAAGTGAATAAATTATGAGTGATTGACGATTTGAGGTTATGTTTCGGAATATAGGGACTTTGAAAGTATTGATTCCTATTTTATAAAACTGTTTACATACCGAAGAGCACTTCTCTCACTTTACAAGAAAATTCGATCCACTAAGAAAACGTTGAATAGAATTAAAAAGTTTGAAGTTACATACAATATGCGTTGTCGCATAAAACTTTCACTTTTCATTTTTAGATAATTTTTTACTTTATTAAAAAATATTCTAATGCTTGCAAATAAATTAATCCTTTTAAAATATATAATGATTAATTTATTGCAATTTGAAATAAATTTGTTAAAATGAAAACACTTTAGTTTGCTGACTTGACGAATCACCATTAAAACATGCAATCACACAAACAACAGCAATTATTAACATTACTGTTGTAATAAAAAAAAAAATTAGCCATTTTCACTAAATTGTCCATCATATATTACTATCGAAAAATCAAGGTAATTTCCCTTCGAATAAGCGTCAAGAATACCCAAGAAATATTTCAGTAGAAACAGACGAGTTTTTTGTCCCAGTGTACAAAGTCCCCCCAAAATAAACGAAACTCCATACCGCGAGGTGCCTTCTCCCCCATCGACGGCACGAACCTTGAAGCAGGTCTACCCTCTGCGTTCTCGTCGTGGTCGTCGTGGTCGTGGTCTTGATCGTCGTCGTATATACGTGGAGATTTGTCGACTTAGTTTTCAAGCCGCAGGGGGCCAAAGCAGATCGAAAGTGGCACGCGGCGCAATCTCTATTCGACCTACGTACACCGTGCGAAAACGCGACGAGTCGACGTAGACGAGCTGAAGAGAAATAGAAAGAGAAAGGAGAAAGAGTGAGAGAGAGAGAGAGAGAGAGAGAGAGAAAGAACCGATCAATGAAAATGATTGTCTTGCTCTCTCTTATTTTCTATCTCCTTGTCTTTCTTCTTTGCATTTTTATCTCGTGTATATATATTTATCTTCAGTGGAGCTTGTTCTTCATCGTAAAGTTTCCAAATGTATACCAGTCATTTTTAAACATTTTAAAAATAATTAAAAATTTTTCTTTGTCTCCATATGTTAATTATATACAATAAATTTTTTTCCACGTGAATTATAATAAATATCTTGCGATTATTGTAAAAAAAAATTTGTAAAATAATAAATAGAAATACTTTTATCACCTATAAAATATTTTTCGATTTTTTAAGTAATACTAGTTTCACAATTTAATTTTTCATTTTTAATAATCTAGTTACTTTGCATACTTTCTCTCTCCTACTTTGCTTGTTTTCTATAGTGATAATAGAGCGGGAGGCCCGATTATTTTCACGCCGGTATACCATATTTGTGTTTTTCTACTAAATAAAAAAAATTTACGGTGTAGCTTGCACAAGCTAAATAAAATCAATAAATTATTTTTTTATAACGGAATATAATTAACTTAGCTACAATAAAATTATAGAGAGCACAGTGATTAAATTCCTAACCTTATTCTGTGCTTATTTACATCTATCATATATATTAAACTTTCTGTATTTTATTTTTAAAGAATTGTAATTTATTTTTAATATTACCAATAGATAAAATAATACAAAATAAAATAAAGTATAAGAGAATATATTGTTATTTTGGTGTGTCCTACCTACTACTTCTGTTTCTACTTGCACTACTTTAAAGTTCAAGTTTATTTGCTTTATTTTTTAAAATTTTCCTACTTTTATTTAATTTTAGCATTTACTTTTTATTCTAGCAGTTTTGTTTTATTTTGTTTGTCTATTGTTAATTTTCAAATTGCACATAATTTATTTTTCATTTTTAACGGAAAAAACTTATTTACTATAATTAATTATTTTTAAGGTTAATCATAATTAAATTGAAATAACATAAAAGATCTATTCCAATTAAAAAATTTAATTTAGATAAGCATGAAATCGTAATCTTATACAAGTATACTTGTTTATATGTATCGGAAAAATACCAATTACAATATGTTATAGTCAAAATCATAATAAAAATGTTTATAACATCTTTATACATTATCCCTTAGTACCTAAATAATTTTTTCTATTTTATCATCACTATTCATTTTAGTTTTTATCTCTCACTTGATAATCGATATATTTGAATCGGTATGGCGGGCTTTTAAGCTCAAACATTTAATTGCACTCACCTACGGTCGACAGCTGCTGAACAACGGATTCGTTCATCTTGAGGATAACACTAGAACCTCCAACTATTTGCTGATGTTGCTGCTGTTGTGTCTGCATCGCGAGCGTCTTGTTGATATTTTTTTATCGTTTTTTTCTAGATGCACTCAAACTTTTTAAACACTATAATTCTCTAGTCTAACTTTGTACAATAATTTATAGTAAGATTTTACTATTAGATTTATGTATATATACAAGTTTTTGGAGAGAAGCAAATGTTAACAAAGAATTAAAAAATTCGCTTTCTCGATTTCGCGTATGAAAAAAATCTATGTATACGTATGAGATATTCTTCAAAGTTAAGTTTCACGCGCGCACTTACTTTCGCCTTTGTCGTTAATAAGAAAAAAAAACAATAAAAAGACGTAATAAAAGGCAACAAGCGATAAAAATTATTCGGTATTTATCAATTTTTTTCAACCGAATTACTAGGCTACAGGCTTATTACGAAGGCACACGACACTTCATCAATACGAGCACACTTACGGCGACGTGCCTCGGCTGCACAACCGCCATCATGGAAATCTTGCGAACAGAATACCAGTATAAAGAGTGAGATAGATACAAGGCAGCCAACAGACGAGCTAACTATAGTGAACACGCGACTTGTAGTCGCCTTACAACGTGCCTCCACGAGACTATGCTGCACATACGTGTGTTTTTGTGATACTATAGGCTTTGTGCGCCTCTCAGGTTGAGCTTCTGAGTATGTGCAAGCGTACATATGTGTGAACTTCTCCCACTTCTTCTTCTCTTCCTTCTATTTTTTCTGCAAGACGCATTTCTCTCTCTCTCTCTCTCTCTCTCTTTCGTAACTTTTAAACATTATTTTCAGCTCAAAGAAAATAATGATTTGGAATTTGATAAAGCACATTTAAAATTTTTATCGTTAATAAAGTAACAACGATCGATGATTAAAAGTACACATATCTATCATGTTATTTAAAATTACCAAAGAATATCATAATTATGGTATTATAAAGTTCGGGAATTTTAAGTATTGTTGAGTTCTAATTTAGCAGTGATAAACATTACATCTACCGGACGAATTACTATCATTAATTTAAAAAAAATTCTAATAACTAGATGATGGCACTTTTGTAGCAGAATCCCAATTTACGTTCGCTTTTGACACGAATTAAGATTGGAATATAATGGCATTGTGACAACTCTGTACCGTGCTCAGAAACAAAATGTCTTCAGGGATTTTTTTAATATTTAATAATTAAATATTTATAACAATAAAAATAAATTTAAAAAATTTGTTATATTAAATATTTAGATCATTTTATATCAAATATTTATAATAAAATTAACAAAATAACTTTAATTTATTTTTCTGTACCTACATGCGTTTTACATTATGCTAATTTTTTCTTTCTACATCTGTGCAATAGCATTATAGACTTTGAATTTCGCGCGCTATTGTGCACACAAAACTCACTTTGCTGTGGCGGCGTTCCGTCTTCCGCTTTTCGTAATTCACCGGCGTTCTTTCTTGACAGCTTTTTATCTCACAGCAGCAGCATTAGAAGCAGTTTTGATTACGGTTACAGATCGTACAGTAGTAAATTTATAAAAACATGGCAGAGAACAAGGAGCGTACTTTTATCATGATCAAGCCTGACGGTGTTCAGCGTGGTCTCGTTGGTAAAATTATCCAGAGATTCGAAGAAAAAGGCTTTAAACTCGTTGCCATGAAGATGGTCTGGGTAAGTACATTTTCCGCCGCCATCGTCTTGAGATTATTTTGTGACACGTGGTATACTGTAACTATTAAAATTTTTTTCAAAAAACATTTTTATATTTTACTTTATCTATGTATACAATTTTATAACATATAAAGATATATATTACAGATAATTAGTTTAATATATAATTAGTTTATCATCTACAATTATACCGGCATCGATGAGCACTTATATCTGTTTCAGTTGGAACTTATGTTGATAAGTTTGATCTTGAATTACGAATTTTAATTACAGTTAATGAAATATTTTTTAAATATTCAAATTCATAATTTTTCAATTACTTGAAAGATTATTCTTTTTTTTTATATTATTCATAATGGTAATAAGTATAAATATAGTAATGCTAATACAATTTATTAATTCAACAATGTTTTTAATTATTTAAGCCAACTGAAGACCATTTGAAACAACACTATGCCGATCTTGCTGGCAGGCCATTCTTCCCAGGTCTTGTTAAATACATGAGTTCTGGACCAGTTGTACCTATGGTAAAAATTATTGTTTTTTTATTCGTTAATAAACTCTTAACTTATAAAAGCATTTCAATTGTATATCAATAGTCTCAGAAGAAACCTTTAAAGAAAGCTGACTTGATTATATAACAAAACGACAAAAAAAGAATGCTTATAATAGATCAATGATAAGAGAAGACTTTTAAATACTTAAATAGGAGAATTATTTTTTGTTTAAAATTTTGTTACTCTAAGTATATTTGAAAACGATAAATAATAAAAAATAAAAAAAAAATTCTAATTTAGATTATTGTATATCATTACAGATCGTTACAATGTTTTGAATCTTTTGCAAATTATATTTGAAAATATTTGTAAATTAAAAATACTGAAGAAGTGGTCTTTGAGAAAAAAAATTGTACTTATTTATATAAATAATGGTAAAAAAAAATTGATATCAAAATTTTAATTAATACCTTCATGCTTCAATCAATTTATTTTTATTAATTATAAGTAAATAGACATAAAAAAATTTTTAATGAAGTTATTCAATAATAATTTTAAGATTTAAATTATAGTAAAGTAAAATTATATATATACACATGGATATTTTATTTTTCACTTTTATTTGATTGACTTTGAATTTATGTCTTATACAACGCTTTGTCAACATATTATTAAATTAACTGTATTTCAGGTATGGGAAGGCTTAAATGCTGTGAAAACTGGACGTGTAATGCTTGGCGAAACAAATCCCAAGGATTCAGCTCCAGGTACCATCCGTGGAGACTTCTGCATTCACGTTGGTCGCAACATTATTCATGGATCAGACTCAGTGGAATCAGCAAATAAAGAAATCAAATTGTGGTTTGGCGAAGACAAGAAGAAGGATGTCATTGATTGGGCTTCCTGGGCTGAAAAATGGATTTATGAATAAATCAATTAAACAATCTTTTTTCTCATTCCATTCAATATCTACAATCTATCTATGATAGTTGTGGACTTCATATAAAATAATGTGCTCCAGAAATCGCAAAACATACTGCCAATTTCATGGCTCGTGTTAATTGTACATACCGAAGTTGCCTGGAAAATAAAATACTGTTCGATCTAAATTTGATTTTTATATTTATTTGTAAGGCCTCATTATATACTATAAAATATTTACACATACAAAAATACAAATTTAATTTAAATTTTTTATAAGTATTAAATAGTAACAATTTAACAACAAGTATCAATTTAACTATATCTAATATTTTAAATAAAAAACAATATAATACTATAAGTCATAAATTAATTACTCAAAGTTTTTATGAATTACTATTTATATGGTTGATACTTTAAGAAACAAACATTAATCATATAAAATATAAGTTTGTATTACAATTTCTTAAATATAATATTCTGACAAAAATACAAAAATTTAAAATTTTTATTTCAGAAATTAAGTAAAAATATTCCAAAGTGTATTAATAGTGTAAAGATTTTTACAAAAATTTAAATTATTTAATATTTTAAATGAAGTGAAAAATACAGTAAGATTTATTATAACCGCACCGATGTGGTAACGTTAATCAGATTCTTAGCAATTTCAATTATTAGAAATATTTTTAAGATGCAATTTCACGAAAGAAATTTTGCTTTGAACCGCAAAAATGTAATTCTGAATACCTTTTGTCACTTATAAATATACTTAAATTCAAAATATTGAAACTTTTATATAACTAAAATAATTTAAAATATTAACTTTTTGTAATTAATATTACAAATATTGTCAGCAACAAAAATTCTTCAATATTTAAATTATCATATTTTAAAAACTAATCAGTTTAGTGTGTGTGTGTGTGTGCGTGTGCGTGTGCGTGTGCGTGTGCGTGCGTGCGTGTGTGCGTGCGCGCGCGCGCGCGCGTGTGTGTGTGTGTGTGTGTGTGTGTGTGTGTGTGTGTGTGTGTATCTATGTATGTTTGTATATATATAAGTACTTATTTTATATCGGCGCTATTAATCAATTTTTCCAATTATTATCTTACGATTTATATTACGTGAACTTGTTAAAATAAACTTAGTGACATGGCTTTTGATTACGATAAAGAAATTAACGTAACATATTTTATTGAAAACAAAAATATAAATGTTTTATAAATATGCAAAAATAATCGTTTATCTTTGCATATGAGTGTATAAATTATTTTAATAAAAAGTTTATGTGAAATCAATTAAAAAAAGACTATTTTAAAACTAACTAACTTAAACCTATGGAGTAATTTAATAAAAATAATACATAATCTTCGTTTAATTGAAAGTATATTTTAAATTTATATTTTTTGCGGATTTATCAATATTTATTTATTTATTTATTGTACTGTTTGAATGAATTTCATTTTACTTAAAAATGAATAAAGGGTAAGTAAATAGTTAAAACAAGTTTTACTTTTTTATAACGATTATTAAAATTAAATTTAACGAATTAGAACCTAATAAAAAGATTTTTAGAACTTTATCATTTTCATCATCAGTGTGATATAGAAAAGTGTACATGCAGATTATTATCGCCCAATAAATAAAGTCTAAAAATTAAAATAAAGGAACTTATCAGTCAACTTAGGTACACACGTACATATATTTGAAGAAAATGTGTCACAATGAGATAATTTTCGTGTCTACTCTGACAAATGTATAAGACGGACATATATATACAATACAAAACTTCTGCAAGAAATATCGTGAAACTTTATCATATACATATATAACTCGTAGCACTTATAACTTCATCCAAAAAGTAAATTAAATAAACGAAACATTAATTATTTCCATCGCGTTTAAACAATCGTCAGAAATAAAAGTCCATAGTGGATTCGTGAAGATAAAAAGAAATGGAAAAAAAAAAAAAGAGGAAAAAGACCTTTTCGTAATAGAGGAAAGCGGAATGCAATACACGCGCGGATACAGGCGCACGCGAATCCTGGCATCGGATTAAATTCGACGCGCCGTAGAAGCGCACCTATACGTTACGTGCGTGCGCGCTTCATTCATAAAGTGGATTACGTTTTGGCACTCGAGAGTTGGATGGCAGCAATAAGCGACGGAAGAAGCGAGTGAGTACAATATAAACTATTTCTAAGAGAGCGCGCTCGTACATCTTACAAAGAATTAATCGGATCGTACCGACGAGTGTCCCAATTGCTGACAACTTATGTAAAACTAGGACTCTGTCGTCGCGTTTGTTTTCTCATTTAGATTCGATCATTTTCTTTTTTATCATGGTCAACGACATTTATCAAAATTTTTTAATTGTCCTGATCGAACGTCAGCACTTAGCGATCAACGAGTGAATTTTACCATTTCTTATTTTTAATCTATTAAGCTTTAATATTTCTCGTTTAATCACTTTAATTTTAAGAAGCTGATATAGGATTCAGTATAAATTATTATCTTTTGTGCTGGTTACTGAATATCTAATGCAAATAATGTAATAAAATATTGCTACAAGTTTAATAGTTTGATATGAAAGAAGTACTGAAGGATTACACAGTCAAGATAAATGTAACTTTTTTTTTTTTAAAGATATGAATTTTTTATAGAATTATTCATAGAAACAAAAAAATAGATAATTAATCAATTTTTAAATTATTTTATACTTCAATTTTTTTTTTTTTTTTTTTTTTTTTTTTTTTTTTTTTTTTTTTTTTTTTTTTTTTTTTTTTTTTTTTTTTTAGTAAATAAAACAGCATTAAATAATTGCTAAAAATTAAATTACAAATTTTATGTTTAGTAACAAATTTTAACGATATTACAGTGACACACTTTAAAGAAGACTTCATTCCTATGAATCATTAATATTTGTAATTAAAATAATTTGCAAATTTTTCAAACAAAAAATATAATAAATCTTGTAAATTTTAAGTATGTTTCAAAAAATAAAAACAACAAAAAGAATGACAAATTCTCAAATAAATAAATAAGTTACTTTCATTTGAAAATTATTATTTTTATTTGAATTGTAAAAAGTCATGGTTGGTAAATTTGATTTCTTTTAACGAAGTTTTAGAAAAAAACGTAAAACATGTGGCGGCCAGGGCCAACCGTGCAGATATTCTTAGGAATTTTGAGCGGCATCGGACTCGGCGTAGTACTGAAACGTTGGACGCTACAACCGTGGACCGAACGGCAGCTCATGTACCTTCAATTTCCTGGCGAGATTTTTCTCAGGGTGGTTAATTGTTTGATACTACCGCTCGTTATCACAAGCATCGTCAGCGCGAGTTCGAGTTTGAATAAATCTGGTAATCATCAGATATAGATGATGAATTTTATTCTTTTTTTTTTTAATGTTTTAGAATATTTTACAAATAATTGACACTTTGGTATTTTTAAAAAATAAAATTTTACTTATTAAATTTCTTATATCTTTTTCCATTAATGTCATTACAATTATTAATTAATAACTATAAATAAACTTGAAATTTATTAAATTTTACAATTTTTTTTTAACAGGGAGTATCGGTATAAAGGCATTATTTTATTACATTACCACAACGACACTTGGAATTACATTAAGTGTATTGCTGTCTCAAACTGTTCGACCAGGAAAATGGGGATCAGTTGATAAAAATAATGTCTCCGATGTGAAACCAGAAACTCATGTAAACTTCGTAACGGTGGACACATTTTTAGATTTGTTGCGGTAATAAAAAAAAAAAAAAAAAAAATTTTATTTTATCAACGAGATATCTTGTACTGATTATTATTGCATTCCGAGGTTTTTTATATGAAGGCATAAGATTAATGCAATCTTAAAATATTTTAGTAATTAAATATCTATAACAAAATTAAAAACATTTTTCACTTTTATAATAAGTCAGAATTCATAATTTTCTTTTATTCATTTTTGATTTATGTATTTCGTTTTTAATGATTAAATCTTTTTTATTATTATTCAAATAGATATAAAACGAAGCTTTTTTATGAAAAATATAGTTTATAATTTTAGTTATCGTAACGATTTCGTTGTACTGCATCAGGAAATCTTTACATGCAATCGAAATATGAAATTCGTAGATTTACTGTTCTTTAAAATTCTGGTTTTATGTGACATTTACCGTAAAGTAAAATGTCTTAATTGCGGAACTAACATAATTATATATATATATATATACATATATCGTACAATAAATTTTTTCACTATATTAAATATTTTCAACCGTTTTCTTTGCTATATTTTAGAAACTTGTGTCCGGATAATTTAATTCAGGCTTGTTTATCGCAGGTAAACATATACTTTTTATAAGCTTAATATGTATTAAGATTGATTGAATGCATTCCATTATTTTTAATGCGCTTTTTTATAATAAATTAAAGACGAGCTAAATTTATTGATTTTATTTTAGCATAATATAAACTATAATGATTTTCAAATTTTTAATAAGAAACAAAATCATACATTATTTTAACTGTATATTTAAGATTTGAATTAATACAAATAACTATTTAAATTATTTTTGTATTATTTGCAGTATCAAACGGTTTTAATTTTTCAAGATGTGCCAAGAAAAAAAATCGGTAACTATTTAACTCAAAAAATAATTATTCCATTTCTTTAAAATAAGGATATTTTTTAAACCAAAATTATTAATTTTTTCAATTAAATATATTTTCTAATATTAAAATGATTATCTCACCACAATAGCCATTGTTATATTCCACAGAAATCTCTGTATACGACATGGGAATATCGCATCGGTATACGTCGGGGACAAACGTTTTAGGATTGGTATTTTGCGGTTTGGTATTCGGATTGACACTTGGAACGATTATCACCGAGCAGAAACGCCCGTTACAAGACTTTTTTCAAAGCTTAGCCACGGTTACCGCCGACATCATAGATTGGGTGATAAAGTAGGCACCATTTAAATTCGTTTTATATCATTTTTCTATTTTTTCTCCTTTTATTTTATTTCATTGATTAAAAATTATTAACATAAAAATTAAAAAAATAAATAAATAAATAAATAAATAAATGATGCAAAATGAAATTTATGCATGAAAAACATGTTGTTGGCCTGTTATATATCGTGAGAAAATTTATTTTTAATGAAATGCAAGACTTTTGCGGAAAGTGAAAGTTAATAATTCATAATAAGTGTATGATTACTACAATATTTAATTAATTTATTTAAATATTTAATAAGATAGCAAAATTCAAGTTTGGATTCTTATCAATTTGAAAATATTGCATGTCTATTATTAGTAGCCGTATTTTGTTTTTTAATGTGAGTAAATTAATGACGATGAGAATCATATTCACATTAAATTTCCACGTTATTTTAATTTAAATTCAATAACAAAAATCTTCATTAAATGAATTTTCTATATACATATTAGATCAAACAATCTTCTACTTAAGAAATTATTTTTCATCGATAAAATATTTAGAATTAAAAATTACAGAAATTTAAAAAAAAAAAAAAAAAAAAATTAAGAAGATGAAAGTGATGAAACCGAATAGAGAAAATACTTAAGTTCTTTATTGCTGTAGCATTAAAACAATCCAAACATGTAGTAAATTGCCGGATAATTTACATTTATTTTACTTTTTTATTTCAGTTGGTTGCTTTTAAAATATATTAAAAAAAAATTAAAATCATCACAAGAAGATTTTTCTTTTTAAAGAAATTATTTAATATAAAAATAATATAATATTCAACTTGTTATTAAATATTAAAAAATATTATCGCTACAACTTTTTACACTTTTATAAAGCGGCCAAAACTAATGTAAAACAACATTTATTTTTCACAGAACAGCACCGATAGCCGTAGTATTTTTAATATCCGGCAAGATCCTGCGAACTCAAGAATCAGGTGAAATGGAGGTTGCTCGACTAGGAATCTTTGTCTTAACGGTTTTCGCGGGTCTGGCAATTCAAGCGCTTATCATCCTACCCTTGATATACTTTTTATGTACGCGCCGTTCGCCTTATAAAATATTGATGAAAATTGGACCGGCTCTCGTCACTGCCTTCGGGACTTCGTCAAGGTGTTCCACCATTAGCAACTTTTTATTTCGAAATTTTAGTTTTTTTAATTTTTATGATATTTATTACAATTTTCGTCACAATTGAAAAAATATGTTACTATTAAATATTTTATTGTGGGTAACATTCTCTCTTAATGATTTTTTTTTTTTCTATAACTGAAAAATTTGACTTTTATATTTGAATAATATATTTCTTACATTAAAATTTGCATATTAAAATGGAAATCGATAATATTTAATAAATCTGATCGACTAAAATATTAACAACATGATTAAAAAGAAACTCAAAGTCGTTATAAAATAATATTACATAAAATGTATTTAAAAGATTTTCTTAAAAATAAGATTCTTAAATTATAATTTTTTATTTTAGTACAGCAACAGTACCAACAACGATAAGATGTCTTGACAAACTAGACGTTGATCCGCAAGTATCGAGATTTGTGGCTCCAATTGGAGCGACGATAAATATGGACGGAATTGCACTTTACGAAACTATTGGTGCACTTTTTATTATGCAAATGAGAGGATTAAATTTATCTTGGATTCAGACTATAGCAATAAGGTATTATATGAGAATCATTCTTATTTTAATCTAATAAATTTTTTAGGTCAAAATAATTAATATTCAAATAAATATGCAATATTAATTTTTATTTAATTTTAAAGTTATCTTTTTAAAAATGTTTTTGTCTAACTTTAAAGATTGATAATACTCGAATAACCACACATGCAGTTTTGTGGTAATTCAAAATCCGGTTTATACTAAAATATCTTCTTAGTCGACAATTTCTTACTGTCTTTGTATTCATTTATCTTATGCTAAGGCATGTGCATTATCATTGAAATAATAATAATAATAATAATAATAATAATAATAATAATAATAATAATAATAATTAAAAAATTTTAATTTTTTCTCTTTTTTATTTAAATATTTTGAAAACTAATTTTAATAATAATAATTTAACTACGATTTTAATTAATTTATATAATTTTAACTGTGATTTAAACTGCGATTAATTTATATAATTTTAATGATACGAGTGTAGAAAATTATTTATTTTATCAAACACTCACATTTTTATAGACGTTTGTAATATTTGTTAAGAGTCAACTTTTTTTTAATTTTGTAAAAGGAAATCAACATTATCTATACTAATTGTACAAAATCAAAATGAGATCGCTCATTTGAAAAATTACTAGAGGAATAAAAAAGGCGATGAGTGAAAGCGAGGGTAATAGCGCATCTCTCGTTGCAGCATTACCTGTACTTTGTCGTGCATCGGAGCTGCTGGTATGCCCAGTGGTGGCTACGCGATGCTAATTATGGTATTGAATTCCCTTGGTATACCCGCTGAAGATGTTGCGCTGATCATTGCCGTGGACAGTTTTGTGTAATGTATAATTTTCGATGAGATAAAAGTTACGCAGTAAACCATTGCGCGTTAAATAAAAATATCTTCAAGCCTATATAAGGAATTTATTTAAACATTTTTTGAGATTAAATAATGATTAATTTCTGAATTATTAAATAGTAGTGAATAATAAGAATGGAAAAAAATCAAATAATTGCATAGAATTGAATTTTAATTTACAAAAATGTTATTTGTATATTTTTTAGATGCTACAAATAATTATAAGTTTATATATGACAATTTTTTTTTATAAAAGTAGGAAAAAATAAACAATATGCATACTGTTTTCAGAGATAGGTTCAGAACGATGATAAACATTGTGGCTGATTGTTTAGGAGCAGGAATCATCAGCGAGTTAATTAAAAAAGAAAAACAAAGAGTTCAACAAATTAATAAAAATTATGAAATTGTTTGTGCAAATACAAATATTGAATAATTTTTTTATATTTTCATAAAAAAAAATTTAAGCAACACAGAATTTAATTAATTTTCAAAATAATATGTATAAAAAGTCAAATAAAATTGTTTCTTTATAAAAAAATTGTTAAATTATATATAATCTTATTTACATAAGTCCACAATTATTACAATGTTTGTTACAATTAATTCAGTTCATTATTGTACAAATCTTATTTAAAACTTTAAAAATTCATGTCTATACTTTTGTGTATCATTAACTAACAGTATATCCTGTTAATAAATATCCACCAGAATCATTTGTCATAATTTCAGGATGAGTTCTGTCTGATAATACTTGATAAGAGCGCAAGAAATTTGAATATAGTCTTAAATTCAATACATCATTTTGTTGTTTTAATGTAACATAGGTCTCTTGTAATGGTTCTCTGTGGGCATGATAAATAACAAATGATCTCGATGATTTAACAAATGGTAAAAGTCCTTGAATGATATTTAGAGGATGTTCTTTTGTTACAATAGCCAATCCATCAGCTTTTGTCTCCGATAGAAGATCTACTGCTCGTTCTATGTCAAGCATTTTTCTTGATTTTTTAACAACTGGACTTTCCTCTGGAGGATCCTCAATGTGTTTTCTTTTCAAGTCATTAGAATTAGCAATATCACATTTATTTTCTTCACAACTGTCTTTGTTATCAACTATTAAATCTTCACTTTCATTAGATTTTTTATTGTTTTCTGTAATTGCTTGATCTTCTAAAACATCTGTTTTATTTAATTTAATTACACTTTCAATTTTAACTTCTTTATTTTTTGAGTGATAAGTTCTAAGAAAGTCATAAATACTGACTACTATTAATCTGTCAAGCTGTTCTTGAGGAAAATTCATAGCTCGTAGAATAGGCATTTGCGGTAAATGATCTCCAGAGTGAAAATAAATTAAATTTCCAGAAGTATTGGAACCTATCCTAGACAACATTCCTGCTGTAACTAGGCCTACTGATCCACTATCATATAATATAAAAGTCCCATTGGATTTAATATCGCTATATGAAAATATTTGGGCTAATGCATCCATGCGTAATCTATAGATTTTAGCTGGATCTTGTCTTAAATAAATTTCTTGCAATAAAGAAAGCGTCGGTTTAAGTATAGAAATAAATTGGCAGTACTTTTTTTCTTTTTTACATATATATTTTTGTTGAGAATATTCTGTCTTTTCTGTGAAAGTTGCATTATTTTCAATAAGACTACTAACTATTTCACGTCCTGATTTTCCAGCATCTCTTAAACTTAAGATATCATCTTTAGAAAGCTTTTGTGATTTACCATCATCATTGATGGATCGATTGTCATAACCACTTGAGACAATACTTTTTAAATCTTCTAAAGATTCACATTTTTCAGCTACAACTAAAGTTGAAGGTGTACCTTTCTTTGACCTTTTATCGCGTTTTTCTTGTGAACTGATAACTTTATAAGTAGTCCAATAAGGTTTTCCTATAATCTCGCTCATTTTAATTTCTTCTTTGCCTAGAGCCAATGAACCATTTTCAGACACTCTGTAAATCTTTTTATAATTAAGTCTTTGAACTATCACATGACTGCCAATTGTCACAACCTCATTTGGCTCTGCTTCTTTCATTTTTTTTAATAAAAGAAAAAAATGGAAAACAAAATAATTATAGAGTCTAAATTAAAAAATAATGTTTCTCTAAGAAATAATTTGAGGTTAGTTAATACGTATAAACACGTGTACACTATGCGCCGTTTTGTGTATATATATATATATACATACATACAACGCGCGCATTTAAAGCACATTTAAAGATCAGTAGTGTTGTTATTTTACAGATGTTAAAATTATTCTATTACGCATGATTATTTTTTTTTATTTTTGTAAATAAAATTTACAAAAATAAAACATTTTCAGTATTGTTGCTTTTTATTTGTTTATCGTTACTGCATATTCTTATTAGTTGATCGAAATACTTGTTTAAATTTATATATACTTACTATTCGTAGCAATGTTTGAAAAAGTTTTTTAAAATAATTGAACTTAGAGACGTTATTTACAAACAGCGTATAAATATCTACGTAAAGTCATATCATTAATTAAATTATTACTCAAACATTTTACGAAAATAAAATCATGCGTAATTGTCAACAAGATTTTTTAAGAATAAAAGTTTATATTTTAAAAATCAATTATTTATTCATGTATGTAAATTTTTACGGTAAATAAATCATCGTGTTTCATTCACTCATTCAAGTTATTGCATTTTTATAACGTCCTTGTGATGCTAATTAGTTAACCTCGCTCCGCTTTTGATGCAACTGCATCTACGATGTCTACAACACTCCTACTCTTATCTTTTTATTTAACTCTTACATTTTTAAAAGGGCATCTTTGCTTCAAATTATTCATGTATTTCTTACTTTAAATTTTGTTTGTGATATTAAATAAAATAGTGATATTTCCTATTAATTTATTCAAAATGATAAAATGAAAAATGTTTTATTTCTTTCCATTAAAATATTTTGATACGTGTCCAAATTTTTATTAATATTAAAAAATGTATGTTTTTGAAAAATTTAAAAATATACTTATCTAGTTACTTTTCAATTAGCTTGAGTGGTAAAATCAAATTCAATTTAAATTGCAATTATTTTCTTTTTTTATTTTATTTCTTTTTTAATTGTTTAAAGCATAAAATTTTTGAGTTGAATAAATAATTTAAAATTTTATGTACTTTAAGAAATAAAATTTCACTTTTTTTTCAAAAACCGTCTTACGGGCATGCAAATTTATACGGTTTTCAGATTTTTATTTTTTCTTTTTTTTACTACGCAGGTAATAGTCAAGAGCATCTGCATCATTAACAGTACATTTATTAAGGAAGTGTATAATCTTATACACTTTCCATATGTCGAGTTGCATGTGTTCTAAAAGTTTATTTTATAAAGACTATTATTAACACGTAAGAAAGGTATAATACGGTGCGACATACAACCTATATAATGTTACCATGAATTTTTGAAACTTTTTACTTCACCGATTAGAATATTGTGCGATAAATATAGACTGTAAAATGTTTGTAAAATTATACATATTTACTATGAAAGATGAAAAGTGAGATAGGTAAATTTAAAAATAATTATTACTGCATCATGTTTATTTTAAATGATTATTTAGTCACAATTAATAATTTTAAATGAATTATGTTAAATTTCCATTTTTTTAAATAATTTCAAAGTATAAATAATTCTCTGCTCTAAAACTGTACATAATTTCGTAAACTATTAAATTTACAAAGAAAAGGCCTACTACTTAAAAATTCACGTTAAGCAACCAATTCAGGGGTACTGAAAAACAGTGGATTAAAAACAGTAAATATAGAAACGATCACTGTCATAAAGTATTTCTTATCGTTCAAACAACCGGACCTTACCGAGCCATTAAAACAGTCTTTCAATACCACGAAACCTCCTCGAAAGCATTTCATAACTCAATGTCCTTTAGTGAACAAAAAAGTCAAACTGCTTGCTCGCTTGGAATCTCGCTCTTGTCACTCTTGCGAACGTCGAAATCACTGTGTGCAGCCTTTATCTCGCCTCTGCTGAATAAATTTTATAGTTATGATGTAAATTATTCGGATTTTTTTTTAAAGAAAAAATAATTTATTAAGCTATTTATTATATTACATGTCTATTCGATGGTTATAAAATTATTATTTATATTAAATTTTTTTAAATGATGTACTTTCGAAGGTTTAAATGATTACATTTTTATTCTAAGTACTTATCATCGTTACAACTTCAACTAATTATATTGCTTTTATAAAGTTAATATTAAAAATTTCTACATACTTTACAAGTAAATTTCTCGAAAATTTACTTCACTCATTTTCCACAAAACATTAGCAATATGTTTATGTTGATAGAAAAATATCAAAATAGTTAACTAATTCATATATACTTTAGTTTATTTTTATAGTTTCTTAAAATTCTTTTGATGTTAAAATATATTTCTTACTTTAGATGCCGCGACTAGTATTATTTATGATTATTTTTCTGCGTATTTTTCCCGCGCAATGTAATAGTTACCGGTTTACGTTACTTCTTTTACCTTTACATTCTTGTATTCATTATTCGTTTATTTTACATTCTCTATTTTTATACATTTGTAAAATAGTTAAATCGCTTTTACAGTTGTTCCAAAAAGATTTATAATATAAATACTTACAACATTTTTTACAATGTTTTGACATTAGAAAAAAATAAAATATGTTCAATGCTTATTAAAGAAATAATAAAAATTTGAACTCGTCGAACAAACTGTACGTAGTAATTATCATATTTTCTTAACTTGAATATTTCGTTCAAGGGTATCATTTTAAATACAAAATAATCGCAGCGATTAATAAGGGGCATGCAACGCAGAACAGCAAGAGATCGCATGTTCTTTTAAAAGAAAAGACGAAAAAAAAGGAAATTATCCAAGTGAAAAATAGCAGTTTATATCTATATCAATTACAGATCTAAAAGAAAAAAAAAGGCGCACGTGAACTCTCGCCAAGTATCCAATTCTTATCTCCACCCCATCATCATTTAAATCTCAATTTTTCCACGTTCTATACCCCGCTCATCTTCATTCTCTTCGCTGCGCGAGTGCGCGCACGCGTGTGTGCGTTACATAGGTATGTATGTATATCTTTCACACCACCATCTTTCTTTCTCCTTCCCTTCCTTGGTTTTTCCGTTTCCATCTCTCTTCCACACCATCATTCATGCGAGTTCCGACACGGTTCTTCTCTCTCGCTCTATCTTTGGCGTATCTTCCCCCTCCGTGCCGACTTTACGGTCCCCTCCCGCCGGGCCTGTTTGGTCCCCCCACCCCCACCACCGCAGCCACGGACGGATCAGGCCGTCGTTTTCTCGCGCCGTCTCGCTCGCTCTCTCGCTCGTTTCGCCCGGGCGATCCGTGAAAACGAGACACAAACGCGCGCAAGAGCCGCAGCATGCTACAGAGAGTATATATTCCTCTCGTGGAAAGAAAAGGATCGCGACAAGGCCAGCCGGAGTTCCCCAGGATATAAAAAGAGAGAACGAGAAGCCTCCTGTCTTCTGACAGAGAAAAAGATGCGAGAGCTGTAGAAGGAGACGAAGCGAGCGAGAAAGAATGCAGCAGGAGTACCGCAGGATAAAAAAAAGAGAAATAGAGATAAAGAGAGGGAATGCAATAGAATTAAAGTTATAGAGCTTGAAGCTAAGGTTGGAAAAAGACATATAATACAGAAACATGTAGACAAGGACAAATACGATAGAGTTAGTGAGAAGAAAAGAGAGAAAGTTCCAGAAAGAAAAGAGAAAGAAAGTATTTAAAGGCTAAGTCAAAGTGAGAGATAGAGAAAGAGTGAGAGAGAGAGAGAGAGAGAGGGGGGGGAGGAAAGAAACGAAAAGGTATGCACAGGTGGGAAAAAGACAGAGCTCTGAGTAGTAGTGTAGTAGTAGTAGTGATAGTAGTAGTAAAGGTACGAACGAGCTAGACGGAACAGTATGGAGTCCGAGGTAGGGAAGGAGTAAGAGGAAGAGAGAAGAGGAGAGTCGAATGCGTGGAAGGCGCACATCGCGGCGGTGTTCTCGCGAGGAGCGGCAGTTGTTCGTGCGCGGTGTGTGAGTGTGTGCGCGTCACCTTAGTCCTCGTCGAGATCGCCGTTATGGCGGGCACGCACGATAATCTACCCGCTCCGCACGGGTCGGTAAAGATATAAGCTCGTTAAGCGCGCGCGCTCCCACCTCGAGCGTTCCTCGTTGGACATTTTGGTGCGCACATACCAAGTGCACCAAGTGCGGTTTCCGCGAGTACCAAGAGAAAGAGAGAGAGAGAGAGCGAGAGCGAGAGCGAGAGAGAGAGAGAGAGAGAGAGAGAGTGAGTGAGTGTATAACCGGGGCCCCGCGCGGTGTGCATACACACGCACACACATCGTACATTGGCCGGAATACGGAAGTCCAGAGGTTGTCACGCATCGGAGCGCGCTCTTGTACCCTCGGCCAGTGCGAGCTTGTACGACGCGGTGTGTGTTGCAGACTCGATCGAGATACCGAGGGCCAAAATGTGACGCGCGAACGATCGTTATTTTTTCGTCACCTTATTTTCCTTTCGACGCATCCCCGATTTTCAACGTTCGGTTCTTGGACGAGAAACGAAGATCGGAGCTTGAGTTTTAACGGTGGAAATAACCGAGGATATACCTCTCTACCGTTGCCGTCTGCTCCGGTGTTTTTGTTTAATGGTAAGTGTTTAAAAGCAAAGCTGGAGTTTGCTAGTAGGAGTTTACCGTAAGGTTTTATGGACAGTTGCGCGCGTGTTTCACGAAATCGTTTTCGCTCTTTTTTTTTTCTTTTTCTCAGCGCGCGCAAATTGTTTGATTTTTATTTTCTAGCTCGTATATGTAAGTCAGTTTTGAGAGAGCGTAGACTTGAACTTGGATCACTTTTGCACAATCGATGATCCTTGGATTGTTCGCATACAACATGTACGATCGAAATAATGGTGAACTTGCATGTTAGGAAAATATTTTTTAAACACGCAATTGCTATAATTATAAAACTTAAATCTTAAATTTTTAGGTTATTGGTTTAATTTTATAAATGATATATCAATTATTTTATTTGTATTATCGTTTGAAAAAGTATAATTTAGAAAAACTTGTATTGTCCGGAGGTTCGCCGTGATGTCATGATATTATGCATTTCAATGTTGACGTCATTGTATAATGATTTTATTTATTTTTAACTTTTTAAAAGAGTACGGTATCTCACTGTGCATTCATAAAAAATTATCATTATCTTGTTTAAATTTACATTCAGTTGGCACAAATAAATTTTTCTCGTAAACTTTATCATGCAACAGATTTATTTAATTATATTTTACTCATCCGTTAAATCAAACATTTTTATTTATCAATGTTAATACATGTACTTTATTAAACATTGTTTTTTGTTTGCATTATTTGAAAATTAATCACATTATTGTTATATTATAGTTATTTCTAATATATGGACAATAGATTTACCGAAAGTACAGTTTTTAAATAACGTCTTATAATCAATTAAGAGTTTCTAATTAGTAAAGATGTAATTCAAAAATAAAATAGTTAAAAATATCCACGTTATTTTACACTTGTTGGTCATCGATTCATCGTTAATGTCATTTAATACGGTAATGCGATTTGTTTGAAAGTAAGGAATAGGAACGCGATTGGAAAAAAGTACAAAAGGAATTACTTGTCGTTAGTTATGGAGGTTGTAAAATTTACAGTTGCAAACAGCTAATGAAATAACTTATGTGTACGGGCGATTATGCGGGTATTATTAACGATTAAAAAACTGACTTAGTGATGTATAAAATATCAATTTTTTATAATAAAAAGGAAGGGGGGTTATCAAATTTAAGATATGGTTGAAAGAAATTTAAATACTTTTAAGCTTACGTTTAATTTTACTTAAACTGTGGAGAATAAGATTATCGGAATTCGCATTAAATCCAAGCCGACGATTTAATAGATGATTCTAGTAATTTTTCTTTCAGTTAAAAAATTAGACACACAAGAATAAAGCTTAGAAGAAGTAATCATAATTATTTTTCTCATAATTCAAATATAATTACAGCCCATAGTAATAAATAAAAAGCAGCTTGAACTTGCTTATAGTTAACTTTAAACGTACTCTACATCACTAAGCACTAAGTGCGTATCTTTGAAAAAAAAAAGAAAAAAAAATAACGTTTTTTTCTCCATACGCGTGAAAAATATTCCTTATATCAAAATATTTCGGTATCCCGGGAGTTTTGAACTTCTTTATGCTTATAAGAATCTAAGAGATAGTACTAAAATGTATGCACAAAGTGTATGCTTAAGATAAGTGTAAGGATTGCGGTTTAGCTCGGACGAATACTGCGGGATGTTTATTTCTCAACGGAATGAAAAGGGAAGGAGAGGGAGGGGGGGGGGAGAGAGAGAAATGACTACTTCTTCGTTTCTATACGATTAAAGTTGTGGAAAGACTATTTAACGACGAGTCTTTTTTCCGTTCCCCTTTTATTCTGCGAACAATTTTTAATATTTCCTTGAGTGTAAAGCTGTAGTTTGACTTTCATCCGTCGGATATTCGTTTGGTTTTTTTAACTATCTGATAAGTGTTACAAGAACAATTATCTTAGGATATATGTGAGGCAATATTTCGCGAGGCTCGATAATCAATTAACTGGAACATAAAACAATAATTAAAACAAAAAAGTAATCGCGGTATGCATGACTGTAAAACTTAGTATTTTTTTTATAAAAAGACAAAAAAGAAAAAAAAAAATCATTTATGGATTTATTTTACGTTCATACATCTCGGTGAGTTTTAAAATGTAATTTCGTTTTTTGGTTTCGATGATCAGCGAGGCCTTTGAGTTCAAAGAATTTTACTGCGTCGTTTGAAAAATAATAAGAGATCTTTTTTTTTTTCACTTTTCAGTGTTTATTCACGATAAACAAAGCCACAGATAACTTGGAATAGTTTTAAAGTGTTGTTTTTTTTTTTAAATTATACACCTCCTAATAATTACTAGCGCATACGTGCTCGTAAGAAAGAATATTATCATAAACATTTGTTTTTCCACGAAGATAAAAATTTTACATGCATAATTTATACCGACGTTTCAAATATAAGCAATGATTCAATCCCAGAGCCACAGCGACCTTCGTAAGGTTTCGCTGACTAAAGTTGGTAAAAACCTTCGGCGCGTGAATGAATCTATGGGCGCGCCCATGAAATCATCGTTTTAGATTTCTTGAAAAAGTGTTTCGCGCAGGTAGAAAAATTTTTGTAGCAAATTTTTATAAAAACTTGTAACACTTCTGCTAAAGCGAGCGACTTTTTTTTCTTTGGATTCATTTTGCGATCGTATTTTTTAAGTTCGGTTTGCATAATGAAATGGAAAACACTTTTGCACCTTTTTTTTTAAAGAAGCTCGAAATTAATTATAAACGTGAAAAATTGAAAGATTTTAGGGAGCGAGTTTTGGTTTAAAATTAAAAGTTATTCATAAGTCTTTGTGGATTTCGATATTTCTGTTGAAATTTTGGGCTTATCGAGCCATAAATAAATTTGAAATAAATATTTGCGTAATTTGAAATAAATATTTCATTTGTATAGCATAAGTCGAATGCAGTTTTATTTTTCATTAGCTCTAATTCATTTTTATTGCATAATATTAAATTGCACATAGAAAGTTTTGTTATAGGTTTTGTTAAGTACGATAATCATAGAATTATAATAACTATCTAAATTTTATTGCTTGAACAATTTAACGAATTTCTCTTCGAAAGGCTAATCAAATTATTCGTTTTAATAATTAACTTAAGCAAAAAATTAACATTTATCTACGCTAACATTTACTTGCCACTCCATTCGCGCCGATCCTTTTTTCCTAAATACCATATGCTCGAATGTACGAAATAAATAATTCAACAATCGGTGAAATAAAACGATTAACCTGCGCGGAAATATCTACGCGCACACCTGAATTGCACTTTTGTTGTCGAGTAACGTGATTAACATTATGAGAGAAAAAGAGAGAGAGGAAGAGAACCAACCTTCGTTTCTATATACAGCAATGGAATATCCTCTCGGTGAATCACGCGTAAGTTTAATTCTAACGCGATTCATTCTAAAAACTATTGTGCGCATCGCCGGAGAAAAAATAACGTTTTTTTCCCTCTTTAATCTACGTTTATCGTAACATACATTTCCATTTTGCTATTTTTGTTAAACTATATACATATACATATACACGCGCACACACGTGTATGATAATCCTCGATAATTAAAACAGTTCATTTCGTCTCTCTCTCTCTCCCCTCCTCTCCGTCTTCCGCAAAATTAAAACAGCGAAAGGCTTTTAACCGAAAAATTTGCCTCGTTGTTGTACGAGAACAGGAAAGTCCTCGCGTTTTTCGTATTGTATAAAAAAACAAACATATGTTATATATATATATATACAAGTTCGCGACAATTAGACAAGTTATATACATATATGAACGCTTCGATATCGTTTCAAAAATGTATATTCATAATTATGCGCGTAGGACGCGTGCATGAGTTAATGGAATTCATGCGTTATATACGCATTTGTTCTTTTGTTGGAGCACCAAGCCCGGAATCTATATGTATATTATACATATATACATACATGAATATTATGTATATGGGATGTTCCAATGAATTCTTAGTACATTCCGGAGTCGAGTTTTATTTTATTTTTTTAAAAATTTGTCGATTTATAGTTTATACTAAAATAAGATTTCCTGCCAAGTATCAACTCAAAATATTAATTTTTTAAAAAGTTATGTGCATTTAAAAAAAAAAAGTAAAATTTTTAAACCGTTACATCTCAAATATTAATCATTGGAATCACATAACTTTTTTTTTCAATTACAGCAATAATATTGAACTTCTAAGAAATATATAATTTGATGCAAAATTTTTTATGAAAAAAAATCACAACAATTTTTTATAAACAAATTAGGTCTTTAAATCGAGGGGCACATACAATTTTTGATTTTTTAATGACAAAATAAAGCTCAATGTCTCGTCTTTGATTTTCTAAAGAAGACTCATAGGGTAGTTAAAAAAAAAATATTAAAACAATTTGAAGTTGACACTCCACGCTTACGTGAGTACGCGCTGCATGATGGCGGCTACTTAGGGAACGCTTTGTCTCGCTTCTTCTAGCTTTATTTCTATTTCAAAGCATTTGTTTTGATAGATTTTTTTAATGTGAAGTTAAAGCTCAATATCCCCTCTTTAAGTTCATAAAAAAATCTTGTTGGTCTGTTTGATAAAAAAAAATTTATTAAAGCCATTTAAAGTTGACGCTCCGCGATCGCAGCGCACTCAGCTTTACGTATGCTTAACAGCATTGAGTTATAAAATTTACTTCAAATCGCTCTAATTTTTTTTCTTTTAAACTGCCCGACGAGTCTTCTTTATGAAATTAAAGAAGAGACATTGAGCTTTATTTTGACATTAAATAATCGAAAATCGTATGTGCCCCTCGATTAAAAAACCTAATTTGTTTATAAAAAATTGTTGTAATTTTTTTTTATAAAATTATTTTTTATAAAATTATTTTTTTTTATCAAATTATATATTTCTTAAGAGTTCAATATTATTGCTGTAATTGAAAAAAAGTTATGTGATTCCAATGATTAGTATTCGAGATAAGAGATGCACATAACTTTTTGAAAAATTAATATTTTGAGCTGATACTTTGCAGGAAATCTTATTTTAGTATAAACTAAAGGTTGACAAATTTTCAAAATAAAATAAAACTTAACTCCGAAATGTACAAAGAATTCATTGGAAAGTCCCATGTATTAATGTATACATGGGGATTTCTATGTGTCCGAAAATATTGTTTTAATTAATTAATTGCACGTAATATATTACGTTGTAATCTTTTTATTTTGAAAATTTTATTTAGTTAAAATTAAACTCGACTTGCGCGTAAATTAAATTCATGCAAAATTAATCGCGTCATTATTGGAGGTTCAATTGCGCAATGGATGCGTCCTTTCGAAGACGGTAAAAAATTAGTTTTAAAAAACTCGTCGCCGTCGCGATAGCGAAATTAAAATAAGCAACACGATAACGGGCCAAAACCGTCAATTGTTTAAAACGTAAAAATAACGCGAAAACTATGTGTAAACAAAAGCAGTAGATGTTATATTTTTACAAATTGCAACGTTTAATCTGTGTCATTGTTACACTATGTGTATAAATATGCATATCCGAGGAAAAGCAAAAACGTAGAGAGGCGAAATGTTTTTATAGGTTCACACTCTAATTAATAAAATTCGGCCTTCATATTCAACTTTTATAATTTTCAAATAATTTTTATCGTCATTCAAAGCGTCGCGCGGAATGATCCATACATATCTATGCATACGTAGACTGCGTAAGGTCACTAGTATAGGCACGTATAACTGATCCTCTAGTGGTAAGCTGTTATATATCTATCCTCTTTCTTCTCTCTCTCTCTCTGTCTTGATATATATAATACAAATGCAGCTATATGCTCTCATTCTCTTTCCATCTCGCTCATGTGTATATAATACGAGTACTTGCTCTCTTTCCCTCTCTATGAATGTGTACCATGGCATTCCGCACGCGTGTTCATTCGCCTGTGACTTTTGTGAAAACGGGCTTTTGCAATTTTTTCTCTCCTCTTTTCCTCTCTCTCTTTCTCTCTCTCTCTCCCTCTCTCTCTCTCTATCTTTTAGTTTACATATTCCAGATGCGCGTGCAGTTAGCACAATGGTATCGAAATTTAAATTTTTGCTCGCGTAAGTTATGCGCGACGTTTTTTAGTTTTTTCTTTTTGCGGTAGTTTACGAAGGAAATCGGCAATACGAATAAGCGAATCGTTTCCTTATCGATTTTCTTATCGTAAAGGGCATTTTACTTTTTCGTTTTAACGGATTTAATAAATATTTAGCATCTCGGTGATGAATATGCTCCGCGTTTATGTTTAATATATTTACGGTTACCGTTACCAAACCATTGTACTCACTCTCTTCTGTTGTAACGGCGATTTGGCTTGATTTCTTTTTATATTATTTAAAACGCGTACTATACTTCGATGATTTTTAATGTTCTTCATTCAAATGGACAAAGAAACATATAAATTTACAAATGTTGGAAACATTTAAGATTTTTATTGATTAAATTTATTTTCTGCAATGAGTTAACGTCTAACTACCATTACGTGTTTTTCAACGTTAATGGAAATAAAAAATTTCCTTAAAAAAATAAAAGAAAAAATTTCTTTTAAGAATTTTATTTGATTACATTTCATTTATTAAAACTTTTGATTATTTTATGGTTACAATCGTTATTTCCTTACTTATATTATTAACCCGAAAGTGTGTTTGCTTGTTTGTCCTTCTTTTACGGCGCAACAAAGCAACGAATTTCTCAGAACTTTTGCACAGAAATAGTAAGAGATACGGAAACGAACATGGGCTATTTTTTATTGTAGCTTATAACTTTCAAGCAATTCGACAGATTTTTACCAAATATGTGTAGCTAAAAATCATCTCGATTAAAACTAATTTTTAATTAAATAAACAAAATGCATTGAAATTGGTCTATAGACAAACAAACATACGCATCTAACTATATGACACGCCTCGTTTTACATTGGAGATTAAAAACGGAAATCGATTTATTTCTCAATCAAATTTTTCGCTATAAGCAACTTCTTTAAATAATCAATCAACGTTCTTTATCTAACTTTAAAGACAATGTTCATGTTCGTAGCCAATTTTTTATTTTGGTCGCGATATATTTTTTATGATGGGCTTTTTTTTTTTTTTAAGTATTTAAAGCAGATGTATAAATGTATTTTAATAATAATAGGATAATTAATTTGATTCAAGAAAAATGATTCTAATGAAAAATATTTTTTCGACTCAAGAATTTCTACTCTTAATTTTTAATTTATGTTGACGCATATTAATGAAAAACTAAGAGTATAAATTTTCAAATCAAAAAAATATTTTTCTTTAGAATTACTTTTTTTGAATCAAGTTAATTCTTCTATCGGTGTACTATTTATTCGAAACCGTATTAAAAACAACTTCACCGCTATCCTCGACACTAACCGGCACAAAATAAACAACAATTTTTCAAATCTTGCATATGATATGTAGCTTAGCCACACAAATACACGTACGTAACTCACATCCTTCAAACGCATCGGAAAATGAAACGTTTTACAGGAATTATACGGCTTATACGGCTTGCGTGCGCGTATG
This sequence comes from Chalcis sispes, assembly GCA_949987625.1. Classification (NCBI taxonomy): domain Eukaryota; kingdom Metazoa; phylum Arthropoda; class Insecta; order Hymenoptera; family Chalcididae; genus Chalcis; species Chalcis sispes. Next base: position 53,804,010 of record OX465097.1, on the reverse strand, counting down.
CATCATCGTCGTCATCGTCGTCGTCGTCGCCGCCGCCGCCGTTATCATCATCACGGGTCAGGCACGTCGTAACGTATGCAAATACGCTCGAGCGCGCGCGTGTGTGTGTGTGTGTGTGTGTGTGTGTGTGAACTCGTCTATGCAAAACCGGCTTTGTCTACTTTGCACGCGTACGCATTTATACATGTACATTCGTATGTACATAGGCGGGATTTATAAACCGCCGGCGGAAAACGCGCGCACGAGGCGAACAATCGAACCTCGTCTCTCTTTCTCTTTTCCTATATGTATGAGCCTGTCGACACTCTTTTTTCCATCCTTTTATACGCGGCTGAATGCAATTATTGTTATAGCTAGCAAAAAAAAAAGAAGCGAGGGAAACCTACTTCTGTTATCGGCGCAAGATCGTTATGGGAGCTCGCAAAAATGATTTAGCGCGTTACGCAGATACCTTCGATGTATATATATAGACGAGTGCTTGTAAGCGCTGTTTGTCGATCGTTTTTTTTTTTTTTTTTCTTTTTTTTTTATGGTTATTTGATTTTTACTTGTTTTCTTTTTTTCATTTGGAAACCAAGTCGTCGTGGTCGGTGGATGTTTTGTTCGTTGGTTGGTTCTATTATTTTTGTTTCGTTTTGTGAGAACCCGATTTCTGCTCTATTTTCCTTTGTCGATTCGCGGTTAATGTATAACTAATTCCAATATAAATGCGCATAAATTTTATCAAAGGAGACGCGCGATCAACGTGTGACGATTTTGTGTTTTCCTCTTTTTTTTTTTATATCCATGCATTGTAAGTAAGAGTTGTTTATTTTCAGACATAGAGGATAATTATTGGGCGACTAATTTTTGTTTCGTTTTGTATAATTTTTTAAAAGTAACTGGATTATGTATTCAAATTTTGTTAAAATTTCATCATTAATTTTTTTATCCGCAATTTTATGTCTATTAAATAAAAATTATATTAAATTATATATTTGAATGTAAATTTTTGTTTTTAATTATATGTAAATTTTTGTTCATTCCACATAGCATGAATTAAATAAGTATAAAATGTTCGATAAGTTACATAATCGATAAAAAAATTCATAGCGCTCTCATTTCAGATTAAATAATAAAGCGCATTTTTAGATCATAATCGCAATATTTATTAAAACTTTGCGCGTTACTTACGCGATGTTTTTCATACGCGAAAATAATAATCGTTGTCGAAGAAATTTATGTTTGCACAAGCGCTTTAATGATTCTTTATATCATACTTAATCATTTTAAAATTGATTGACAAATGATCAATACCAAAAATAACAAGAACTTGAATTTTTTATCACGAGTTTACAACGTGCATATAACATATATTGAAAGCGGCTCTTGTATCAAACACCATAGCGGTATTTGAATGATAGTGCAATTCGAGTCATTTTTAACTGATTTATTTGTACGATTTTATGTTCGATCGAACGATGACACCATTGAATATATTACAACGATTATCGCCGATTTATTGACGTTGGAAGATGATATAGTGGTTATTTCCTTATTGAAACAAGGCTAAGTTAAAAAATATTTTTTTTTTTTTTTAACGAAACCTTTTGGAGATGACATTCTGATTTACGCTGGTAAAACTTAAATTTTAAATAAAGTGATGTTTATACTTTCATTACCATGCGATTTCAACGCTGATTTTATTTACTTAAAAAATGACGGTTAAAATCATGAAACTTTCGAATGATTGTTATTGAAGATGAGTATTTAATTTTGTGCGTTTTCCTTTTTTATGCGTTGTTATATAATTGTTTTTTATTTTTTTATAAAATTTCATTTTTATCAATAAATGATAAAATTAATCTTAAACTGTTTTAAATGTATATAACTATTAAAATAATCAATGAAAATTAAATTCGTCAATAAATAATAAATCAACATTTTCAATTTCATCAAACATCAAAATAATATTTTGCACAAAAATCTAAATATGCATCGCTAAATTTATTGATATATTACAAAATTAATTACTTGAAAATTGACAAAAAAAAAAAGTAGAAAAAAAACGCTACTTTCATTAAAAAACATGCACTCATCACGTTTACTTATTTCATCGAAATCTCGCGTAACTAAAATAAGAGAAGAAAAATAAAAAGAAAAAAAAAACTTAACTCGCAAGCTTATAAAGGACATGCGTTTACCCATGTAAACACTCGCGCACGCAGATGCACATACACACATTCAGAATGCGAGATAAAAATGAGAGCAACAAAGGGCAACTAAGTTCGATACAAAAGGTAAAGGGGTAACCTACCGTACAAGACTCGCGGAGAAACAAGGAGGGACCGTAAAATTCAAAGTTATCGCGCGCAATACTGTATACCAAGTTTTCCCAATGCCGAATATATACATACATTCATGTATATATATGAAGAAAAAATAAATATAGATTACTGCGTTGAGCGCGCTTCCTTGATGTTTACAAGCACAAATGCGATTTTGAAGGGATAAAATAAAAAAAAAAAAAAATAAAAAATAAGCGAGAGATTGAGTCAAAATAACGAAACACAACCGTCGATACATTCACAACTCATACGCGTTAACCGTATTTATATATCTTATTTTTCTTTGCAGGTTTTATGACTTCTACCCTCGCGCGCAAGTGTCTATAATTAAGGTAAAAAAAGAAGAAAAATAAACGAAAAGCTGGGCGAGGTGTTATAGAAAACGAAACGAGATATAGAGAAATAAAGAGGAGACAATGGTTAAGCTAACGGAAGGGGCGTCAACGACGACGAGGACCACGAAAAGGTTACCATGGTCAGCTCGAGATACTGCGAGTTGCGCCATTTGGAAGGTTTTCTGTCTCCTGCTTGTCCTTGGATTTCACGAGGTAAGGAGCTTTATTCTTTTTCTTTATCTTCATCTTCATCTTCTTTTTCTTCTTCTTCTTCTGTTTCTTTATTTTACGAGCTTTTTGAAGTACAGTTATTGGATGTACGTACATATATGAATTATGCGCTTTCAAAGTTTTTTGTGCAAATTGCAACGTTCTGTAATGTGACGTCAACTGTACTTATCTGTTAAAAAATTTGACATAAAAATTTAACGATAAAAATAATATGCTTTGTTTTCTGTTGTTTAATGCATAAGTTGTTTAATAAGGCTTGTGGCTTGTCAGTATACATACTGTAAATTTAAAAGTAAACAAGCTATTTTGAATTATGCAATTGGAATTTTACATAAAATGGAAAGTAGTTTAACGAGTGCATTAATTTTTATTTGTATTAAATTTTTAAAGACGGTGTTATCGATGAAGTTTTATATTTAAAATTACCGTTGAATAGAATTTTGTTTAAGCGCGATCAAACGGTACCCACCAAGTAAACGAATAATAAAGATATAAAAAATCACCAAGATTCTTTATTAGATTTTATGTATTTAATGTTTCTATTTAATGCAATTAAACAATTTTATTAATACAGACTATCATGGTAACAATATTTAGTTCACCGCGATAATAGACTACTTGAGAAACACAAAAAACAAGAGAAAGAAAGAGAGAAAAAATAAACAAACGTTAAAGATGAAGTTGAAGTACCGGTTATCAAGTTCTTCTTATTATAATCATATTAGAAAATATTTTTTTTACTAATTCTGGTTTTTGCATTCTACATAAATCAAAATATCTAGAGCAAACTCTGACGGATATCCGAGCTTAATATTCTTTTTTTTCTTGATATTATAATGGCTTTGGTCGAATAATGAGATAAAATTTATACGATCGTGTATAAATAGGTACTTTGAAGCTGTTGAATAAATTTTAATAAATTTTATTAAAATGGTTCGTTTTTAAGTATTATTAAAAGAGTGGTTTAATATTTATAAAAATAAATTGGTAAATTTAGAAAATTTTAAATTATTTACGTAAAACTTTCTTAAAAAGATAAAAAAAAAAAAATATATATATAAATATATATTTGGTTATCAAAGTTTATATCATAGCAATTAAAATCTAAGCAACAAATCTCTTTAATAAGTATTAAATTACTAAATTATTATCTATAATTTATTGCCTAAGATTTGCGCAAGGAATAGAAAAGTACAAATTTTTTAAATTACTTTCTTTACAAAACAATAAAGAACGTAAAATGAATTATCTTTCAAATCTACGTGCTCATCTTTAAAAAACAGTATCGTTAAAAAGTACTTAAAGGATATTGTATATCAGTGAGAAAATGCAAAAAGCTTAAAAAGAAACGAATAATGATTTACCAAGTCGTGTACAAATAATATATAATTTCGTTTAAGTAGACACGAAAAATAAAAAACTGTATGCAATGTGAGTTGTTAAAAGACGTTCGTAGAATCGCAAATAAGGCGAAAAAAAGGAAGGGAAGGAATTAAGGTAGAAAATCGTTTTAGGAGGTGACCAGTGTACTTATCCCACTGGCCGATTTCGTGACGTCGGCTGTGGTAATGCTGAAAGAGAAAGAAGAAAGACTAACCTTAAATGTTTTAATGACGGCGTTTGCGTTGGTAAAACTTGTGTTGAACTTTTAGATTTTAATTTTTTGCGTGAGTTAAATTACCGTCCAAAATGCCATAATTTAGATTAACTTAATAACGTTTTGAGAAATTTAAATGAGTGTGTGTATACAATATCATTTGAATGAATTTTTTTTTAATTAAGCATTATTTTGTTAATAGCTCTAAATTTTTGTTTTTTATTGATTATACAAGTGCTTTAATTATATTGATAAAAAAATTTGGTAATTTCACTATTTCTACACGAGATTAAATTTCTTATAATAGCCGTTTGTTCTATTTTTATTACCTTCTCTATCATTATTATTATATTGTTGTTACTCTAGTCAAATAATTTTTTTTTGATTGCGTGAGAAAATATTTTGTGCATTATAAATAAAATTTTCAAAATCTCTCCAATAAGTTATTTAATACAAGGTTTCAAGTTTTATCGGTAAATGTACATATTATGTATATGAATTCGATGATAAAACTCACGAAAATGGACAATACAAAAAAATAAAAAAATAAAAAGAAAAAACAAAATGAATAACAAGGTGACCGAATACTATTTGAAAAAAAATATTCCATAAAAATTGTTTCTAATTATAAAGTAATTTGATCGTATATTTATGTAATGAAATAAAGTTTTATCACTTTTTTGATATTATATTTATAAATTATTATTTTGAAAAAAAATATTTAAAAAACTATCGTATATTATTTTTAATAAATATAAAATAAAATTTACTTTTGTTAAAACGAATAAGTTAAAATAATGCTTGAAATTAAATATTTTTTTTCACCGTTTATTCCACATAGATCTGTTACATAAGTCATCTTCAATCGAGCTATGGGAAAATGTTTAACAATAAAATAAAAATACTTATTATATCTCTAACAATGAATCGAAACAGTTAACTTTTCACTCACGGCTCGAAATCTTAGCTCGAGATGAAAATTGTAACAATAACCCGCGAAAGACGTACGTACGCTACAATCGATCCAATGCGTTATCCTCGTTTCAAATAAGAAAATTAATCTCTCGTTAGCGCGAGAACACAAATCTCTTATATACCTATAAATATAGTTCAAGAATATAAGTTTGAAGCAAGAACCGTAAAATTCATCCGCATCTCTATACTATATTCGCCTCCCATCGAATGTATTCTCCCAAACGCGCAAACAATGCCGAACTATCGAGCCGAATAACAAAAAAGAAAAGACCTTATAGCACAGATTCCCAAATACATAATATGTATCGGCATAGACGAACGGCGAACGGCTCACGCGATTAATTCTCACGAAGAACGCGTATGCGTGTGCGTATAAGTATGTATACACAACGGGCGCGTCTCTCCTTCTTTCTAAACGTCTCGCCAACGCATCTACGCATACACGTATACACGCGGACGCACGAGCGATAATTATTATATGCGCGGCGTGCTCGTTTCGTAAGTAACACACCTACGTGATTCGAACGGCTAACGGAGCGAGGTTGTTCTACGTATGCTTCTCTACTTTATATATATATATGTTGAGGTGCGCTTTAGATATGTATGTACGTATCTATGTATGTATGTATGTATGTATGTATGCAAGGTATATACGAGTTAGGAATCGGAAAAAAGTATGTCTTTGCCGGTAACGATTGTGCATTGTTTGTACGTTGACTGCGGCATATGCATAAGCGCTTTACTGTTCCTTGAATGGATTAACCGTTGAGGTTATCGAATTGAGATGAGATTTACGTCAATAAGATTGAGACGTTCACGTGAAACTTTTTTTATCGGAGAAATTATTTTATAATTCACTTGATTTAACGATACTCGGATAAACGACTTGAATTAACATTTTTATTAATAGGAATTAACATTTTTATTTAATAGGAATCGTAATAACGAAAAGAAAAATTATAAAATTTTATAAAATTTAGTTTGACAAGATATATTAAATGAGTTCATCGAATGATTTCATAAAAAAACGTCGGCTGTTAATATGTTAGTATCTTACCAATCTCGGATGTATCCACTTATCGGTACAGTAGACTTTTCAACTCCAGCGAATGAATAATTTATACAATCATTGCATATTGATATTCAACTTCTAAGAAACGAAATGTTATTCGAATAAATTTTTAACGTTACCGAGTCGTTCATTCATTGAAACACTTACCTTGAGTACGTATGTTTACACATGTAAATCGCAACGCGTGCATAAAATTACGTAATGAAGTTGCTGAAATTCATACCGGTGCGTAAAAAATGGAAAAAAGGAAAAGAAATTACGAAAGTATCGAGTTTTTATGACAAACAATATCGATAAATGTAAACAAACGTATATAAATATCGTATACAAAGTATCGAACGTTACTGCAGCTTACGCAGCATTTCTTACTATAACGCAAACCCGCACTCGATTGAAGTAATTGCCAAACGTTCTCTTGCTTAACATCAATCTCTTTGTTTGTCGATAATTATACAAAAAAAAACAAGAAAGAAAAAAAAGAAAAAGAAAAAAAACAGCCCGCATTTCTCTACGTATCTTCTTAACGCACCCCACGCGCGTAGAGCTTTGATATTTTTCGATAACGAAAAGAAAAAAAGAAAGAAAAAGAAAAACGAATGAGAATCATATAGATTATATGTATATCCTCCATTGTCCTATGGATTTACGAGTTTCGCCTCGGAAATCGAAAGTCCAGTATCTCCGCGTGGGCACTTGGCGATTATATTCTCTTGCGCATATATACTCGTATGTATATGTACGTGTATACTCGCGCCTGCATATGCGCACACGCAACGAGAGTAGGGATATACGTTCGGATTCTTTGGCTCGGATCTTAAAATACGATTGTTACGAGGCTGGATTCTCTCTCTCTCTCTCTCTCTCTCTCTCTCTCTCTTTTACACATAGTTCGAAGAATTGTGCGTGTACATGTAAAATAAAGATTTTATTAGAATTAGCGTGTTGAATTTTCTTCGCGAGATAATTCTTGGACTTTAAATTAATAATCGCATGGCATTGAGATACATGCCAATAAAATTTTCTACGCCACTCGGTGGATTTTTTTTTTTTTTTTTTTTTTTTTTTTTTAGTGGGGGCAAGGAGGGTTGCGTTTTTATATCACGTTACATGTTTTCGCGACTTTGAATGATGCTATATTATTTGGAAAATGCAAAAAAGTTGTAATTTAATTGACCTTTGACTTTTAATTAAATGTTAAATTTTTGCTTGAAACGTTATGTTTTAAAATTATAGTTATTAAATTGTCGTATAAAATGATGTAATTAGGTACGCATATTATTTTAACTTTACTTTATTAATTCATTTTAAATTTATTAACCAAAATCATTAAAATAAAAAGTAACGAAGAACTATAATGATTAACACTTTGTTAAAATATCGAAAGTTTTATAACGAGTGAATAATTTTTTAAAATTTTATCTATAAAATGAAAATGTTAAAAGTGTCCGGTGTAGATTGACTATTAATATTCAGGTTCGTGAACATAAAAAATAAGAAATATGATTTTTGTTGAATAATTGCTTGTTAAAATATTTTTCTCCTTTGCATACATACGCATATGGACGGAGTAAGAAGTGACATTTATTCTTTTTGTCTTTTACGATCATCTGTCTTGTTTTGAATTAATATTTTAAATAAATGTATTTTTTACTAACTTGTATCTTATCATCGTTACTTCGATGTCAAATAGAACAAAAATAAAAATTTTCGAAGTTTAAAATGAAAAATTAAAAAACAAAAAAGAAACGAAAACATATTACGGTTTTTGTATGATTGATTTATTTGAGAGATAATTCAAATAAATTGTAAAAAAAGATGATCGACTGCAATGTTAAATTATTTTGAAAATTTCTCGCTGGTTATTATTTTCTCCTGTGATAAATCTTGCAAGCTAAATCATAATTTAACGTATTTAATGTACGTGTAAATTAAAATTTCGTTGTATTAAAAAAATTAATAAAACAATAATTATAATGAATATATTCAAATTAAATTTTTTAAAAATATTGCCCAAAAATGGATACTTAAATAATTTATACTATTAAAAATAACTTAAACTTATAACTTGAACATACAATATTGTCTAATAAAAAAAACACTTGATTATAAATTACAAGTTTAAATTGCCGAAACAATTAAATATAGAAAGTGTTGTGTAGCTTTCTAAAATTGTATTTATAACAATATTACATTATTTGTTATACTTGTTAATCTTTAAAATCATAACAATACTGTTTCTGTAATCGCATAAATATGCTGTTTATATGTTCATTAAATTTAAAATTTTTTTTTTCTTACCGTCATGACTCAACAATATCTCTTGTTAAACTTTATCCGATTAAGAAGAAGTAAAACTTGTCGACGAGCATTATTGATTATTATTTAATAATAAACAATAGATTATACTTAATTAAATTATATTTTTTCTCTTTTTTAATATCGGTATCAAACTATGCATTAATAATTTCAATAATATTATAAATTTGTTTTAAAGTAATGCATTTTTAGTGGTCCTCGATCATGTTAAATAATTAAAATTTTAAATAACCCAATAATTTTTTAATTAATATAAAATCCTTAGTAGATTAAAAATATAAATAGAATGACTATAAACAAAAACAGATTTTATATTAAGCAAAAAATAAAGTCTTTGATCTTGCATTTTAACATTATTAAAAGAATGTAATTAGGAAAAAATAAAATTTAATTTTGATTCCTTTAATTTGTAATGTAAAAATTTTCTTTCGATCTCTCTTTTTCTCTCTCCCTCTCTCTCTCTCTCTCTCTTTTTTCTTGTTTCATTACCGCCTTATTACCTACAATTCAAATTTCTTCATAATGACGAGAGCCGACACAAGCATTAAAAAAATTTAAAAGAAAAGAAAAAAAAAACATTCTCCTCCTCGAAAATAACAAGACACAACAATCTCAAAGATTATACGTTTAAAAAACAAAAGCGTCTCACAAAGCGCTTACGTTGGAAAGAGCGTCGATCATCTCTGCGAAACTGAGAACACGTCCTTTTTTTTGCTTCTCCGTCTTTCTGTCTGTCTCTCTCTCTCTCTCTCTCTCTCTCTCTCTCTCTCTCTCTCTCTCTCTTTTTTGCACTTCTTTTATATTTAAATAGCTCGAAGAAAAAAGTGCAAGTAATTCGTCTCGGTGCGAAACCAAAACCGACGTTTACAAACACACTCGGTTGTGCAGAAGTGTCGCGCGATGGAGAAAGTTTTGCGCGGTGAACCGCTCGAGAGCGAGTTTTACTTATTTTTTTTTTCTTTTCTTTCTTCCCTCTCGTCTTCCTTCTTACGCGTCTCTTTCATTTTTTATTTTAAATACTCGTTTTCGTCCGGAGATTTTAAAAGTCACCGTGTATGTACATGCCAGGGTATGTGCCACATACATATATTTCTACATAGGTATACCTGAGACGCGCAGAAAATTGAAGTTTGGTTTACAAACTTGTATTATGGGGAAATTATATATGCCGGGCAGCGCGCTCGTTAAAAGTTATTTACATCCCGACTTGAATAATAAATAAAAGGGAAAAAAAAAAAAAAAAAAAAAAAAAAAAATTTACCGATAAATAATCTTTTGCAATTTTTATTTCGAATGTTTCAAAACTTTGCTCGTCGTCGTGCGGGCTTTTACTTTTGAGCTATTGTTTTTTGATATGCGCGTACAAAAGTGCCTTCGTTATGGCACTTCGGAATGGAAATTAACGCGAGAAAAATGTCACGCAATGTATAATTCTATAAAAAAATTGAAACAATTTATAATTATTTTATATATTCATAGTGTATAAATCGTCGAAATTTCGATGTCGTAAAGATGCGATAAATAATAAATCTATTGGGTTATAAATTCAGAAATGAATCTCAAAATTTCGTCCTGATAACTTAATAATTGCAAAAATAAACGATATATATATATATATATATATATATACGATGATATATTTTATCGTTAAAAAAATTTGAATCCATAATTTATTAAAAATTAATAAGTTATTAGAGCTACTGTAAAATATTATTATTATTAATTATTATAAGTAGGGAATAGATATAATTAATTATTGCTTTAATATTGTAATATATTTGAAGTAGAAATTCAACAAATAAAGTGTATATTAAACTACATATATATCAGAAATAATTCTACGAACTTTCACGAACTAAGACAGCTTGATAAGAAGTCTAGATCGTATAACTTAGCCATTGTGTGCCTCTATATGCGTATAAAAAAAATAAGTTACGTTAATTTAATTCATAAAATTATATTAAACCCTTGGCTTTTGGCCTTATATCTATTGGCCTCTTCACCTACTACTTTATTTTGACACAACTCTGTCTCTATCTTCGCCCAATAGCTTTTAGCCATTTATACTTTATTCCATTTTCATTATTTGTTTTATATTTTAATTCTATCTTTTCTCAATTTTTTATTTTCATTTTTTACGACGCGCTACCATATATTTCAATGTTCCCCCTTTTCCTCGAGTGATGCCAGTAATGCGAGCGAGAAATGTTGAGCGTACGCCTCTTTCTCGTTCTGTGAACGGTTACATCCTTTGATTGTCCAGCTTACACGTGAAGTACTTTGGGCCGTGCCGAACTCAGTTTGTACTCGTAGGCAGAACTGGTAAGCAGTCCTGCTGGTACAACCTTTCCTCGATAAAACACCAATGACTATTTTATTTTATAACAAAGTCAAGATCATATATATATGTATCTCAAATTTTAACTACGTAGTTATCTATACTATCCCATGCTTATCCTTGTTATTATAAAAACGTAGGCATAAAAAAGCGATAATATAGTGCGAAAAATTCAACTATTATAACACCTACTTTTGTACTATATTCATAAACAATCACGATAAAAAACAAATTTAACTTACAATTTTTTTGTGTATAAATCTATATATTATAATTATGCATTTTGTTAATCTAAATATTATGTTATTCATTTGCATGTTTTTTTTTAAAGGTAAATTATTGAAATTTGATTTTGATCTTAAATTGTGAAAAAAAAAATTATGAAATAAACATTGACGGATTATAAAAAATAAATCAATTTGAATCTATAATTATTTTAATGATAAATCGAAATATTTAAAAAATTAATTAATTAAAAAAGAGTTAATGTTATATGAAAATATGTCGATAGAAATTTAATACAAAAATCAGGTAAAGCATAAAATTCCTTATTTCATGAACAGCCTTTACTTATAAAAGCTTACAACATTCGATCATTTCGCATTTTTAATCAAAATTCTTTAAGCGTTAATTGTTAATAATCTTGCGCTGTATCATCTTTCTCAATTAGCCTCTAATAACTCATGCTTCTTAATTTTCTACCTGAGTAAAAAACCAAAACCTTAACAAAAATCTCGCATCGCATCATCATCGCGTTAATTTTTCCTTTCTATGCATCACCGATCGTTCGTTCGATCGATCTTCATTGACGACGCGAAATTGATACGTCACGCGATCGCCGCATAACCAAACGAAAATTCGACGCGCTTTAAAAAAAACTAAAAGAAAAAAAAAGAGCTCGAACGAAATGGAAATGCGAAGGAAAAATAAATGCAAGTGTGGAAAGAGAGAGCTCTCGGTATAATTAGCGGGTTAACGTTCGAAGCGCCGTAATGTCCGCGCAACTTTCACGCGGACTTAATACTTTACTTGTATATAAAAATAATATGAAACAGATAATTATGTTTCTTATAAAAGAGCGATCATTTTGACGTTTTTTAAAATAAGTTATCAAGCAATCAACTAATTATTTACTATGTTAAATAGTACTTATAATGCTGAATATTTATCTAAATACGATGAAAACTAATTTGCACCTCTAACAATAAATGTAAAATAATACGTCCAAAAGAGTTTTAGTATTGAATGAAAAAATAAAGATATTTTTTTTTTTTAAGAAAGCTTAACCGTTTATTATGTATATTAAAAAAATATTAAAAAATAAATATTTTCTATTTGTGGCTTTAATATATACATATATATATATATATAGACGCGTGAAAAAAAAGAATAAGAAAAATGCATTCTTTAATGGAAATATTGGCATAAATACTTATTTAAATTCCAGAGAATTTTTCCTGACTTATATTTATAGCTTGCGGGTTAACATTCGAACGCGTGCAATGGTATTACATTGCTCCTGGGTACATAGATTCATTATAGGTATATATGTATATATATACATACATACAGGGAAAGAGATACAATATAAAGTACGATTTTTATGATCATTGAAGTGGCATTATAAAACTACTCGAAACTTTAAGAGCTTGTATCTTTTAAGTCGCTCGAACAATGTTACCAGACGCACGACTTGTTTTTGTTTTTCTTTAATACCGGCAACCCTTTTACCGAAAGCAATTTCAAGTATTTCACTTTCGATATATGCAAGCGATTTATTGAAGGCTGTACTTTAAAACGCTCGAGATAGATATTTTTTATTTTTCTCAGCAAGTCCAACAGCTTATCTATAAAGAAAATAAATAAATTAATAATAATAATATTTTATTAATCTATAATAATATTATATTATCTCTGTCGAGATCCTTAACCAGCTCCTTACAGCACCGTCGCTGGCTTGACTTAAGGGGAGGTTCTCATCAAGCACGACCAAAAAATCGACTTTTTTTTTTTGCTTAAAAAGTTGGCAAATGTCTCGTAGAATAAGCTCGTGAAACCCGTTTTGCCGAATTCAATTTATTTTTAAAGTTATAGTCAAAAAACCGAAGTCGTCATTAAGTCAAAAAAATCGCGTACTAAAACTTTAAACGCGTTTTTCTCGAAACCATGTTTTTTGAGACGGGCGGCAAGATATCTCAAAAACTATTATAGATATCGAGATGAATTTTTATTTTAAAGGTAATTAAATTTGCTGGATCTTGACCTAAAATCATAATCTTACAATGATTATTTTTATTGTTATTGCACTTTTTAGAGCAAAAAAAAGTGCAAAAAAATATTTTTTTTTTTGCAAGCTCGCCATTTTGTTAATTTTTAATTTTTCTTCGTGATTTTAGTTCAAGATCCAGCAAATGTCTTCTAGTTTATAAAAAACTTTGATTTTTTGATTTCAAACAAAAATTGGATGAGTTACCTTGCCGCCCGTGGAGGTGTCTTTTTTTTCGATGACTATTTTTCAATGCATATAACTAATAAACTATTCGGTATTTTTGTTCAAAAAAATTTGTAAAAGTAGTTAATAACATACTTAATAAGTGCCAAAAAACTTGACTACTTTATTTATTTCCTTCCATGAGAAAAAAAATCGCGAAAATCACGTAATTTTTGGGTCGCTAGATGAGAACCTCCCCTTAATGGCTCCAAAAATCTCGTTTGTCCATCAGTAGGTAGGGCGTCTCTTTCCTGTGCCTTTTTTTCTCAGCACTACCTCCGCGCAGGCTCGGTAGATGACTTTCATGGTGTTGTCAGTCACCATGTTGGCTCGCGCGGGAAGCGGTATGTTATCCGGGATGTTTTTCAGGGCGACCTGTCCGCGTGTTAGTGCTCAAGACAGGCGCTCTGTGTCGATTTTGGACACGATCCATTTGGTGAAGCGTCGCGTTCTTTTGAACGCCGAGGATGGCCCGACATCGTGTACGCGGAACACGATGTATTAGTGATCGCTAGCCGTATAGTCCTCGATCACCTGCCATCCCCGGATCCGCGCTGTCAGATGTTATTTGGCCAGGGAGATATCGATGATAGTCTCCTGTAGCCAGACCTTCGGAAGGGTGACGTGAGGCCGGTATTTAAGACCATCATCTCCAGTATCGCCGCCAACTCCATGACTTTGCTCCCGCGAGAGTCAGACTTGGCTTCGTCCCACTCGAGCGCTTTGGTATTGAAGTCTCCATCAACTACCAGTCAGCCGTGTAGATCCTTTAAAGAATCTTCCAGTCCATTGAGCTTGATCAGGACGTTTGGGGTGAGGTAGACGCTGACGCATGATACGTCCTTGTACCTCACCCACATAACGGCGGCCGGATCCGTATCCCTAAATGAAGATGTTACTCGGATCGGAGATCCATGTGACCGCAGTGCCAAGATCATCGGGGTACCATTCTGATCCGGTGATGCTCACTGACTAAGACGATGTTAGCGTACTTCTCATAATAGATTTAGGACAGCAGGTCTTCAGCTGCCCTGCTTCTATTTAAGTTGCACTGCAGGACTACCGTCATCTCTGCTGCGCTTCCGCCAGCTACTTATTTGCTCGCAGCTGGGTCGGTTTCCGATCGTGGACCTAGGACGCACACTGGCTCAGCGTTGCACTCGCTGGCCTTGTGCCCCTCTCCACTGCATCGATAGCAGAGATTACTGTGGTCAGGACCTTTGCATCTGGAGCCGCTGTGCCCGTAGTCAAGGCACTTGAAACACTTGGCTGTGATGTTCATTGTCGTCTTTAATGGCCCTCAGATATCTCTCTTTTTTATCCAGGATTTTCACTTGTTTATTTCTGACTTCTGCTATAATGTTACCTTAGCGCGCCAGGGCGTCTATGATTACAAGAGCCTGGATGATTCGGCTCACATTTTTCTGTGTTTTCAGTCCTCCCGAAATGATTTTTATTTCCGTTTCTATGTTAGAGATATTTTCCAACTATTGTTTTTCGGCCTTGATAATGGCCTCGAAATCTTCGCAGTTGTAGCGTAGAGCAAGTGACGTGAACCCATTAAAGGCACTTCCCGCGCTAGTAAGGTTGGAAGCACTTACTGTCCTCGATCTTTGGTAGGGACACTCCAGCCTATTGCCTGTTAGTTCAGGCAAAGTAACTCCCTCCTTAACTGGCGCCTCTGTGCCTGCTACAAGGCCCTGCGCTATGCTTGGGAGAGGTATCGAGATAACGCTCTTCTCTTCTTTCTTTTTCTCTTCTTTCTTCTTGGTCGTTATTTTGGTCGCCACGTTGATCTGTAATAAAACTCCTAGGAGTAATCCGCTATTTCACGGGAGATCCACCATCTCGGGGCCCCGGTAGTGGCAGTCGAATCACGATCATTCATTTCGACTCGTGTTTCGAGACGGTACCTGGGGTTGGATCACCTCTGAAACTCGCGCAGCCGCTGAGCCCGGTTGTCGGTCCCCAAATTCAACCCAAAAACCGTGACTAGTGACCCTGAGTTTCTGGGAAGGTTCATGCCCCGTTTTCCGACGACTACGTTACCCCTAGGGAACGTGCACTAACGCGTTGTCCCTGAGCTGGCTAGTTCCAGCGGGGGCGCCGGCGGAATTACCCATTTAGCCGATGCAAGGCACAAAGTCATGTGTTGCTCGACCATACCTCTGTCAATTGACGCCAGAGACATGACCTTAACGTCAGAATCATTCGACAAGCCTGGCTTTATTCAACTCCCAGCGACCCCTTTACCAACGACACGGAAAAGCCTCTCGCGGCTAAAAGAGAAGGAGGGTGCGCGTCCTTCGTGTAAAGTGTTGAGTATTGTATGGCTGCATAGGCGACATGTTTTATCCGGGTGTCAGTGTGAAGAAGTATAAGTGTAGGTTTACGTGTGTAACCCCTCCTCCTCCCTCCAACCCTCGCGGGGAGGAGATCCCGGGCTTGGGACCGGTGCAGCGGAGTTAATAATAATAATAATAATAACAATAATAATAATAATAATAATAATAATAATAATGATGATGATAATGATGATAATGATAATGATAATAAAGATAATAATGATAATGATAATAATAATGATAATGACAATGATAATAATAATAATATAAATAATTGCAGGCAAGGAGTCAACTATTGGACACCGAATTTCAACCAACGGTGAAGGCGATGTGCAAACCCGGCCACATGAACATCCGCGTTAATTTCAATCAGAGCTTCGTTGGCGCGGTTCACGCACGAGGACACAATAAGGATTACAGGAGGCCGCCCTGTATGATCGCTGGCAATGGCTCTAACGAGGTTACCTTCAGCGTTGATTTGTTCGCGATGCCCGATTCACCGGATTATTGCGGTATCGTCGTGAACAATGTGAGTCTTCTTACTTTATTTAAAAAAATTAAAATTAAATTTTTTATTTGGTACATTTATTTTATGATTGTAAATTTAAACATTTCTATTTATTTGATTCGCCAGAATTCAAATTATTTATTAATCATTATCAAAGTTTTTAAAGATAACTCAATTTCTTTTTCTTTCAATTCGACAATATTTATTTAAAATTTTTTTTTATTTACGTTAATTATAGCTCAATCGTTATTTTGTATGTTTTTCAAAAAAAAAGACTAAAATAATTCTTGTGACTCTGTGTAATTAAACGCGTTCAAATTATTCCATAAAAATATACATATACATATAGCGTTGAAGTTTAATAGCTGCACCATATACGTATAGATTTAATATCATAAGATTCGTGCGTAAGTCATTTCAGAATAAACAGGTTTGAAAGTTTCCACGATATACTTATTTATAATACTTTTACTTAAATATACCAAAACATCTTTACCTTCAAATTGTCCATAACTTAAGATACGAAATGAGATAATTGTAAATTGTTGAAAGCTTATAATATTAATTATTATAATGAATTGCAATCTTGAATATCGATTGTAATTTCATTTTATCGTGTGAAAAATAATTCCTTTACGCTATCATTATTTGGTTCAACTTCATTTTTTTTATTTAATCTTTTGTTGTATTATAATAATAAAGCCGACGTTTAAAATATTACGTTCGCGTATCTTATGAAAACATTTTAATTATAACGAAAGTAAAATGAACCATAAATTTATTAAAAGTTTAAAAAATTTATTATACATTAATTTTCATACTTTTAAAATAAAGTAAAAAAACTGATATATCGATTATATTACAAGAGGATATTCGCTCGTTTCGCTTTCGTTACATTTTTCAACAATCTCGTAAAAAAATCTCGGTTCATTATAAAGTTAACTTGAATAACGGACATTATACGATTAAATTATAAAGTGAAAACAAAAAAAAGAATGGGAAGAAAAAAAAAATGCTCGCGCAAAAATTGATCGATAAAATTGATGGTCGCGTATGACGATATACCAATGGTAAACAATTGCACATCGAAAAAAATGAAAGAAAGAAAAAAGAGCACGGAATTTCAATTGGTAAAACACTTTCTCTTCTTAATTAACGCGTAATTCGTGCATACTAGCGAGCAAGCATAAAAACCTTTTTTTTTCTATCATTATCTTTATTTCTATGTCAATGAGAATCACTGCTGCACTTTTTCCTCTTCACTTCGATGCGTTTCCTATGTGTTATATAGATAGATAGATATATAGATAGTACAATTAGTGAATGTCATACCGAGGTCCCGGTATTTCGAATCCATGTCCATATGGAAAGAAAGAAATAAAGAAAGATACTTTAATTATGTTAATTTTGGAGAAAATGCATGGAGTATACACACACGCGCGCGCACGCACGCACGCATATATAAATAAAAGTTTTTCGAGTATACTCATATAATGAAAACTAGAATCGCAAAATAACCGTTGTATATAAATGTGCGTGTATGTGTGTGTGTATGTATAATAAATATACAGTATAATCAACGATTTTTTTTCTCTTCATACCACATAGTTCTACTGAACTTTCCCATTATACTCGATATAAATAATCGGTTAATTAACGTTTATTAAGCTTATTAACGATATCGTAAAATTAATATTAAAGAGTATTAAGATTGTTGTAACGTTGTTAAAGGTTGCTGAACTTTTAATCAACCCGTTGTATCGAATTGCGAATGGAAACGCGTGAGTGCAGAAACGTTTTGTTTTCTTAACGTTAAGTTAAATATAATTGCCTTGAAAAGAAAAAATATATCGAACGACATATACATGTTGATTAAATTATTGAAAAGTAAACTTTTTTACATGAGATTTTACGTTCAAGGAGAATTTTTTACCGTATTTTTACATATAGACTTCCTTTTAAAGTAAAAAAAAAGTTTTGAAATTTTGCAATGTAATTTGATAATTTAACGATTGATAGACTATTATGATATATAATTTTTTTATTTTAAAATAATAAAATTAATAAAAAATATTTGGAGAAAATAATTTGGACAGCGATAAAATTAATAGATAATTTAGTAACATTTTACTTGAACAATAAACGTGCCTAATGCACTTTTAACCCGAATTTACACTTTTTAATTTACCGAACGAATAAAAAAACACATTATTCATGAACGGAAAAAAAAAAATATATATATATATATATATATATACTGTCGAAAAAATTAATATCAAAAGTAACACTTCCCAATCTACGAACGCTTGACAGAGCTCAAATATGTGTAAATGTATTCACCCTCTCTATTCACGAATTATTTTCATGTTACAGCGCACTGACGAACGCTCGCTTTCGATAGCCGTGAGGATACACAAAACTCTCGAGTTGGCCGATGACAAGTTTTACGTAATAACCTGTGGCAATACCAAGTACCGGAACGCCAGGTATGAGATTTTTTTTTTTTTTTTTATACTTTCTCGTCCATAACGTACGCCAAAATGAAAAATGGAAAGCGAACGATTTTATATTTTTTATTTATTTATTTATTTATTTATTTATTTATTTTAAATTTACGCGCAACGCGGAATTAATTGAGAAAACGTGTGCTTGAAGAAAGTCGTTTTGTCGAATGATTTACGTAAGCAATTTGTTTTATTAATTATTAAGTGAATGGATTATTTGAGTTTTTAGAAGTTATATTTTATTATTTTGTAATCGATTATTTAAAGGTAACATTTCATTTTTCATCACAACAAGTTCATTTTTTTATAAGAAATAATGATATAAAGAAATCTTTCGTCGAAATCGTGTTTTTTTCAAAACATTTTTTTCTGCCTTATTAAAATTTGAATAAAAAATATAAGTTGCTATATGTGATTACATAAATGTTTAACCAAGTTCCGTTTGCATTAAACTTGATCTGTAAAATGTTTATCTAAGAATAGATTGGTTGGTTAACATTCACACTTATGTAAGCTTATAATTACATTTTCAATATGTTAATCAATCTGCATAACTTATTAATTATGTTTTAAGCAATAAGACATTAAAAATATTCAATAATCACAAAACTTTATGGTCGTTGTAAGTTAATTTAATTTATTACAAAATCAACTTCGATATTTATTTTAAGCGTAATGTGACATAATTAAGTTTGCATCGGTATTTTATGAAAAAGAAAAATACACAAATTTCACAATGATCGAACAAAAGCAAAGAATTTTCAAGATCATCGTTGAAAAAATTTTTTTTTTCCCTCTTTTTATTTGATGCGCGTTAACAAATATTTAAAATGAAAAAAAAAAACACAACGTGCGACGCATTGCGGTATTATCTCATAAAATATTTTTATCCGTTCTAGAAACGAGACGTCCTTGGTGTCGTTACGATTGCTGGACGGTACAAGGCGAGTTCAGGAAGCCATTTTTGGGCATAACTACACTCTCCGAGCCGAGATTTCACCGGTAGACGGTGAGTATATATTAAGTCTATGTGTATTACGTTATGAACACGCGTACACACGTATAGAATCATTGCGTCATCGACGCAACGCGCAAGCTTTTGTAGATACATACATGTACAGAGATGCGTTACTATACAAGCTTTTACGAAATTTAAGGCTCGAATGCGCGAGCTGTGCGTGTGTGCGTGCGCATGTAAAGAAAATTAGTACGTTTCGTAGCTTGTTTTATTTAAGAGAAGCTCCGTCGAGGTATGTGGGCGAGACTCGATAAATGCGTTGGCTTTTTATTTCATGTTTCTTAGTAGTGAATAATATCATTAAAATATTCCTGGTTGCTCGTGATTTTTATTTAAATTTTAATTTTATCAAATAATATTTTACCAAATATTTTTGTATACAAAAAAAAAAAAAACAAAAAAAAAAATTTGCTTTATATTCTCGCAAGATTTTTATGAAAATTATTTATGTACATATACATTTACTAGTTGTAAAAAAATTAATTTGTTCTTCCAATTCAATTTACTTTTATTAAGTACTAATATACCTATTTTTTTTTTTTTTTTTATTTCAGGTACTTATGGATTTAAAGTAAAATCGTGTCTCGGTTTCGATACCGATAATCATAACGTTACAATCATCGATGAACGAGGGTGAGTTTTAGAAAAAAATAAATAAATAAATAAATAAAATTAAAAAAATGTAATATCAGTTTAAATAAGTCTTAAATAAATTTGGAATATTTGCAGGTGTCCCGATAAATCAAAATTCATTTCGAAATTCGTTTACGATCGAAGCGCAGGAACGGCGGAAGCGACTTTATCGGCGTTCCGTTTTTCCGATAGGCAAAAACAATTGCATCTGCAATGTGAAATTGTTCTTTGTAAAGGTATGTTATCAAAATGTTCTTTATTTATAAAAATATGTTAAATAAATTTATATACTTGATAATTTGTTTTAAAATTCAATAAATTTATGGCATTTTTGCAAGATTATATTTGAAATAAAATTTAAATCTAAATTTCACTTTTATCAACATTAAAAAGAAAATTTATTTAACAAAAAATATCCATTACGATATGACTGTGTTTGACAAAGCTATAAACTTGTAACAAAATATAACACGCACGCACACACACACACACGTGAGCGCACGCGCACTCATATGTGTGTGTGTACTATATATGCACGTCACAAACAAACGCATCAATCCGCATATATGCAAATGATTTCTCCAAGTTCTTAACGCATGAATCATCCGTCTTTTTGTTTGTTTTGAAAAAAAAAAAAAAAAAAAAAAAAAAAAAAAAAAACCACAGAAAGTTGCGGCGAGCCAATATGCGACGGCGACGAGAACGTTATCGGAATAAAAGGCGGAAATTTTGCTCAAACTAAAGGACAAATAACACCGCGAGAGGAAGAGGCGGTGTTACACGCCGGTACAAGTGTGTTCGTCCTCAGTCCCGGTGACACTCCCAGTAAGTAAATAAAAATAAATAAATTGCTTGAGAACGAACGATTGCGAGCTTTGTAAGTATACCGGAACGAAAAAGAGGTTACAAAAAAAAAAAAAAAATGTTTTACGCTTCACATCATCGAGATAATGCACGATTAAAAAATTGAATATTCAAAAAATGATTGAAAAATTTAATATTTTTAAAAATACCTACTCGCGATTATTAACATATAAAAAATTAAATAAATAAATGAATAATAATGATAAAATATAAATTTCAGTGCTACAGCCGTTGTGCGACGACGGGGCGGTACACCCGGGCTGGTTACTCTGGCTCGCGGTAGCCTTGGGTATCCTCCTCTTGATAATGTTCATAATAAACGTATTTTTATGCTCGGCTATGACGTGCAGCTGCGCGCGCACCGAGATCATCGAAAAGGAGCCCTCGATCATCGAGGATTACGATCCTTACCGCAGCTGGCACGGCTCCCAGTACGGCTCGAGGTTTGACTATTGATCTCACCATTCATACAATGAAATGAAAAAACAAAAAAAAACAAAAATAAAAGAAAAAACTCCAAAAAAAAACCAAAAAAAAAACCAAAAAAAAAAAAAAAAAAAAGAAAAAAAATAAAAGAAAACAAAAAAAGAAAAAGTGTAACGATCGTTGTCGTGTCTTCGATAATCGGTATTCTACGACGCATCGATTCTTGTGCGCGTAGCACGGTAGGATTGTGTTTGTTATATATACTATGATTATTATTACTATTATAACTATTATTACTATTATTATAGCTATTATTTATATTATTGTTTTTATCGCTGTTATTTACATGTGCTTCACATTATTTCAAGAGACTTTAGGCTTGTTCGCTTAAAAAACATTACAATATCAATTTTATTATTATTTATGTATGAGAAAAAAATGAATTCAATGTTATCTTTTTTAATACGTTGTATGTTTATAATTTTATTAGAAGAATATTTAAATTTAAATGGCAAATAAAAATAAATAATTGTAATATTTATGTACATATTACTTTTAAATTTTTTACACTAGATTTACGAGCACCCAGAATAAGTATACTTCAATAATTTTACTGCAATCTTTGTTTATTGCAAATATCGATAGCAAAAAAAAAAAAAAAAAAAAAAAAAAAGAATTCTTTGTTTTTTTTTTTAACGATTTTATTTAATGTAGGTATCTTTTATAGTATAAATCCTTGAAATTAAATTTATGTAAATCTAATGTTGATAAATAATACATTTTGATTAAAAAAGCATTTATTAAATAATTACGAGTCTCTTAAAATAGTTTATTATGTGAATTAATTTATTAACTTCTTTACCTTACTTCATTTTCATATAACAAATTTTGCATTTTACCATGAACAAATTTCCACGCATAATAGATTTATGTTAATAAAATACCTTATTTGACGGTATTCTTTTTAATAATTAATACACTTCTCAATGTAATTGTATAAAAAATAAATTTAATAAAATAAAATCAAAATTAACGATAGTAACGTTTTCAATAATATATGAAATTTATGAAGAAAATCATCATCGCATATATCACATAATCCATATCGTATGTTAATTAAATATACAATATACTCTCTAATTGTTTTAAAACTTTCGAATCAACAGAGAAAAAAATGAAAGAAAGATATTAGAAAACTTTCTAGGTAAAATCTTTTAGAGGGTATAAAAATTCAATTAACTTTAAAATTATGAAAAAAAAAAAAAAAAAAAAGAAATCTATCTATTAACGATCGCTCCACTTCCAGATACTCACTAAACGGCAAACCAGGATACACGTCTGGCGGCTCGACGATGAATTCGACGCGTTCGATATCGACGACCAGCGATCATTATGCGATAGTACACTCAAGACCGGGTAGCCGTTACTCCGGACCCGCCCACAAGCAACATCATCATCATCATCATCGAGGCCCGCCGTCCAACATTGGCTCCCATTATTCCGCCAAGTGACGGGACGGAATTATGAAGAATATCGTGTAATGGTTTATCGTTTATACGACTCGAGCGCGCAATTGTGTGTTGCTATGTATTGACGACGTTGGTGTGATGCTTTTGAGATTTATTTTTTTTTTCTCTTTATGGCAAACTTTACATGGTATACAGTGTTAGTTATGTGGAGTATATTGACGATTCTATGTACGTTAGAAAATGTGATATCGTTATTTAACAATATTTGAAAGTTGGATGCTTGCGGTTTAAATCACGCGGAAAATTGTATATTTTATATACATACATATACCTGCCCTAGCGAAAAAAATATATGCGCATAACTGAAGAAAATAGTTAATAACTCAAGAAAAATGCGGATAAAGTTCTGAATTTAAACTGCATAAATCAGTAAATATCAGTTTTCTTCAGTTATTGAGCGATATATTCAGTTACCAAATTGGGAAAAAAAAAATTTCACAATATAACATTTTTATAATTTTCTTCGCAGTTTTAAACAGTTTTCAATAGTTATTAACTGTTTTTTGTAATTTATTTTAATTTTCTTCGGTTATAATCTGATTTATTCAATTTTTAAATTGTAAAATTGTTTAAAAACTTTAATTTTAACTGTTTTTATTTTAAATTATTTTTTTATTTTCTATTATTTAATAAATTTCATAATTTTCAAAAAAATATAATTTTTACCTGCTGCTTTCCACAGATTTCTTCCTTAATATTTTGCAATTTTCTGCAGTCTCAATTTATACCTTTTTTTTTTTTAAGTTTTTATCCTCACTTTTCTTCAGTTATTTTTAGATTTTAACTTTTGTGGGCATTTATTTTTTTCCTCTCAGGTAATGTTACAAATTTTTCTTTAATAAAACTTTAAAAAATATAATTAGATATGTCGTTACATTATACATGATTATTACTAAAATGTTGAAACTCGAATATATTTTTCTATGATTCTTTAACACATTTGAACGTGTATGTGGAAATCAAAACTATAAAGTAAGCGCGTGACTGAAATCATTTTAAAAAATTGTGCCTTCGGAATTTCATCGTTGAATGAAATAAACATTGCACCAATGTTTGATATACGTTTATGCCAATATTTTCGTGTAGCCAATACCTGTCAAAAAGTAAAATTACTTTGTGCTAGCTGAATTGTACATATTATTGAAAAAAAAAAAAAAAAAAGAACTGCCTGATAATCAAAATTGACAAGCAATATTATAAACAAAACTGTTTTAGTCACACAAAGAAAGTAGTATCAAAAGTAGTACGTTATAAGTATGTATGTTTTTTATACGTCAAATTAAATGTTAATGTGCACAATTCATGGCATATCTTTTTTCTTTTTAAATTCTCAATAAAATAAATATTTTATGATCATTTAATTCAATGACGTTATAAAATTATAATATACTATAACCTTTATAAAATTATATATTTTATAAAATTTTATAGTTATACTCTTGACAATTTTTAATCAAACTTACCCGCACAAGACATTCTTTTATTTTTTATTACTTTATATATTTTGTTATATATTTGAACTTCCAATGAATTAAATGAATATGAAATATTTATTCGTGCACTTAGTCGGTTTGGATAATATCTTTTTTGGCGCCAACGCGAAGAACGAAGAAGAAATAAAATTTTCGTTTATTTACGATTGTCGAATAAATATCACATATGTATACGTATAACTGTAATTTTTTTTTTTTTTTTTTTTAAATTCATGCTATGCTTAAATGAAGATAACTGCAAAAATTCATAAGAATTTCACAAATTTATTCTGTGACGTTTAATATTATTTCTTCTTTGCATTATTGACGCATTGAAAATATTAGATCGACTTAGAAAAATGGATATTTGCGTGCAATACGGTGTATTAAACGTTTTTTCACGTGCAATAACACTATTATCACAAAACGATATACTTAATATTTACGTCGCTGTTGCGTGTGCGTTTACGCATAACTTACCTTATCGCGCAATTACGTTACAGCGTATATATAATAATACATATACAAAATAATCCAGCGCAATAATTTCCTAATACGTACTTAATAATTGTGCTACACACCAGTTAATTATACTATATTTTTTCTCATTATGAGAGATATCTTCTAACTTGTTCCGTAACCTTTTTCTTTTCCAATGTTTTTCTTAAGGTTTTTATTGTAAAAAGCGTCTAAATAAGTCAATCGTTTTTAAGAGTTACTACTTTCTTATATTTTGATACAGGAATACCTTTTTTTTTAATATAAAAAAAAATGGTATGTATGGTGCGTGTAAAGCAAGTTTTTTTATCCTATGCGTGCGACAAGTAACTTTTATAAAACTTCTTTTTTTTTTTTTTTTTTTTTTTATAAGGATATCGTTGTAACTAGCATTAAAGACAATGCAAATTTTTTCATATTATGTGATATATTTGCATCGTTAAATAAAAGCAAAAAGTGTAACCGCGTAACACTTAATACTTAAATAGACTGAATTAAAAAAAATAAAATTTTTGTATAAAATATAAAAAAAAAAAAAAATTGTACATTCATATTCTAACTAATAATAGTGTAACAATCTTTTGATTATATAAAAATATAAATTTTTAAAATATTCTTCAAGTGTTTGTTAATTAAATAAATAATCCTCCATTTATGAAATTCAATTAAAAATTTTACTAACGAAAATCTACATGCATGTACGCATAAAAGGCAATGACCCGACTGACTTATCATTGCTCAGCTCAAATCACCAAAGATAGAAATTTGAATATTAAAAAGGATTTTGATTTTATATTGTAGGCATCGTTTAAGAAAGTATTTTTCAAAATTAAAACCCAAAGGATATAGAATGAAATGAGAAAGTTTATTTAAGAAATTATATTTTTATGGTCAAATTTGCTTTAAACTTTATGAAACACGTCTTTCTAAATTAAACCTATTGAAAAAAAGTTTTGTTTTATACTTTACAATAGTAATGTCTAAACTACTGAAGATTTACTTGCAAGCATCGGCACACTGTTTTGTTAGATATATATATATATATACAGGGTGCGCCATCTAGACAGGACCTATTTAAATGTTAAATAACTCCGCCATTTTTCAGCCGATTTTGGAAAATGAACAAGATTTATTTACGATATACAATGCCATTTATTGACAATTCACTCAGAATACAATATCGATCAAATGACCACCTCCATTAGACACACAAAAAGCGGCCCTTTTTTGGGCATTTTGCATTGTATTTGACAACATTTCGGGCGTAATAGCAGCAATTTCCGCTGTGATATTAGCTTTAAGTTCTTCAATAGTCTTCGGTTTGCTGGCATACACCTTACTCTTCAAATAGCCCCACAGAAAAAAGTCCGGCGCCGTCAAATCCGGCGAACGAGGAGGCCATTCCAAATCACCCTTTTTCGACACAACGCGTCCCGGGAACTTGCTCTGCAAAAACTTGTCCGTTTCCAACAATCTTTGAGTAAGTTGCACTTTGTATGGAAAAAGATTGAGATCATCCTTCAAAATTCTTCTTAAAGTGGTTCCGCTCATGTTCAGCTGCTGAGAACGACGGCGATACGACACACTTGGATTTTCGGCAACACTCTCTCTAACCGCTTCAACAACTTCATTGGAGCGTCGCGGACGCGGTCGAATGGGTCGCGGGCGAGTAGCTACAGACCCGTGTTCAAAGAAATTTTTCGCCAAAGTACGAATTGTCTTGGCGGAAGGCGCCGAATGTCTCCCATATTTTTTACGATAAGCACGCACAGTTTTCACAGTTGAACGATTGTTTTCAATGAACAGCGCTACAATTTCAGCCCGCTTTTTTGGCGTAAATCGATGCATGACTAAAATGGCAATGACTGACGTTTCAGAATCTGGCTGATTTGTCAAAATCAGCTGAAAAATGGCGGAGTTATTTAACATTTAAATAGGTCCTGTCTAGATGGCGCACCCTGTATATATATATATATATATATATATATATATATATGCGATGAAATTAACTATTAAATTTTTATTCTATTTATTATAAATAATTGCAGTCTAAATCAGTTATATGTTTATAATGAATTGAAAACTTGAAGTAACAATCAAAAAGAAGAATAATTGTAATGGGGGCGAGTTTGTGTAACACATGTAATTTTTTAAAAAAATGCCTAACTACTATTGATACCGAGAAAAATTCTAAAAATCGGCAATTTTTAGAATTTTTGTCGCTTTCTGTCTATTTGTACTTGCATCAACTAATGGACAAATTTTGATGAAACTTCGTACACTACAATAGTATGTTACCCGAGTCAACATGTATAAGCTTTATCAATTCATGGGAAGAAAAGATATTTAAAGTTTCCTATAGAATAAGCAATTATACAATTATTTATGAATTTTATTAGAAATATACTATAACATATTAGTTAATTTTTTATTAAATTTTGTTGCAAAAACTCCTTTACATATTTGCGTTAAACTTAACTGATTAAAAAAAGTTTAATTGCTGAGAAATATCATTTAAATTTTAAATTTACAAATGAAAAGAAATTGTAAAAATAACTAATTTTATTAATATTATTATTCTTGCGTTATTTTTTATTGCTCTAAAATAATTGAAAAATTTTGAATAATTTAAATAAATTATTTTTAAATAGTTTTAAAAATTATATTTTTCAATTAATTTTAATATAGCATTTTATATTAGACAAATATTATTATTAAATAAACAAGTGTTCCATTTACATTAAAGTTTATTTACATATTTCATGAATAGGTTTTTTTGCCTTAATTTGATAGGTGTCAGTTTTCAGTGTTACCAGTAAAATAAATGAATAACTTGTCAAGTTGGTAATTTCTTATGGAACCGCGTGGCTCCTCCAAGAAATGAGTAAACGTGCATTGTATATTTGTTTTTAGTTTATTTTATTATTATATAATAAAATATTTATAAACGTCTCAAAAAAGTATCAAAATGTTGGTTCTTTTCGAAACTCCGGCAGGTTTTGCCATTTTCAAGGTTAGTATGTTTATATTATTTTATAATTTTATTACATAACCTTATTTTTGTGCACGTGTTCACCCATACAATGTAATTAATGTTTTATTATAAAAAAATACTGCAGCATTAAAAAATAAATATATTTTTTAAAAATGTTTAATTTTTGAAACAGTCAATATATTTTAAGTTTGTAATTACAGGTGTTGGATGAAAACAAAATAACCAAAACAGATAACCTATATCTTGAATTTGAGACGCCTGAGAAAGCCAATAAACTGTAAGTAAATAATATATTATTAACACTTAATATTAATTATGTCAGTGCTATAATTATTTATTAATACATTTTAGTCTTAAATTAAAACATTTCGAAAAATTTGCTGATACAACAGAAGCACTTGTTGCAACAACAGCAGCAGTTGAAGGTAAATTATGCAAATCTTTAAAGAAAATGTTGAAGAAACAGTGTGGCGAGCTTCAGGATCAGCTTGCTGTCGCAGATGCTAAACTTGGCAATGCCATCAAAGATAAATTAAATTTAGCATGCGTTAGCAACACTTCCATTCAAGAATTAATGAGATGTATTCGTAGTCAAATGGATAGTTTGTTAGCTGGTTTACCAAAAAAAGAAATGACCGCAATGGCATTAGGTTTGGCTCACAGTCTTTCTAGGTACAAACTGAAATTTTCACCAGATAAAATTGATACCATGATTATTCAAGCTGTTTGTCTTTTGGATGATCTTGATAAAGAACTTAATAATTATGTCATGAGATGTCGGGAATGGTAAGATTATAAGATCGCTATAATTATCTTTAGAACACTATGCAATTAGTATATTATCATTGTATAATACAGGTATGGTTGGCATTTTCCTGAATTAGGAAAAATCATCACAGATAATATTGCATTTGTAAAAACTGTTAAAATTATTGGAACTAGAGAAAATGCAATTCAATCAGACTTATCGGATATATTACCAGAGGAAGTTGAAGAAAAAGTTAAAGAAGCTGCAGAAATATCTATGGGAACAGAAATTTCTGATGATGACATTTTAAATATTCAGCATCTTTGTGATCAGGTAAAGTTGAGAATTAATTGTGTTTAAACTATATTAAATCAAGTATAATTTAACTTTAACTACTCATTAATTATAATAAAAATTTGTCCATAAACTTAAAAAGTAATTTATCATTAAATTTAATAGAACTTATTTGTCTATTTTTAAAATTATTAAACAATATTTTAATATTGCTAGGTTACAGAAATATCTTCATACAGGGCACAGCTTTATGATTACCTGAAAACTAGGATGATGGCTATGGCTCCAAATCTCACAGTTTTAGTTGGTGACTTGGTAGGCGCTCGTCTTATTTCTCATGCAGGTTCACTCATTAATCTTGCTAAGCACCCTGCTTCTACTTTACAAATTCTTGGTGCTGAGAAAGCGCTTTTCCGTGCCCTGAAAACCAAAAAAGACACTCCTAAATATGGTCTCATTTACCATTCACAAATAGTTGGACAGGTAAAAAATATTTTAATATAAATATAAAAATTCTCTAGATTAAAAATTATACTTTCTTGAAATATTCAAATACAAATAATAATAATTATTCGAAATTTTATTAGGCATCAACGCGTAACAAAGGAAAAATGTCTCGTATGCTTGCAGCCAAAGCTTCACTTTGTACGAGGGTAGATGCTTTAGGAGAAGATGCAAGTTACGAGCTTGGAGCTGAACACAGGGCCAAATTAGAAGCTTGTTTACGACTCCTAGAAGAAGGAAACATCAGGAAGATCAGCGGTACAGCAAAAGCGAAAGCTAAATTTGAAAAATTCCATACAAAGAGTGAAATAATTGAGTACCCAGCAGCTGCTGACTCTACTCTACCTGGAGGTAAGAGGCGGCATTCAGAAATTGAAGATAAAAAACCTCTTATTGAAGAAATTGGTGGCGAAACAATTGAAACACCTGAAAAGCCCAAAAAGAAGAAGATAAAGACTGAGCTAGATGTAGATGTAGAGGTTAAAGAAGAACTTCAAGAAAATACAGCAGAAGAAGAAGAGCAACAAAAGAAAAAGAAAAAGAAGAAGAAAAATAAGGAGGAATCTATAAAAGTTAAGGAGGAGGTTGAAGACGTGCCTATGGAGACTGAAGATGCTTCAGATGGTATGCACATTCTTATAAACTGATTTTCTTTGTTTAAAATTAATATTTATTAATACTTTAGAATGTTTAAAGCTTATAGTTTTATGATTTATTCTTTATTTCAAATTTTTAACAAATTTTTAACTATCAAAAATTGAACGAAATTTAAAGTGAATCATTAAAAAATGAATTGGGTTTTTTTTTTTTTTTTTTTTTAAATATTTAAAAATTATTATTCAAATATTTTAAATAAAATTTGTAAAAACTAAGAATAGAAATAATAAATAATCTATTAGATGTTTCTACCTTTTAAATGTATACTTTTTCATGTACTTGTTTCAATTAATAATTATAATAACAAGTGAAATTAAGATTTTTATTAATACATATTTGATTATATTAATTTTTGTAATTTTATATATTTTTCAGAATTAAAAAAGAAGAAGAAGAAAAAGAAGAAAGATCGTTGTTGTACATGAACTAAATAAAAGATTATTTTTTATTAAACAATTATTAATAGTAAAATTAAATTTAATCCCAATCGATTTACATTACACATAAAAAAAACAAAAATTAAATGATAAATTATAACTATTAAACAATAAGAATTAACAAATAAATAAAATTGCAGTAGTAAATATAAATTTTATAAAAAATCACCTTCTTGGAAGATAAAATTACGTGGCATCTCTTCCTAAATTTTATGCAAAATAAATATTTTTTCTCGCGATAAATTGATATCGGCTTTCAATATTAATATATTGGAAAAATATACATTCAAAATAATTTAACTTTATGATTGTTAACATTGAACTATTTTAAAGTAACGGAAGTTCTGTAATCTAAAAAAAATTAGCGAGTATTATAGGAACTGAGTATTGTATAGTTTAGTTATAAAAAAATTTTGTAGCAATTTTTCAATTTTAATAATCAAAATAGTTTCATAGTACAATTTAAAAAAAAAGGAAGTATTGAAATATAATATAAATTTGCTATTAATATAACAACTAGAAATTGTAATTAATTTTTAAAATAAAATAATCAAATCGTTGCGAAGTCATTAATCTTGTAACGGTGAATAAATATCTTCTGCAGTCCATATTTGTGAGTAAATATTTTACTATAAATAAACTACAGATAAAAACTTTTTAATTATTTTATTATTTATCAGAGTTTTAATAAATTATGAAAAGAAAAATTTAAGAATTTAATATAAAAACAAAGAAGTAAGAAAAACAAATATGCTTTAAACTTCATATAAGGCAAAATGTACATTGATAGCATCTAATTATTTCCTTATTTATAAAGATTAATGACATAAAAATAATTTGATTATATTATTTCAAATATTATTGCAATTCCTAGTTATTATATTGCTAGCAAATTTGTATTATATTTCAACACGTTTCTTTTTTTTTTTTAATTATGCTGTGTAACTCTATTGATATTTAAATAAAAAAATTTTTACAAAATTTTTTTGATTTTAAGACTTTTATTGCTTTAAAGTAGTTCAATATTAAAAATTGTATAGTCAAACATGAATTTGTATTTTTCAAATATATTAATATTGAAAGCCTGTATCAATTTATTACGAGAATGAATATTTTAATTTACATATAATTTAAGAAGAGATAGGAAGGACAACCAATCTTATACTTACCACTTGTTTTTACCTTTCAAGAAGGTGTTTTTTTATAAGATTTCAGAATCTAAGACATTATTATTTACATATTAATTTCAAAGGTCTTAATGGGATATTGAAGCGCTAAAAGCTACCGCCTATATGGTGCGTAAAATTTTCATTTATGAAAAAGAATGTTTAAAATAAGTTATTTTTTATAAAAATAATCATGATACACAATAATTGCAATTATAGTTTAAAATTCTATTGATGAAGACATACATTTACATCTTGTTTATATTAATTTTTCCAAAATGTATATAATTTTTTTTTTAATTACATTTTAAATTAAAATTTGTCTCACTTATTAAAAAATGATTATAGGTTATCTTTACAAATTCAGTTAATTTATTGCATAAATTAATCACTTGTATTTATCGTCATTTCAAATTTTTTGATGCACATGCGTTTATTTACTAAAAATTCATTAAATACTTTTTTTAAACAAATATTTCTTTGATGTCTATTATTTTTTGATTGCTTTAAATAATTCAATTTATTTCTTATTTGCAATTATTGAATATTGTATAATATATTTTATTATAATTTATTTTTTAAAGCCTTGAGATTTTACTACTTCATTTTTCACTTTTACAATTTTCTATTTATTAATATATCTTTTAAATTTCTGTACAAACATAAATTTTTTTAATACTTCACATATTCTAAGTATAGTGTTTTATTTTTTTATCCTATAAAAATAAAAATATCATCATAAAAAGTTTTTAGTATTAAAATTATTATCAGAAATTTAGTTAAAATATATTTATCTAATTGTTAATTCATTTTACAATTTTCTTATATTATTACAAATATAACCTTCTCACGCTCTGACATAATATGTGTCACTGTAGCAGACTATTTTTGTTATACTAGTTTATTTATATATTTTAAAATTATAGTAAATTTAATAATAATTTTATAATGTAATGTTTAAATAAAATTGACAATGTATTAAATATTCTATTTTAGAAGACAAAATAAAATCCACGTTTTTCTTATTTTTATCATTATTTAATAATTATAAATTATTTTTACTGATTTAACTTTCTTTTTTTTTCAAAAATAATAAAATTAATGATTTTAATATTAATCCTTCAAAGTTTGAACTATGGAACTGATTCTTTAATCATAATTTTTATTATTGTATCCTTACTTTAAATGTATTTTATAAATTCATTGTTAAAGACTAAACACCTGAAAAAAAAATAATTTGCAAAGAATCATATTTTACATAAAACTGTAATACGTTTATATTATTATAAAATTGTTTTGAAATATATTGTTACGTCCGTATCGTAATATTAGAATATATTATATACCCTTATGGTAAATAGAATTGCGTTACCTCTGGGAGAGAATAAGGAAGGAATCATCTAAGGCAATTTAAAACTATCAAGCTCGCACTAAATATATAACTAGCTCCAAAGACCGTTTTAAGCTTTTGTTTACTCTCTTCTTTCTTCGCGCTAGAAACAAACAAATCACATACTTGAAAGAAAATCGATACAATCAGACGACCGATGACATAAGATATTATCCAGATGTAAACAACGTGTCTTTTATATACAATTATTTTATACAAAATCGCGTACTTGAAAGAAAATCGATACAATCAGACGACCGATGACATATATTATCCAGATGTAAACAACGTATCTTTTACATACAATTTTCTCTTTGTACCTTACCGATAACGAAAATAGCGAGGTTGCCGATGTTCCTTTCCTTTTATTTTATTTAATTATTTTTAATTTCTTCTTATCGATTCTAAGGAAAACCTCCCTTTACTATATATCTAGGATATGTATTTTGAAATTAGTCACTTCCAGTAGTCAACTAGAGGATTTTCATTCGTGTTACAAACATATGAACAATTTTCATAACGGAATTAGTATATCTATGAAGCACCTTTATGTTCAATATTAAACGATATATCACTTAGAAACTTTTCTTTATGCAATAGCTAACATTCGATTTATCCTTATTATTTATAATTATTATTATTACCATTATTACTATATTATTAATTATTATCATCAATATTATACTATGTAAAATTTCGACTAAAGAATCGTATAGACTTTAATTATTCTAGGATAGTCGATTAAATATTTTTTTTATGACACAATGCAATATAAACATAATTCTTTTTTTTGACAATTTTGTAATTATTTTAAAAATTATAAAGATTATTGATAATCAGAATCTTTCAGATGAATACATCAGGAATTTCTAGAATAGATTTGTCAATTTAAGCGCGATAATTATGTAGTTTTATTTTAAGTCCTTTTTTTTTGTTTTTCATATTCAAGTACAATTTATCTCTCATTGGAAACTTATAAAAATAATTATAGGGCTTAGTATCGACAAATAAATATATAAATAAATATAAATAAATTCATATTGGATAAATAAATACGTTAAACACATAAGCGATCTTAAAAATAATTTATTAAAAATATATATTTTTTATATAACAATGTTATCATTGCAATACGTTCATCAATGCTTATAAATTATAAAAACTTTAATAAATAATAAAAACATTACTGGTATAATTAAAATTTCTGCGATATGCGGCGTAATAAGATGCATCACCATGCAGCAAGCCCCCCCCCCCCCCACCACTGTCACTGGACCGCGCCGCCAAAAAAAAAAGCTCGTCGAACACATAAAAGCGCCGCACTATTCAATAGATCATCTCAGACCAAATCAAATCTCCAGTCTAAATTCACGTCACTTGATTTCTAAATTTTTGTCTTTGTTCAATTTCTTTTCTGTAAATCCGTGCACCGAAATCCGCCACCACTATTGTAACCAGCGAGTTTCATATCAAGCCCGGCATATCCTTGTATAACACCAGTTAAAGGAAAAACCATCAACAAAAGTGAGTTAATTTATAAACTTGTTAATTATTTTTCTTACAAGCAATTTCCTTCCTATTTCATTATTAACGAGATAAAGTGCAGCTTGGACTGTAATACAGGCCGGACACTTTATTTCATTTTACAATTTTATTACACTAACTCGCATATACAATTTTATTTCATTTTACAATTTTATTATACTAATTCGCATTTACAATTTTATTATACCAATTCGCATATACAATTTTATTTCATTTTACAATTTTATTATACTAACTCGCATATACAATTTTATTTCATTATTAACAAAATAAAGTGCAGCTTGGACTGTAATACAGCCCGGACAATTTATTTCATTTTACAATTTTAATATACTAACTCGCCTATACAATTTAATTTCATTATTAACAAAATAAAGTGCAGCTAGGACTGTAAGACAGGCCAGACACTTTATTTCATTTTACAATTTTATCATAATAATACACATATACAATTCTATTTCTTTATTGACAAAAATAAAGTGCAGCTAGAACTGTAAGACAGGCCAGACACTTTATTTCATTTTACAATTTTATCATACTAATACACATATACAATTCTATTTATTAACAAAAATAAAGTGCAGCTTGGACTGTAATACAGGCCGGACACTTTATTTCATTTTACAATTTTATTATACTAACTCACATATACAATTTCATTTCATTATTAACAAAATAAAGTGCAGCTAGGACTCTAATACAGGCCGGACACTTTATTTCATTTTACAAGTTTATCATACTAATACACATATACAATTCTATTTCTTTATTAACAAAATAAAGTGCAGCTAGGACTGTAATACAGGCCGGACAATTTATTTCATTTTACAATTTTATTATACTAACTCACATATACAATTTCATTTCATTATTAACAAAATAAAGTGCAGCTAGGACTGTAATACAGGCCGGACACTTTATTTCATTTTACAATTTTATTATACTAACTCGCCTATACAATTTCATTTCATTATTAACAAAATAAAGTGCAGCTAGGACTGTAAGACAGGCCAGACACTTTATTTCATTTTACAATTTTATCATACTAATACACATAACACATCGTTCAATAAGTCCCGAGACTAACAACGAAAACAACATTTTTTTTCAAAAATCATTTTTATTCATCAATATAATCTCCTTTTAGAGTGATACAATCTTTCCAACGCCTTTCTAACATTTCTATACCATGTTTATAGAAGGATTTATCCTTTGCTTCAAAATAGGCTTCAGTTTCGGCAATGACCTCCTCATTCGAGCCAAATTTTTTTCCCTGCAGCATTTTTTTGAGATCAGCAAAGAGCCAGTAGTCGCTGGGGGCTAAATCTGGCAAATACGGGGGGCGGGGAAGCAAATCAAAGCCCAATTCGTTTAATTTTGCCATTGTTTTCATGGACTTGTGGCATGGTGCATTTTCTTGGTGAAAAAGGATTTTTTTCTTCTTCATGTGCGGTCGTTTTGCTGCGATCTCCTCCTTCAAACGTACCAACAAGTCAATATAATAATCACTGTTGATCGATTTACCTTTTTCCAGCTAGTCCATGAAAATCACGCCATGTGCACCTCAAAAAACAGACGCCATTACTTTGCCAGCAGACTGCTGCGTTTTTGGACGCTTTGGGCCGCTTTCGCCAGCCATGCGCCACTCAGATGATTGCCGATTCGACTCCGGAGTGAAATGATGTATCCATGTTTCATCCATGGTCACGTATTGATGCAGGAAATCCTTTTTATTGCGAGTAAATAGCGATAAACAGCTCTCTGAATCGTCGACTCGTTGCTGTTTTTGTTCCACTGAAAGCAATCGCGGCACCCACTTAGAAAAAACCTTTTTCATGCTCAATTTTTCATGAAGGATTGTAAATACGCTTTCAGATGATATCTGTGTCATTTCTGCAATCTCACGGACCTTCACTTTGCGATTTTTCATTACAATTTTTAACACTTCACTCACATTTTCCTGTGTAACGGCTTCCAATGGCCTACCCGAACGTTCCGCATCGTTTGTGTCCGTACGACCACGTTTAAACTCAGCATACCAACGACAAATCGTTGGTTTGGATGGAGAGGAGTCCGGGTAATGTTTTTCAAGCCATTGCTGGGCTTCTACGGTGTTTTTACCCATTAAAAAATAAGTTTTATCAACACGCGAAACTCGCTTTTTTCCATTTTTCAAACAAGTTACAAAGTGACTTTACTCTAACCTCGATAACTCTGCTGTCTGTGATCCGATCGACGTGAAATTTTTACACGTTTCATGTAAAGGTTCGCACTCTATGGAAACGTGACCAGTTTGGTACTACTAGCACCATCTCTGGGTTAGTCTCGGGACTTATTGAACGATGTGTTATATATATGTTTCGAAAATTTTGACTCCGGCTGCTGTTGCTTCCAAAAGAATGCTCGTACTAATTCTTAGTGGTTTTATTCGAGTGTTGCCTGAGGTCTGCTGCTTGTCGAAAATTTTGCGCGATATTTATGCGCTTTTCCGAAGTAGCGCCGAACGAACCTGCTTTCCGGAAAAATTCTGGAGAGAGTAAGATTTTGGGACCCCCTTCTCCTCGGAGGGCCTCTCTGAGAGGGCGTGAAAAGTCTCTGCGAGGGTGTGTCGTCGAGATGTTGGAGAGAGAGAGTTTCAGAGGGGACTGTCTACTTTTACAAAATAGTATAATACCTTAAAAACTAATATTAGTATTAATTGTTTATAAATTTTTATTTTATAATAATAATCTACGTAAAATTTGAACTAGGCTACGAAAAAGAATCAATTTCGTAGCTTAATTCTAACAATATGATTAATTTATTTTTGTTATTGTATTTAAATTTATAAAAATTTTTGTTTTTATCGCGCATTATAATGTTTAGATTTTCCTTATTATTATCATGTTATCATCTAGATATTATTTTTATTTTTACAGGGAATATTAACTTAAATATACGTTTTTATAATCTTCTGCATCTTATGAGAGAATAATGATAATTGTAACGTCGGTAAACGACCTCCGTTTTTTTTCCTGTGTTGAGCCGATAAGCTTCCTCTCTGCTTTTTTTTTCCTGCCCTTGCCGATTAGCGGGAAGGCGCTTCGATCTCATCGACCACTTGCATCGAACTTTAGTAAATTTTTTCCTCCTATGAAAATTTTTCCCTCCAAAACTTACTTAACGCTCGGGCTATTGACACAGACTGTTAGGAAAGAGACCCTAAGCGTGGGCCAAGAGTTTGCGAGTTTTCCCGGAACGGTAAAAAAAGGGACATGCACTTGAGTCTAGCGAAGGCACGCCAAGCTGAACACGTGCACGTCAACTCGGCGCCGAAAACCATAAAACTGTCCCATAAACACTCTTTTTTCTACCCGTAGTTTTCCTATCTAAAATGCGTATTTTCTTACTCAAACTTTTTCTGCGTAATACACTATAACATTATGTAAAGAATAGCAAATATTCTTTAATTATTTTATTATAACTATTAACGCAACTCATAACGGTAACCTTCGCTTACCGATACACTGCACAGGTAGCGCAATAAAACAATAAATGGGTCACTAAGAGGAGTCCGGTAAATAAATTAAGTAACTGTTTTAAACTAGGAATATATTGAATAATATTTAAAGAAAATAAAAAGTGCAATGTTTAATGAAAAGTATAAAAACGGCGATTTTCAAAAATACCTCACAAGGTATATTTTTATACAAACTAAATTCAAAAATAATTATTTAAAATCTGAAAGAAAAAACATACGAGGTCTGGCTATTTAATAACGAGACTGGTTACGAAAAAGGGTTTTAGAATTTGCCAGTTTAAGATTCTTAATTTAGAATTAATTCGTTTAAAAACCTTTTTAAATCATATTTTAAAATTATAATTAAAAATTATATTCAGAATCAAGCAATAAGATTAAAACTGTAAGTCGCTTTTATAATTGTCATAACTTTTATGTATGTTAATAATGATGTCGAATTATACCTTAAACGTAAAGCTAAACTTATTTTAAAATACAATACGCCTGTAAGGTTGGCGGTAATTAAAAAAAATTATCGCTCCTTGAACTCGCGATTTTTTTATTTTAGATATATAAACCGCGTGTTAATACTGCCGTTTGCGCCTATCTTTCAATACTAGCGCGGGTGGCTTCTGCGAACTATTTTTTGAATTTACTAGGTTGAAAACTCGAACTGAACTAAAGATAATTTTTGAATTTTCTCTTCATATACCGAATTTTTCTTCGCGGCGCGTTTTCTTTAAAATACGTAGGGTAGGATTTTATTACTCTCTCTTATCTTATCTCGTGTTTTTTCGTAAACGCTCATTTACAGCTTAAGAATGGTTAAATCCTTAGAGTTAGTAATGCATGCCATAAAAGAGGGAATAGCGAATGTTCGAAAGCGTTACCAGCTGCTCGGGAGGTCGACTTTAGCACAGTCTCACCTTTCCGACGCCACACACTCTTTCGAACGGAAGAATATTGGATAATCAAAGGCGTTAAAGGTTATTCTATTCACGTCAACCTGATAATGGCTAAGAGCAGAGTTGCGCCTTTGAAACCGTTATCAGTACTGCGTTTAGAGCTCCAAGCAGCTTTATTAGGAGAACGACTAGCCAAATTTATCGAAAACGAGATTGAAATAAATATTAGCCAGCGATGGCTGTGGTCGGGTTCTACTACGGTTCTTCATTGGCTTAAATCGGAGCCGCGATCTCGTCAAGTTTTCGTCGCGCATCGTTTTGGAGAAATAGGTGGAATTACGGAAGCTCAGAATGGCGATACGTGCCATCGAAACAGAATATTGCCGATGATGCAACGCGATTTACAAATACTTTTTTCCGCGTAGACGCGCGTTGGTTTAGCGATCCGAAAGTTTTACAGCGACCAGAAGCAGAATGGCCCGTAAAAAAGAAAATATCACACATCGACGTCAGCAGATTTTTCGCTAGCAATTAGATTGCTAGGTTGGCGAGAATTACTTGTAATGGCGCGACGTGTGCGAAAAGCATTTAATAAATGGTGTAAACGCGCAAAAGAAAGAAATTCTGTAGAAAATCCACACGTGGACGAACAGTACTGTTGCAACATGATTCAAAGCGAATGTTTTAAAAGAGAAATTAATTCAATAAAAAATAAAAAGGAATTAAATAAAGAAAGTCGAATTGCAAATTTAACACCGTATTTAGATGCAAATTTTATTTTAAAGGCAAGCATAAAGTCCCGTAAATCGATGCGCGCCAGGATAGGAGAGACGTAGATAAAGTGCTTTCGCACAATTTGCAACCCGAAGACAGATTGAAGGAAAGAGGCTCCGATCAACCCACAGTTGGATTGAATAAGGGAACTGTCTCCTTGACTCACCCTGGCCTGCTCCCTAGAAGATCTCGGCGGAGGATTGAGTGCCTGCGCTAGCTTAAACTCTGCCTTATATAGGCCGAGCGAGGGTTTCCCACCTTCAATTTTGAGTTAGGCGGCTCGTGCGCGTTAAACTATTTACCTATTATTTACATACTACATTGCGCAGAGTATGTTCTATCCCTTATTATTTTACATGATTTTATACTTCATTAATTGACGGGTTTTATTTTAAATTATAAAAATACTTGTTGCATTCGATACTTCTAATATATATATAAATTTTTCTTATTAATTTTCGTCTTTAACTTTTGTTATAGAAATAGAGAAAATTTGATTATAAAATATGTAAATTTACTGTTGGCTACCGCTGGTTGTAAATCGGCGTGCGCAAATAGAAAAATTATTCAAATTTTAATATGTTTTCCAAAATTTTAAATAATAATTTTTAAATCATTTTCTGAGTATTATTCTGAATACTTTAATTAATATAA
The DNA here is from genome assembly GCA_949987625.1 of Chalcis sispes. Classification (NCBI taxonomy): domain Eukaryota; kingdom Metazoa; phylum Arthropoda; class Insecta; order Hymenoptera; family Chalcididae; genus Chalcis; species Chalcis sispes. The sequence continues at coordinate 53,762,963 of OX465097.1, read as the reverse complement.
TCTGTGATTGCATCGAAGTACTTATTTTTATTATTTATTTCTGTAGAATAATTGTTTATTTATAATAAAAATTATTTCAAAGTTGCGTGCTATCCTTGTGAGAAAGTTAGTAACTGTAATACCGGCCCTCGCATTGATTCTTATAAAATATCGATAATCTAATTTTCTAACTTAAATCTATTCATTTTTGGCATTTATTCTTTTCATAAAAAAAAATAGATCATGAATCTATCCGTATTTTTGTTATTCTATTTTCCTAAAATCATAATATTTTAATTTAAAAATACATAAAATTTTTCCACGTGTTTACATTTGCCCGTTTATCGCACGGTCTTACCGAAACAATAGGCAGTCCGTAAGGTGCTGCCGCCACTGATTTTAGCGCGAAATGATTATTGATATTAAATCGATATATCATGAAACGAATCGCTGCAAGTGTATAATAACATAAATTATATATCTGTGTTAACAAAATCACCATATCTTCTATCAATTTAAATCTGTGGACTGCAACCACAAGACAGCTGTATTATGGTTTATACTAAAATAGTCGAATTAGAATGTCAAATGTGAACAACGATTGCTAGCATCTAATTTTTAAATTCGTGAGTAAAGTGTCCATCGTGTAAATATAGACGATTCTGTGAACTTTTGTCAACTTTGACATACGAGTTTTAGATACAAAAGCATTTTGTAAGTAAAAACTTCAATAAGCCGAAGAAATTTTTACAGCATTTGATTTCATAAAGTATTTGCAAATGTAGTCAGATAGCTTTATTTTTACTGCTGCTTATTCATATGCTAATTATAAGAACATATTTTATTTATGAACTTTAAATCATATGTGACTACAGACATTTAATAAAGAAGCAGGGATAAACTGAGATATTTCAAGCAGTGAATCATTACATGAGCCATATGTTATTAAAGATATTTATTAGAAAAAATTTTGATTTGTAATTATATTATTAAAAATTTTAACCTTGATTTTTGCTCTTTCTAAATCCAATGTCAAAAATAGGAATTCTCATTTTAAAAAATCACTTTGACCTTCAAATAACCTTGAAGATTGATCTCCAGGTTAAAACTGATATTGCAAAAAGATGGCCCTCACAGACCTGAGCAATTTTTGTTGGAACAATTTTTTCGTATACCGTTTACTTCTCGGAGATTTTGGGGTGAGTAGATTAAAATGGCTCGCCCTGTATGTATATATGTGTATATATATATCTTCCTAAATTTCAAGTGCCTTAACCTTTAACTAGTGACAAGCGGTCTCACAGGCCGAGCGGTGTCAGACGGTGCGATATACGCGTCAACTTAGCACGTATTTTGGGTTCTGATTTTTTGTCTTTTTGTTTGGGTTCTTATTGGGTTGTTGTTTGGGTTCTGAGTTTAAAAACTGAGGTAAGCTAGCATAAATACTTTCGATGCTATAGACCATTTAACAGCAGCGGCTTCTCAGGCCGCGCGTCACCAGTTACGTTACACAAAAACCATGTCACCAGTCAAAGGTTAAAGTAAATTAAATATTTTTACTCTCCTTCAAGAGCTAATAGTCCAAAAATTGATGTTGGCTTTTACTATTAATATATTTAAAAAATATACGTTCATAATTTATAGTGTTACATTAAAATTTTTAACATTTTTATGGTCATTACATCTTATGATATTTTAAATAATTTTATTTAAATTTAAAGAAGTCGACTATTGTTACTTAAATTTAATTTATTTCATAATGTCTTTTAATTTGTTTGAATAAAATTTAATCAATTTAATTTAGAATAATATTTACAAGAACTCTATTTTTATTTAAAATTACATTGAAGAAGGTGTAGTTGCAAGATCTAATATTATAAGAGATTAAGATATGAACGAAGGAAACTAATGAATAAATAAAAAAATTATCAGTAATAGTGATCATTGGACTTGATTAAGAAATAAATTGTAATGTAAATAATGCAAATTAATTTTAAAAATAAAACTGTTGAAAAAAAACTGTCTCTTCAAATAATAAAGATTTGCAAAGAAAGCCGATAAATGTATATTTTACAGCGGATAAAACGTTTTTCTATTTGTAAATGAATTTAATTAACAGTTATGTGGTTCAAAATTCATTGCAGAATAATTACTTATTTACTCATAAAAATTTAAAATATCGTTGGTTGATTAATATTTTATACGATGTAGTTGTTTATTTATGCGTAAGCACAAACAATTGTGATACACCAACACTTATTAATTCATTGCATTAATTTTTATTTCTCTTTTTTCTTACTCTTTATATTTTTTTTATATCCCTCCAAGCCTTCTCGCAGTCCTTGCATTGGCTGCTCGGACCTTTACAATCCTGTCCTACTCATATTGATAAAGTAATAAGTCCTTTTTCAACAATAAACTCAAGATCCTTTACCGATGTTAAAGTTTGACCAGTGTTTTTAAAAATTATTTTCATTTTCCTTCCACCGGCACATCGCAGACATTTCCTTTTTTTATAGCTTTCCGTAGGATATAAGTACAAACTTTGCCCGTCTCAGAGACAGATTTGTTTTTGACTTGCTACTCTACGTAGTCGTAAGGCTCTGCCGCTTTATCGACTTATGTAACGCGGAATTAAAACTACGTACATTGTAAAAATAAGTGTTGTTCATTTAATTATTTTAGTTTCTGCTCCTTTTGGGTATAATTTGCAATAAAATTGTCTGCGTATTTTCCTATACGACAATGACAATAAATTGAATAATTTTATTGTTCAGAATAACGTATAAATTTTCAATGCCGTACCGCAATCTTCTTCTTTAGCTTAAATTATTTTAAAAAATAGGCATTTTACCTAAAATTTTGCTTGTCACGTGTCAAACTTCGACGTTTGCATAAAAACTACGGTGACAATATCTGGCCAGCCTCGAATTACATTGTAACAAAGTCATTGCTTTGGATAACATAAATAATAAAATTTTGCTTTATTTTTAAATATTTTTAAATCTATTTTTAAATACAGCTTAAAAGTAATGAGGACCATTTTTTTTTTTTTTTTTTTTTTTTTTTTTTTTTCCATAAAGATTTAAGTTTTCGCAATTTAAGCAGAGTTAAGTAGTTCAATTCTAGAATCGGTGTAAATTGAAGATCAGAGTTGCCATACAACAGTCAGGATCATTATCATTTGTACTTCTGGCCGAGATATTTTGTGAATTTTATTCAAATAATAAATGTAAGTTTTTCGTTAGTGAAACCCTTATATTAAATGTACACATAATCCGCAACAATATGAGCTAATTTTTCTTTAATGATAAAACTATAAAATGTTTACGATCAACAAACATAGTCGATCCTTTTTTATATCGATTGATATATTTAATAATTAATCATCATCAAACGAGTCCATGCTAATGTTAAAAAAAAAAGAACTACTTAAAGTAATACTAGTACATTAGATGACTAATAATTAAAATACTGACATTACCCGGTGATTCCTCGATATTTATGTATGATATTTCTATGACGAATTAACAAAATGATTGACAATAAGATAAAAAAGCAACCTGGAATATGTAAAGTTTTTGTAAAAAATTAAAAAAATAAAATTACAAACAAGCGAACAAAAAAATCAGCTGTATATATAACAAATGAAAAGTTGTGCAAACAAACATAAATAAAAACGTATTGAAAATAAAAAAATTTAAACAGATATAGAAAATTTAAAAAACAAGAAAAAACTTAAGACACTATAAAAATGCCATGTCGCGGCTTTGAGCGCGGTTGTAAATTGGAACGAAATTTAATTTTATAGTTTTAAACAATTATTAAATACACGCTCGATCGCCGGACCCCAAATATTTTCTCGAATAACCGTGTTTTTGCAAATTTACAATTATTTTACACGTCCATTGCTCGATATATCCCTGGATTCCTCACGAACCATGTTGTTCAATGTTTACATTCGTTGCTGTGTCTTGCCAGCTTGACTGCGCGAATTTATAGTATACTTGTATTTGGAACGCGGTTCTCGTGCAAAATAATCTACGAGTTTTAGCTAAACTCATTGACCTTAAAGTCAAACCAAAATGAGTAGATTTAAATTAAGTCACACAAATTCTCGGGTTTAGTTTCAATCTTTATTAAATTTTGATTAAAATTAGCTTTTGCCCATGTTTAACTTGTTAAAATAACTGTACGTATAAAAAAGTAATCAAATACTATATTTAGTTCAATACTCGGTGTCATGCACTATTGCATTAAGCATCGATTAAACTTCCCATAATATTTCAATTTTAGTTTCTATATAAAACGTTTCACGGGTGTAAAAAAAAAAAAAAAAAACAAAACCTTTAAACTCGATATGCCGATTTAAATTTAATTTATTTCATTTGTTCACTTGATCGAACTTATGTATACTTCAAAGTTATGAAAGTTAATGGAAAGTCGCGACCCGTGTGTTTATAGTGAGAGCGCGTTAAATAGAATAAACCCGTCGGTGTGCTGTTGTCAGCTTCATATTAGTTATTTATGTACCTTGTGCGAGCCTCGCGTCATTACAGCTTGAGGCAAAATATGTTGTGGATGGATAGTAGGGCCGCAGTCGCGAGCGCAGCGAGCGACTAAGGCGCCTCTATCCATCCACAAAATATGAGCCGAAAGCTTTAATGACGCGAGGTTCACTCATGGTGCTTAAAAAATTTTTCAGCCTTGTAACCCGTACGAAGACTCTTACAGAGTCTCTTAGTTAACAGAATAATTAATTTTATTTTGTTGCATATCAATTAAATGCAATTTCGAACCCGTACTGACAGTTCGTAAACTACAGATATCGTCTGCTAACGCATGCGCATTTTGTACACACACGCGTACATGTACATGTAGTAGTGTCAAAAAGTGACAGACAACATAATGTAAATATAAATATAAATTATGAAATTAAAAAAAATAGTAAATGGATTAATATTTAAAAATAAAATTAATTCTTGAACAATTATTATTTATTAAAAAATATAAATTTCTTGAGTATATTTATTAAATATTTATACAGAATAATATTTTTAACAAAAGTTTTTTTTATAAGATTTGAAGGCTTATTAATAATATTAATACTATTATAATTAATATAAATACTTTCTTATGTTATTTTTATCATAACAATACTATATTTGTTTAACACATTTTTTGTATAATCAATGAATTTTAGTCTCTTATTTAACATGAAAAAACAGTAACTTTTTTAAATATTTTAAATTTAATTTCTTCACACAAAAAACTTTTAAATCATTTATCTAAATCACAAACAAAATTATAAACTAAAAAATTATCACTTTAAAATCACTTATTATTAAATTTTTTAATTTTGCGGGATTATATTAGATTTTGCTTTTTCTATTAGTTTATTTAATTCACGTTTGCATTCTTCATCACTGTCACTATCACTCGTCTTATTTTCATTATTTAATAAATTGTCCATTTTTATTCTTCTTCTCACATATTAAGAACGAATATTACCGACACAACGATACACTATACTGAAAGAAAACAAAAGAAAAGCAGAGCCCCGTGGTCGCTTGAATGTACATACTGAGCGAAGGAGAGAGCGAGACAGAGATAGGGTGGTCACGTGGGAGCAATGGTGCGCGCGCTCTTATCGCTATCTCGTTCTCTCTCCTATGCTCAACATACATAAGTCTTATTACGCGTTTCGAAAATATAAGTTTCGATGAAGACTCACATGCTAGGCTATATGAAGCGACAAATACATAGCAGTGGCGCTGTTAACTTTTTTTTCTCCTGGCACATATACAGCCTAAAAGGACGTATAGAATGTCTATACAGCCTAGAAGGACGTATAGAAAAATGTTAATACGATCGAGAAGGCGCTTGCGCGTATGGAAACCATTTACACGCTGACGATGCTCCGTAGGTAAGAGTCGCCGTACGGGTTAGTAGGCTGAAAATATATATAGTTACGCTCGTTTTTAATTTCTGCTTTGTTTTTTATAAATTTTAATATCGCTTTTCGAATTTTTCTTCTTTAAATCTTTTTCCACTACTGTATATCAATATTTTTGTCGAATTAATATTTTTTCATTTCTTTTTTGTTTTTTTTTTTTTTTAAGTCACATATTTTAAAACCGTTGTTGCATTCTTAATTATTCTTTAATTTTATTTATCTGTTTTTATCAATCTTTTTGATTTTATAACTATTTATACTTGTTTTTCTTTTTTTTTCTCCTTTTTTTCTTTTTTTCTTTTTTTATAGTTATTAGCTACAGAATTTCATAGAATATTGTGAATTTTTTTGAATTTTTTTTATTCTATGAGTTTCTATAGCTTGTAATTTTCTTGATTTTTTATATTTTTCATTTAAGATTTTATTTTATCGTAGTATTATTGTACGTTTACCTATTTACATTTTCTTTTTAATTATAAACTAACATTCTATGTGTAAATATAAATTTTTCATTATTTTTAATTTACTTAATTTTACTTTTTGAGGAAATTTTCTTCATTTTTAACATTGGGGTTGCAAGCCAATGAAAATAGACATAAAACATAACATAAATATGAAAAAATATAATAAAGAATATAATTGATTCTTAAGATTTTACATATAGAAATCCATAGAACATTTGAAATTTGAATTTTAATACACCTTACGCGACTGTATAAGCGCGATCTTCAGCGTTCTTAATAACATTTTTTTTTCATCAGTCTATCGTGAATATTTAACATTTTTTATATTAGGGCAAGTTTTTCGAAATTAAATTCGATCGATCGAAGGTTTAATTTTTATAATCGAAATTGTAACGTCGGAACACGACCTCCGTTTTTTTTGTGTCAGTCGATAAGTTTGCTCCCTGCCTTTCCGGTCCCCGGTCGCCAAAAAAAAAAAAAAAAAACATATCGACCGCCCGCATCGATCCACACCCAAGTGCTCCACCACGATAAAGCCTCCCTCCACAACCTACGTGACGCACCCTCCACCGACCCAAACCATTGTGAAACCTAGCTTAAGCGCGGGCCAAGAGTTTACGAGTCTCTTGAAATACATGTATTATTTATATAAAAAAATAGGTGCAATCGTTGAACATAATTTAATTATGTTTTATTTCAAATAACGCAATTGCCTTTTTTTTATTTTACTTTAAAAATATATATATGTAAATATATATATATATATATATATAATACTGTGATCAAAAAGTAAGGTGAAATTGTCATTTAAAACTCCCGGGCATTAGGAAGGCAGGTAAATTTTTTTTCCTAGGTTGGTAGGACTGTCTATAACATTTGCCAAGCGTCTGTTTGTCGAAAGATTTAATTATTTCCGAGTTACACGTGTTTTTGTAAACAACCAAAAGTGAATTTTTCGATTTTTACAATGGGTGATTTTTTTGAACAAAGAACTTGCATCAAATTTTGTTTGCGGAACGAATATTCTTGTGCGGACACGTTGAAAATGTTGTGGAAGGCCTTTGGTGATCAAACTATGGCACAAAAAAACGTTTATAAGTGGTACAACGAGTTCAAAGCGGGCCGAGAACGCGTTGAAGACGAACCGCGCTCTGGACGACCATCAACGTCTACCGACGAGGGCCACGTCCAAAAAATCAAAGATTTGGTGCTTGAAAATCGTCGATTGACAATTAAAGACCTTGCTGATAGTGTTGGAATATCATTTGGCTCAGCCCAAATCATTTTGAAGGATGTTTTGTGTCTCAAATTTTTTGGAAAAAAAGCGTCGCGTTGATATGTGTGAAAGTTTGCTGTCTGACTATCAGGACCACTTGAAATGCATCATTACTGGAGACGAGACTTGGATTTACGCATACGACCCTGAAACCACCGACCAATCTAGCGATTATCGTGCAAAAGGTGAAGCAAGACCGAAAAGACCACGGCAAAGTCGATCAAAAATCAAGGTCATGTTGACAGTTTTCTTTGATTATCGTGGTGTGGTGCACTAACTGGTGAATTCCTTCCGCCGGGCCACACTTTCAACAAAAAATATTATTTGAGCGTTATGCGTCGTTTGCGTGAATCTATTCGTCTTAAACGGCCGGAATTATGGGCGAACAACTGTTGGTTCCTTCATCACGATAATGCACCATGTCATACTGCATTGGTTCTTCGCGACTTTTTGCCAAAAACTCGACTCATATCGTTCCGCAACAACCGTATTCGCCTGATTTGGCTCCATGCGACTTCTGGCTATTCAGCAAACTCAAAAGGCCAATGCGGGGACGCCGTTTTGACACGATTGAGGAGATAAAAAACGAATCGAAGAAGGTCTTGAAGGCTATACCGGAAAAAGACTATTCCGACTGTTTCGAGGACTAGAAAAAGCGTTGGCAAAAGTGCGTTTTATCGGACGGGGATTATTTTGAAGGGGATGAAATTGATTTGGAAGAATAAATAAAGAATTTACATTTTATAAACAAATTCACCTTACTTTTTGATCACAGTAGTATATGTGTGTGTGTGTGTGTGTGTGTGCGTGTGTGTGTGCGTGTGCGTGTGCGTGTGCGTGTGCGTGTGCGTGTGCGTGTGCGTGTGCGTGTGCGTGTGCGTGTGCGTGTGCGTGTGCGTGTGCGCGCGCGTGTGTGTGTGTGTGTGTGTGTGTACTATTACAAGAAGAATTTTACCGTAATTACTATAACTATGTTTCACTATAGTAAATCTCATAACGACTTTAAAATTGGAAACAGCCTGACCATGTTCTTTTTCTTACTTCTAAGACAAGAATTTTTTTTTATCATCGTTTTTTAAATTACCGGATGGATAAGTCGGTCAATATGAATTTTAGATGGTAAGAAAGAAACCCCAGTTAAAAGGCTACTTTCAGTTACCGAAGGTGCTGTTTACGTTATTGGCACGTGTAATCCACATTTTTGAAAGGTAGCTTTTTTTTCGCTAAGACATAGGAAAATGAGCGTTCCCGCTGAGATTTGAGACGTCGCGATATCATAGCATTTCCGTTTTCACGCAAAATGCCAAGTATTATTTTTACAGGTATACTCTTGGTAAAATTTCTTTTTACGAATTTAATAATTAATTTAAAATAATATCAAAAAGCTTGCGATTATACCAAGATTATTAATAATATTAACACCATACTCGTATCAATCATAATTTCTTATTAATTTTGCGATATGACGTATTAATTTCACTTTGTAACTTTTTTTTCAACGATAATTATAATTACTATTTCACTTCCTTAATGCTATATTAATGATTAACGCTGATGTATTCTCAGCTATATATATTTTATATGCAAGCACCTTTCCTTCTTTATGAGGACAAATTATAGCACTAAATATTTCAATTTATTATAACTATTTCTCTATTAATTATTTTTTATTTTATTATTCTATTTCTTTTTGCAATACGTTACAATATTTTTACAAACAAAATTTTATAAGAAGAGTTACGTTAATCATTACTATACTATTAATTACATTTTGCAATGTCTTAATTTCTACTTATAATAATCATTGTAAATGCGCAATAGTTAATTAATGCAATTAAAAATAACGTAGCAACTCAAAAAATTTGATAAATGTTAAATTAAATAACTCTCGGCTTTACCAAAAAATTCATAACGATTACCCACGAATAAAATTGAAAATTGTAATTTCTAAAGAATAATTATTTAAACTAATATTTTACAATTATTTCCTTTTTTTTCAACCGTTTTATAATTATAAATTACTTCGCTGACCCAAGGATATCGCACGTATTTTTGGTGGCGATCATTTTTTTTTATTTAAATAATTATTCTTTATTTAACGATGCTTTTGTAAATTAATTGTGTAAAATGCGACTAAAAACTTTGTTCTTTTTTGTAATAGGCGCTAAATTTTTAATAAAAAACGATTGTGTAATTTAATTTAACGTATTTTTGCGATAAACAATAGGAAATAAACATGTGTAAAAATTATGCAAAGAGGAATCATCTCTCTCTCTCTCTCTCTCTCTCTCTAATTCTCACTCTCCCACTCAAACAGAACGCCTTCAAGATAGAGCAGTAGCGTCCACCCCGCGCTAATTCCGAGCAATCCGATTGGCCCAAAGTCGTCTCCGTACGAATGTATAAAAAGGGAAGATCAACCTGCGGAGGACGCTCTTGCCGTGATTTCAATTTATTTCTAAAAATGTCAAGACGCAGAACTTTGCAGTGCCGAAAAACTTCAAAAAAAACCACTTCAGCCAGCAGAGCACCCAGAGCCACAGCACCAGTTCCAGCAGCCGGACACATACATACATATATCATAATTCAAAGCATCAAGGAAGAAAAAGACGTCAAGCACAGCAGCGGACTACAGAGAGAGAGAGAGAGAGAGAGAGAGAGAGAGAGAGAGAGAAAGAGAGAGAGGATTTGTCTCTCACATTTAACCAAAATAAAAAGTGAGTTTTCAATTTAATTTTTGTATTTCTTTCTTTCTATTTTTCTCCAAGAGATAGTATTAGCCAGAATCGGCTAAATATCTCTCTCCTAAAAACACTGAGTAGAACCTCTTCGGAGCAACATATAGGCCAACGTCGGCCTATACGTTTGTTCAATCCCGCATCTCATTTCTTTTCCTAAAAATCTCGCAAACAATTCTTCCGCCGTCCCGAGCCCGTAAGTTTCAGTACTTAGGCTCGAAAAAGGCAAAAATCAGTCCGCGTTATTTTCAACGCGATTGAAACGTCACCCCGACGTTACAAAATAATTGTTTTATAAGACTTTTTACAATTAAGAGAAATATAATTATTAATAAATTCTTTATAATTAATAAATTTCAGTTTTAAACAAAAGCGTGTAAGCTCAGCGATTATTCATCATCGCGCTGAAATGCAAATATACTGTGTAAAATGCTGTATGGTGAACGTATGCGCGGAGCTTACGGTTTCACAATTTTAATTTTAATAAAAAATTAACCCTTTGCACTCGAGGCCTTTTGGCTAAAAATGTAAGCCGAGCCTAGTCCACAAAAGTATTTCCGGGAGGAATATCTTATCACACATCGTAAATAAGAAAATCGAATTAGAAAAGACTGTAACGCCGCAGCAGCGTCGCTCGAGTCGATACTTCAAATCAGCCGGGCGCAATTTCGGCGCCGCTCGAGTGCAAATGGTTAAAATTCGTTGAAACAACCGTGATCCTTCCTAAAGTCAATGCGCACTAAAGGAAGCGTATCGAATTAATTTTCTAGTCGCACGCTACCGTAAACTTCGGCATTGTGTCCTGAAAGTTTCGAGGTGTAACACTGCATGGAAAACGATTATTATTCGTATTCAAGCGATTGTGTTAGGGGCCGTGCAATAGACATACTCTCATTGTAAATGCACAACTTGTTTAAAATAGATATATGAATGTATGTGTGTTTAGGTAAAAGATCGAACAGTTAATCTTGAGGTTTGACAACTTCGATAATCCAAGCTCTCAAATGACAGACCTAAGGATTGACTAGCCAAACCTAAGAGCGCCGATAATTTGGTCTTTGTCTATATAGCATATATGTAGACATGCACAAAACATATGTTTAACACCTCGATAGCCGTCGGGTTTGCTTTATGTCCGCGACGCGCAAACGCGACATTCTTTTTTATCTATATAGTTATAATACAGTGCCTTAATAAAAATCCGTGCTTTTATCACATAAATTAAAAATATACATATTTGATATCCGATGTAATAAATACGTATGAATGCACAGTAACTATTTGTAAAATAAATATTTTATGCATGTTTACATTTATTCAAATCGACAGCACAATCGGTGCATAACATTCTACGAAAACTTTTATACTGTAACATGCTGTAATATTTTTTGTTTCGTCACGTTCGTCACATTTGCTGTGGAACACTGCGTATGTTTTCTTGTGAGATATTTTCCCTTCGCGACGAACGTTTCTTTGAACGTCTTTTTTTTCCGGTTTATTACACTAGAAAGATTATCCTAGATGTAAAGTCGGTACACGATCTCCGTTTCTTTTTCTGTGTTAGCCGATAAGTTTTCTCCCTGCTTTTCCTGCCATCCCTCATCAATGGGAAAGATGCGCATCGATTGTATCGATCGCCCGCTAAGATCTATACCCAAGCGCTCCACCACGAGAAAGCCTCCCTTCACAACCTGTTTGACGCACTCTCCACTGACCCAGACCGTTGGGAACCTAACCTAAGCGTGGGCCAAGAGTTTACGAGTTTTCCTGGAACACAAAAAAAAATGGTACATGCACTTTACTCTAGCAAGAAATGCCAGGCCGAACACGTGCGTGTCAACTCGGCGTCCAAAACAATAAAAATGTCCCATAAATACTCTTTTTTCTATACATAGTTTTTCCATTTAAAATGTATCTTTTTTTACTCAATCTTTCCCTCCGCAATACACTCCAAAATTATGTAAAGAATAACGAATATCCTGTAAATTATTTTATTGCAATAATTATCGCGTAATTAAAGGGTAACCTTCGCTTACCGATACACCGAACAGGTAGCGCCATAAAATAATAAATAGGTCAACTAGGAAAATCTCGGTAAACGAGTTGTGTAATTGTTTTAACTCAACAACATATTAAATAATATTTAAACAATATAAGAACTACAATGTTTAACGAAAAGAAAGGAATCTGCGATTTTCAAAAATACCACTCGAGGCATATTTTCATACATTATGTAAAATAGTTCAATCGAAAAATGTTTTCGATCACGAAATAAAAATTTGTCACACAACTAAAACAATAATGCCTTTTTATGAAAATACGAAGAGAAGAAATATAACTATAAAAATTACGTACAAAATATAAAATATTATCATTCATTAAAATTGTTTTATATATGTTAAATTAAGTTTCAAATCTTTTAAATAACTTAAAGTTCTAAAGTAAATTTTTAAAAGTTACATATTTTTCTTTAACAAAATACCTGCGTAAAACAATTTCTTTTTCTTCTATTTTTATTACCTTGAACGTGCACACTATAGAATAACGAATTTATACCTTTATATATTATGAAAATTAATAGTGCTGCTAACAACTACGAGTAGTTTATTTAAAGCAACGAACACCTAAAATACATGTATATTTATGTAAAATAGCCGCTATCTTCAAACTTGATTTAATTATGCTTTTACTTCAAATAATGCAACTGTTTTTCTTTTAAAAAAATATATATTATTACAAACATACTATATATTGTAAAAAGAATTTTACAGAAATATCTGCGATAATGTTTCACTACAGCAAATCTCCTAATAACTTAAATTTGCGAACGACCTGACTGTGTTCTCTTTCATTATTAAAATATTAAAATAAGATGACAATATGTATAACGATTTTTTTTCTCTTTCCTCTCGAAATAAAAAGATAAAGCACCATGTAATAATTTTTGCTGCATTTCTTTATTTGTGCTCAAACAGTTTCATTTATAAACAGTTTGAATAATTTAAAATTATGAACGAATCATTTTATCTTTTTATAATCAAGATAATCGTTTAATACTAAACAAAAATTACTAAAGATTAATCTAGTTAAGTAAGTACAATCGTTAGATTTTAAGCTTAGTATTTTTATGATATTTTTACACGATTGATATTTTCAACAATTAATAAAATACATGCGAATGAAAGACGCGCATAAAAAAATAATATATATATATATATAATGCAAATCTTTTCGAGCACATATATATGAAATTATTTATATGAATAAACGCTTAACAATTTTAAGATTAATTTGCAAATGTAGAAAATCTTTTGTCAATTAACATAGTATTATCAAATTACGAATAGATATGTAAATGTTATAATTTTTGTCATTACTAACAACTAGCATTAACGAGAATTGTTATGCTTTTATAAAAGCGTTTTCTAACATTTTTTTTATATTTCTATAAAAATTATCATTCTTAAATACTGAATAACTCCTAAGGTTTCCGTCTATTCTCATTTATTTTTGAATGTGAATTTTTATATGAAAATGTTAGAAACTAATTAGAATTGATAAACTCTTAGTAAGAATGATACTTTTTACTTTACTTGCGAGGCTAAAATTATATTTTAGAATTAACGTTAAACGATAACATTTAAATCATAAGTCATCTCTATAATTGTCTAAATTTTATGTAATAATACTGTTAAATAATGTTAATTATCAAATAATAAATGAAACAATTAGTTTTTAATTTTCATTTATAATTTTATTAGATTTATTTACAAATTACATGACAATTGTTTCAACACACTGTGTCTTCTTCGGATGTTAAAGGCTTGTTTCGATCAAAATTACTTTGAATTTGACCATAAAATTTATATAGGTAAAGACAACTTAGCTATGGGTAACCCCTTTAGCCCACTTGCTGCAGAAATTTTCATGGATAATGTAGAATCTAAAATTCGCAAGCATCCATATTTTAAATTTTTCAAATTTTGATATATACGTAGATGATATCTTAGCATGCTTTTTAGGAACTCGTAAACAACTGGACACATTTTTCAACCACATCAATAAACTTCACCAAAATATTACATTTACTTTAGAGATAGAAGAAAATAGTTCAATTAATTTTCTGGACTTAACAATCAAAAAAGTTAATAATAAATTTTCATTTAGCATCTTCCACAAACCTACACACACAGACATGGTTATACATAATTCTACCAACCATCCTTATACGCACAAACTAGCTTCATTTTGCTGTTATGTGCACAGATTAATAAGTAACCCACTTTCAAAATCAGATTTTGAGAAAGAATTAAACATAATTAAACAAATAGCAACAAATAATGGTTACCGATCCAACCTTATAGATAAATTATTAAATAAAAAATTATATAAACAAGCTGTACAATTAGTTTATCCCATCAAAAATACAGAAAGAATAATTTCATCCCTCTCTTACATTGGAAAACAATCAGAAAAACTGTATAATTACTTAAAATCGAAAAACATTACTGTAGCTTATAAAACAAATACATCTTTAGGAAGATTTATTAAAAATATTAAGAATAAAACAGATAAATGGCAAAAATCGTGAGTTTATAAACTTACTTGTGGCTCGTGTGATAAAATTTACATAAGACAAACGGGGAGGTCATTCGCCGCTCGTATAGCAGATCACGAATATAGTTATAATTATAATAAACGAAAATCAAATTACGCTAATCATGTTTATGATGAGTCGCACATTTTTAATAAAGAATTTAATATTTTACATGAAATAGGCAAAAGAGAAAAATTCAAATTTATTAGAAAAATTAGAAATTAATAAATTAAGATTTGATGATATTTTATTAAATAGCCAACTTGAATTTAATAGCTCACCTTTGTTAAATTTGTTTTAGTATTAAGTCTCCTTATATTTCAATTTCAACGGCCTCTAAAACTTTGTTGTCATTTGCGTTCAGTGACCTTACAATAAAACTCATAATATACAGTTTATTATATTTTATACATCTAGTCAGCCTTTAACATCCGAAGAAGACACCGTGTGTTGAAACAGCTGTCATGTAATTTGTAAATAAATCTAATAAAATTATATGTGAAAATTAAAAACTAATTGTTTCATTTATTATTTAATAATGAATTTTTACCGAGTATCGGCCTCTTCCATTCAATGTTAATTATCATCGAATTATATCTTAAATGTAAAATTATAATTATTAAATAAAATTCATTGAGTAAATTGTTACTGAAATATGTTTTGCTTAATACTTTCCTTGCATTAATGGTAAATTCAACAAGTGATATTATTACTCATAAACTATAGATAATTATAAAAACGTATATTGAAATTAAACTCTTTATTAAAAATGTAGTTACTAACATAATAGTAACATCAAAAAAGACTAAAAAAAAACTGAAGCATCAAATGCAAACGATTAACAAAAAATCTTTTAAATAATAATAATAATAATACTACAGAACATAATAAAAAGAAATTAACAAAATTGTAATTATAGTTAGAATTAAGCTACGATATGGATTCTTTTTCTTACCCTAGTTCTAATTTTACGTAAGTTAATATTAAAATAAAACATTGTTAAATAAAACAATATTAATATTAGTTTTTAAGATTTTATATATTTTGTAAAAATGGACATCCCCTCTCGATTTCTCTCTTTCCGTCATCAAGATGACAAAAGCTTTCCACGCCTTCTCCCTCCCTCGGACCGAGAGGCCCGCTGGGAAGAGAGGGCCCGAAAAACTTGCCCTTTCCCGAATTTTCCAACCAATGGAAAAATTGCGGGATAGCTTCTTCCACTTGCTTAAATACGGCACAAAATTTTCAACAAGCAGCAAACCTCAGGCAGCACTCGAGAATACAAACAAGCAAAAGAACAAGCAAACTATTCGAGCAGTCAAGTATCAAGAAGAAGACGATGAGGACTCGAGAATAAGAGAGAGAGAGGGGGAAGAGAGAGACACAGAGAGAGAGGGAGAGCGGATTGGACGCTTGCAGCAGTTTTCACAACCAATAAAGAGTGAGTTGATTAAAACCTTTTATTTTTCTCTTTCCTCTTCTTTTCTATTCTTTTTCCTCTGAAAGGTAGAGTTAGCCTGAGTTTCGGCTAACTACCTTTTACCTCGAACATCACATTGATTAGGTCCTCATCCAGAGCGGCGTAGCTGGCCTGAGTTTCGGCCTAGACGTCCGTTCAATCCCGCAACTAACCACCTCCTCCTAATTTAGAAGAAAAGGAAAAAGAATTCAGTTCTCCTCTGCCACTCCGAGCCCGTAGCTTAAGGGGTTATGCCACTCTAGAATTTTCGAAAAATCGTTTTTTTTTTTTAATTGTCCCCTAAGATCTCAAAAATGATGTCCCAAAAGATTATGGTCGGAAAAAATCTCTAATTACTCGGTTTTCGAATTTCAGTACAAGGCCCCCTGCAAAATTATTCGTGATTTTCTACTACTTAAAACTTCAAACGCGTGTATCTCAAAACTGCATTTTTTAAATTGGCCGGAAACATAACTGAGACAATTTTCAACTGATTTACTTGAAATATTGAATATATCTTGAAAAATACATTGTCTATGGAAGTACGTAAGATTTTTTTTTTATATTGCATAGTTTATTTGTTATTAACAATTATCTGATGATGTTTTAGGCAAATTTTTCACTTTCCACTTTGGAAGTGCGTCATTTGGCCAAAAATTAATATATTGAAAAAAACCTACGTACTTCTATAGCAGTTATTATATAAAATAAAAAAAAAAATTGGCTTATTATAATTCAAAAATTACAGGAGCTGTTTGTTCGATTATAGACCCTAAAAAAACGGAGACGTCATCGGAAAAACGCTGCACAGCCGCCATTTTGAAATTAATCGCTTCAAAAAAATTGTTGTATACAGTCACTGATATGTATAATAAATACTCTTTATTGGAATCTCGATTTATTATGTAGTATTTCTGGAAAAAAAAAAAATCCTAAAAAGGCCTATTTTTTCGGCCTTTAGAGTGGCCTAACCACTTAACTGCTTAGGCTCGAAAAAGCAACATCTCGACTGCATTACATCAAGCCAACGCACCGTAGCGTCGCTCCAACGTTACACAAGGCTTCCGAACTTAAAGTTTATGACGCCTCTATCCTTTCCAAATTTTTAAAAACTTTCTATACACATGTAGACTTAGTTCGTTAAAACAAAGCATTTATACCTGCCAGGTTTTTTACGAAATAATATGAGTCACGAAAAATGTACGAAACGCGCTCTAATATATATATATTTTTTCTATTGGCTACAGTCGCTGATTTCACGTTGTAGTTGCACTTAATCAAATTTTTACATTCTTATTTTTGGTAATTTTTTTTCTCAATCGTACCTTCAACAAACATAATAAACTTAAAAAGATTTTTTATGTTTCCGGTCTTTTTCCCTTTTTTTTTTTTTATAAATCGAGTTAATAAATTTAAATGCAATTTTTCGGGTTAAGATTTTGCCGTTTTATTTTACTTTTATCTTAAATAATATAATTAACTTTTTTCTATTTTGAAGAAGATTTCGATCTTACAAATTTACCAGATGTACAAGTATGAAATGCGGATTTTAGACAACAGATGGTGTACCCATGCAGTTTAAGCTGTTATGATTTGACACTGCGCCATTTTGTTGTGTCATCAATAAGTTCAGACTTAGTGATAGATTGAAAAAGTGTGTGCATCGTGTTGTATTGTTGTGTTTAATATGTCAAAATTTATACCGAACAAAGAGCATTCGCGGACAGCATTAATTTTTTGTTTTCATTTGAAGAAAACTGCTGCTGAATACTTTCGTTTACTACGAGAAGCTTACGGTGAACATGCTCCATCGCAAGATACGTGTGAACGATGGTTTCAGCGTTTCAAAAAAGGTGACTTCGACGTTGTAGACAAGGAACATGGATAACCGCCAAAAAATTCGAAGATATGGATTTGCAAGCCTTGTTGGACGAAGATGATTTGCAAACACAAAAACAACTCTCACAGCAATTAGGAGTTTCCCAACAAGCTGTTTCCAATCGCCTACGAGCGATGGGGAAAATTCAGAAGAGCGGTAGATGGGTATCACATGAGTTGAATGACAGGCAACTGAAAAATCGCAAAATCACATGTGAAATTTTGCTCGCTCGGTACAAAAGGAAGTCGTTTTTGCATCGAATAGTAACAGGGGATGAAAAGTGGATTTATTTTGAAAATCCCAAGCGCAAGAAATCATGGGTAGACACAGGAGCACCATCCACATCGACCGCAAGACGAAATCGTTTTGGCAGAAAGACAATGCTCTGTGTTTGGTGGGACCAGAGGGGCGTGGTCTATTATGAGCTATTGAAACCTAGGAAAACGGTTAATACTACACGTCACCAACAACAATTAACCGATTTGAACTGTTTGCTGCTTGAAAAAAGGCCAGAATACCGAAAGAGGCAACACAAAGTAATTTTTCTCCATGACAATGCTCCATCACATACGGCAAAACCGGTTCGCGACACTTTGGAAGCACTCAACTGGGAAGTTCTGCCTCATGCGGCTTACTCACCAGATTTCGCTCCTTCTGATTACCACTTGTTTGCATTGATGGGTCACGCACTTACTGAGCAGCGCTTTGATGTAACCTATCAAGATGTCAAAAAATGACTCGATGAATGGTTCGCGGCAAAAGGGGAAGATTTCTACTGGCGTGGTGTTCACAAACTGCCCGAAAGATGGGAAAAATGTATAAAAAGCGATGGTGCATACTTTGAATAAAGCACTTTTTATTATTCTACCAAATTTAACGTGTTATTTTTTCTTTTAAAATCCGCATTTCATACTTGTACACCTGGTAATTTGATGAAGTGTCCGTTAGGAGATTGGTATGTTCCAGGATCAATTTTGACAGTGCATGATATGGATGATATTTTTTTTCAAGTACTTTATAAGTTCTGTGACTTCAGTATCTTGTTATAAAAAAAAATTAAAATAAACAATTTTATATAAGTTAATAAATATAGAAAAATTTATATAAATAAAATCAACAGTATTATAAACAAAGTTAGAAGTAAGAAACGATATAAAATATAGCAATAGGATTAAGAAATTGAAACAAATTAGGAAAAGCTAATATAAAATAAATTACGAATAAGTTCCATACCGCGAAACAGCAAGGGCATTGAACTCAAAGGTCGTAACAATCGGCGTATATTCGATGTAATACGAGTTATTAAAATAAGAAATCGAAGTAGAGTTTAAACATAAAAAAGTAAAAGAAAAAAGACGAGCACCGAAATAATTTTATATAGAATAACAAATAACACATTTTACAAACTAATAGAAAAAAGAAAAAATATAAAATTTGAATTAGGAAAAAAGTTATTACAAATAGAAGGTTATAGAACGCCAGTAACTCGAGAAAGTCAAAATTCTATAAAGTTCCATCAGGGTTACTGGATAAATAAAAAACAGAATAACAATCGATTTTACATAAATATGCAGATAAAGAGAGTACACAAAAAGTTACTGTGCAAACAATCGACGAAATAAATTAATTGTACATAGAAAGAGAAAAAGAAAAATTAAAAAACTTGTAAGCAATAAAAAAGCTCGAAATTTGCGAAAATGACGACAGTTTTATAAATGTAAAGACGTGACCACATCCCAGCTAGAAAATAAGAAAAATACATTTTCGAAAATATTGTTATTTACTAAATAATTGTTAATAGAAGCCCATAGAACATTGCCTCAATCAAGGATCGGCGAGAGTATATAAAGCCGAGCTCGTCAAGACAGTGGACACTTGATTTCGGACTTTCAAAGACGACAGTCGTAGATTGATATTTTCCAATGTAAGAATAATTATTAATAAATTCGCAATTTAAAATTTAAACTGATTTTCTTTTATTATCCATGCGTGAAATCAAGGTAAAGTATAATAAAATTACAAAACTTCCAATCGATGGCATTTTGCAAGTGATGCAGATGACTAAGTATTGGTAACGTTGTAATTTTTATACTCAAGGGTTCTATGCTTTTCTAAAAAAGGATAAAATCTTTGAGTAAACCGAAGACTTTCGGGCATATCGACACTGTGTTGATTGCACCGGGGTCGGGTGTTGAATTATAAAAAATAAAAACAAAATTGAAAAAGAATAAACCGCACACAATTTCTACTATCGAATGAGTGTGGCTGGTTTAACACCCATGTATTAGTCTGCTACGATAATGCATTCGCTAGCAAGTACATAGGTATAGTCATCTTGAAAGTTAAACTCTTGAAAGGCCAAACATAAACATTGGCGGGTCAACGACCATAGTGGCATCTCTCTCTCTCTCTCTCTAAGACGTCACGCATTGGCGTATGATCTAAAAATTTTGTATTTTCTTAAAATAAAATCTAAAACTTCGAAAAGAAACATTAGTCGAAATAAAATTAATAAATTGAATATTTATTATAAATACACAAGTAGAATCTTGGTTGATCATAGATATAAATAAAACAGTAAACTTTTTAAATCAAATTGAGAGAAAATACACACGCACACACACGGTAATTGTCAAATAAATCGGGGTTCAGCACTCGAACGTGCACACTTAAAAAGTAGTAAATATCAAAATAACAAATGACTTAGCATACGTTTATGTTAACTCGTTATAACGTGATAATTCGACACGTTACAGTTCATTAATTATTTTTATAAGATTCGTTTACATAAAAATTATATTATGAATCTCTATATTTAGTTCTTCTGATTTGATAGCGAAAAAAAATTATGTTAATCAATAAATGCGAAATTCTAAAAAATTTTTATTTATTTATTTTTTTGCAGATTCCGTTTACAGAAACTAAAGAACAAAAAAAAAAGGACTTTAAGAATTTTATTTGAGCCGTTAAAAAATAAATTAAAATGGAACAGCAACAAATAGAAATATGTGGTTACGATTCTGCTCACAAAATTCGAAGAGCAAGAATGCCATATCATTTACTTAAATGTGCTCGAAATTTTCCTAATGTTAAAAAAGAACAATGCCCGTTTGATGCGTGTCATTTAGTAGATCCGGAAAACTATGAGGTAATTATGGTTATACATCTATTTCATAAAACTACAAATTTATCTTCAATAATTTTTATGAAAAAAAAAAAAAAAAAATTTTAATACCTTTTAATCATGTTTCAACAATAAGATAAGAGTATGTAAATTAAAATACATTTAGATAATGTACTGTCAAGTTAATTTGATTGTAATACTGATATAAACATTCGAAGGTATCCAATCGAAAAGAAGTATGTATATGTACATTTGCATAGGCACATAGAATTTACGCAATTTATAATTGAATTATTCTTGTAAAATCATGATAAATTATATTAAATTCTATATATAATATTTATCATATAATAATAATAAAATTGCTAAAATTTTTGCAAAGCACAAAAATAAAATTAATTGATTTAATTTGATAATAATATTATATCAGTTTAAAATAAAATAATATTTATTTGAGCATTCATTGAATATAGAACCACATTAAAGAATGTCCAGCTGCAAAATCTAACAGATGTTACGATGTGGAAAAGAAAATTAATAAACATCAAATAAAAATTTTACCAATAGAAGTGAACATTAAAATTGATGCAGAAGAAAATTGGGACGATGTACGTAAATAGTTCGATATTTATTTTTATTCATAAACAATAAACATTAAATTATATAAGGTAAAAAAAAATAAATTTAAAAAAAAGAAAATTACATTTCTTTAACTTATTTGAAAGCGAAATTTAAAAATTTTTTTTTTTTTTTTTTATACATTATTTAATTTTAATTTTAAAACATATTCATATATATTTGTATAAAGTTAAAATTTTTTATTTTATCAGGATGAAGTACAGCAGAGTTACAATCCACTGGAAAACATTAAAGATAAGCCTGTTTTAATACCTTCTCCAATAGGAGACTCTAAGAATAATAAAAAGAAATATATTCGTCAAGAAAGACTTCGATACAACAAGTTTTAGATAAATAAAACGATAGATCTGCATCTACGCCAAATACTTACTAAATAGATTGTTTTTTAGGAAATATTAAAAGAAAAAATTTGTTTTTTTAATTATCTGCAAGGAAATATGGCGAATGTATTGTATATTACACATATACATTAACTTTGCTTATATTTTCTATAGTTTATAAGTCAATTTATATACCTATGTAACGATGCATCATTTTTATTGTGAGTTTAAAATTTATGTAAATTAAAGAAGCAATAATTCTTTAACTTTTTTTTAATCATTTGTAAAGCTGGATTGAATAAAATAAATTTTATTTCAATATTCACTGCGGGAGAATTATTTATTGACTTGTGCAAACTTAAAATATTACATATCGTATTATGTTCGATTAATATTTTATACGATGTAGTTGTTTTTGACGCATGTACAGAAAAAAATTGTAATTTAGGAAAGGTTATATTAATTAAGTCGATTGAAAATACTTATTTACGATTTAATTTCTATTTTACTATATAATTTTTTCACAATTCTATTATATTTATCAAATTTAGATGAAATTAATTTTCTTAATTTTTTAAAACATTAAAATAACACTTAAACAATTATTTAAAGCTAATTATCCCCTTTATTTTTTCCGGAAGGATTTATTTTTAAATTTAAAGAATATATATATATATATATATATATATATATATATACACATATAATTGTTGTATTAAAATTAGGTACATTACAATGACGTGCAACATTTTTTTATGCACAATTCTAAAATTTTCGTGTATTTTAAAAGAAAAGATTGAAAATATTGATAATAATTATTAGTAAAAATAATATTGATATTTTAGTTATTGTGTTAGAATGTTTTTAATAAATACTAAATATCGATAACACGTTAATTTTAATCTTTAGTTCTATTGAAAATTATAATTAAAAGTAATCATAATTGCAATATCCTTCTTATACTTTGCAAATTGTCATTTAAAAAATCATTTTGATAAAATTATAGAGAACTGTTTGATTTTTGCCATATACTATCTAAAATTATTTTTTAATATTTTTTACAGTAAAAAATATTTTATTTTTTAGTCTTCTAAAAATTAGAAATTATTAATAATTACGAGGAAATTAAGAATGATTGTGATTGATATGTGATTGAGGAACACAAATATTTAATAAAAAACAACAACTTTTTTAAAAAATATTTCATTTCATTTAATTTTTTTTTTTTTTGTTTTTTTATGGAGACAAAGCATTTTTTATTGGCAAGATATGTTTATGAATCTAAGCTCAATGAAAAAATTCATTGTTGCTTTTCATAAATTCTTTAAAAAGCGCATAATTTACTGAAATTTTTTTTTTTTGTTTACGAAAGCTATACATTTTATAAATATTTGAAAATGTGATTACTCTGGCTATTTTTAAAACTTGTCAATCTTATTTTTGAACGTATTTTAAACAAAACACATATAAATTTAAAATAATATTTATTATTAAAATTTTAGTAAATTTTGTTTTCAAACACACATTTTCTTTTTCAAAATATTTTGCAAACCTCATTGAAAATAATGTATAATAATAGAATATCTTGCGCTTTTAGATAAAAAACTTTTTTGACACGTCATGGATTTTATAAAAATGTTTATAAAAGCTCATTATTCTTGAATAATGCAGTTACAGCGTAGTAATATTTTTCCGTAACAAAATAATTATACGATAGATATAAAACTATATTACCACTATTATAACTAAAAATTTATAATCAATTATTTTTGCGTTTACAAAACACATGCCCTTAAAGATCTAAATAATTATTTGACATAAATAAGGCAAGAACATCACAAAGCGTACTGTAGTAACTCGCAGAGGTAAACTCGTAGTACATAAAAAACCTTTAGATCCACTTAAAATAATTTTGTTTTCCCTTGGAATATTTTTTATTAATACGCAAAGATTTTAATTATAGGATTCACATTTAATTTTATACATGAATATGTTTTGTTAAAAAAAAAAAAAATATATATATATATATATATATATATATATATATAAATGTATTAAGTTTAGTAAGCAGATAAATTATTATTATTATTATAATATAAGCACTGTTAAAACAAAAAAAAAAGAAAAAAAAAATGTATAACTAATACATTCTAATTATATTTTTAAAATTTTGTTGAATCCTATTTTTAAAATTTTCATCGTGTTTTAACATAAAATTATTATAAAATTAACGAAAAAACATTATATTTTATTTATATTATAAAAGCACGATTTAAAATTACCTTTTAATTTAATGATATAAAAAAAGTATTCTATAAATTATTAAATACAATAAGAATAAAATGTATTTTATCAAATATATTTATCTAAAATAATTATTTTAATTTTTAAAATATATTTTTAAACTTCATTCAAGTATCAAAAAAAAAAAAAAAAAAAAAAAAAAAAAAGAAAAAAAAACAATAATTATAGCAACTTTTAATTGTCCCTCTCTTTTACAAATGTTATTATCATCGACTTATTTTTATCAAGTAATCGCTCACGCTTTAGAAATAGATAAAGCGTCATTAAATTTTATCCCTACTATTTAATTAAATGTATTACAATATATGTATATACATATTTACAAATGTATAACCTCACGTGGAGGATTCTTTTTTAATGTTTCATGATGAATGAATAACGCAACGAAGCATTTCAGACCTTAGTAAAAAGACGTTAAGTTAATATCGATATACAACAATAAAGCTTGACTCGTCATCTCTATATTACTTTGATCGTTAAATATAATTTTTAAGATGTAATGACAAGTATAATTTTTTCTCCTTTTTTTTTTGTATTAATTAATAACTAAATTTACTGGCGATATTGCTCATATAATTTTTAATACAAATTTGAGAAATTTTAGAAATAATTAAACTTTGACATTAAAGAGTACATGATTAACTTTAAAATAACAACAATAAAATATTATTATGAATAACAATTTTGAAAGGTTATTTTAGTCTGTACATTAATTTTTTACTATTTTTACTTTAGTGGACATTATTATACGTACAATAATTTTGTTTCCTGGATTACCAACAATTACTTGTTCGTTAATATAATACTAAAAAATTATATGTATAGCAAATAGAAATATCTAAAACAATTGATGTAGAAAAACTCGAAACTAATATTTTACGTTAAATTATTTTATGCATTTATAGATTATTTGTGGCTTTATTAACCTATTAAATTTATATTAAAATAATTTTAATTATATTTATAATTTGTAGAATTATAAAAACTTGTTTGTATCGTGCACAAATTATGAATTTTTATATGTTATTTTACGTTTTTGGCAAATGTGAAAGAAAATTTATCAATATTACTTATTTTCAATTAGTTATTGTCAATATTTAATTATCAGAATAAAAAAATACCGATAAGCTTTAATAAATAATAGAATAATTTATCAATTTAACGTAAAATAGTTTCTTTGCTAATTCTATAAAAAAATTCTAAAAATTTTATGAAAATTACATATATATATATATATATATATATATATATATATATATATATTCAATTTGAATGTTTTATAAAAAAAGTTGTTCACAAAAAGTCTATGGATTTTCTTATTAGAATTAACAAAAATGTTTTTCTACTTGAAGCAATTCTTTCTCTATAAAAAATAAATTTTATATAACAATGCATAACGATGCGCAACTTTTCATAAAGCTATTCAGACAGTTGCGAATTGGATCGTATACGAAACTTGTACTATGTTTTACCTAATTCAGAAAAATTATACTATTTTTTCAGATTCAGAATTTTGTAAAGTTTTCAAAAGCTTCCTAGAGTTTTGTAAACTTTGATAGAAGTTTTTTTTAGTGATTTGTAAACTTTATTGGTCACTAAATTTATTTAATTTTTATAATAATAAGAAGAACAGAAATTATACGAAAATTAACATAAATATGCAAAGTTCTGCAAATCTCTCGAAAATTTTACTGCATTTCGGTGCGTTTGTCTAGACATGAAAAGCTCTGTGGATTTATAAAATGTTATGCAGAAATTTCATTTCCTCCGGGTGTAATTTAACAATAACATTTACTCTCTTCGTTTGTTGTCTGTTATGGATTTATCAAAATTTATATTCATATAGAATATTGGACGGATATATTGCATGATATAATTTACGAACGTATAATTTCATGTGCGCTTTACATTCTCTTTTTATTTCATTTTCAAAAACAAAAAAAAAAAAAAAAAAAAACAAAAAAAAAAAAATAGAAACAACAAGAATCTAAGCAATGAAACGAATAAAAAGCACTTAAAAAAAAAAACAAAAAAAAAAACAAAAAAACGCTCGATCGATAAATGTAATAATTGACACTCAATTAAAGACAAAACAAGGGGAGAGAAGTCGCTCATGACGCAAACAACAACAACGAAAAATTAAAAAGTTTAAATTGTCTTTGGAAAGCGAATATATCATCGGTCCCTTTCCCCCGTCATCCCGTTTTTCCTTCCGTTAAACAAAAAAAAGTAAAACAGAGAGCGGAATCCGTATAAAAGAAAGCTCTTCTTCTCGTTTTAATCTTTCGCTGAAAAGCCGAGGAGAGCCAAAATTATAATAAATCCTTAATATTTTTAATAAAGCTCAAACAATCTCCTCCTTGAGATTGGCTAATTCTTGAAGGGCTTCGGAGTCGATCGTCTCCTCTTCTTTGGTGCTGAGCAAAGTGTTAAAGTATACGTCCATCTCTTTCGACTTTAGAGACGGCCGCCTTTCGTTCAAGTAGTTCAAACGCTTGCGCTGCATCTCGGCTTCGAGCCATTGATGCGCCATGTTGGAGTCTTTGGGTTTGTACGTGAGAATCTTGACGACGCTCCAGACGAGGCAGATAACGCCCGCGAAGAAGAGGCAGTAAATTGCAACTTCTTGCATCGCTGGTAAAACGTTCAAGTAGAGGAAAAATCTCGTGTTTAAGGAATTCGGTAACTCGTGCATTCCCTAAAGAATAAAAAGAACATTTTTTACGTTTATGTACGTTCGTAAAATGAGTACAATGGATATAATAATGATTCTCATATTGATGTTAATTTATACAAGTATCATTTTTTATCAATATTATACTTAAATTTTAATAAAATTTCATAAATTACAAAAGATTAACAAACGAGAACGATATGAATTTTTAATTTTTAATAAAAATAGTATCATTCAATAGGGTTAATTTGCATTATAAAATAGAAAGTTTAATAAAAAGCTTTACTCACGATTTCGAACCACAAAAGAGGCATAACCAGATTCGAAAAGCCGTCGACATGATCTATCGAGCTAATATCTTGTAGCGCCATGTTTATTTGAAAACGAAAAGCGAGATCCACGGGGAGACCAGACTTTGGCTGAATGTAAAAGTAGGACTCGTGTAATTCCTGATTTGGCTCCATACCTTCGACGGCGTCGAGAAGAGCAGGATCCGATAGATAAAAATGAGGATAAGAGAGAGCAATTGGAAAACCTGTGATAATTACATAAAACATAAGTTGTTAACGATTGCGATTTTATCGAGAAGTGAATTTTATTTTGGACGATGAAATATATACGTTGCCTTTTACTTTTTAAATTTTTTAATTTAAAATTAAACAAAATAATGTGCATTATCGAGCACAAAATAAAATTTCGTAAAAATTTAATATTTTACATTTTAAACATTTTTTTCAAAATTTATATTAAATTTCAAAAAAAAAAAAAAAATAATAGTTTTTTTTTGGAAGATATTAAGATAATAATATTATTTATCGATGAAAATAAAATTAATAAAAAAACATGTGCAAAGTTCGAAAAATAATTTTAACTATTTATGCTTAGTTTCAACAATTGACACGGGCAATTATTCAAGTACGCGTTTTATAAATACAACTTGCATGTATTATTCGTAAAGGTGTTTTAACGACGCATTTTTTTACAATTTAAAATTGTTTATAAATTTTTTACGAATAATTTTTTTTTCCCCTTTTTCTTTTTTTAGTGAACGGTAATTTTCTTTTTAACGAATAATGACATCTGTAAGTTGTACCTCAATAAGAGCATTATTAACTATTCTTAAGATTTACTCTGATAAATTGTAAATCAATTTATCGTAAAAAAAAATTGGCTATGAAAATACAAATTTTTTGTCAAGTGATTAGCATCAAGTGAGACGATTAGCATATCATTAATTAACGTTCGTAAATTAAAAAAATTACAATAAAAATGAAATTTTTCAGGCATTATTTTATTGAAAATATTACCACTATTAATTTATTTTATAAAACATTATATTAAAGTTTATATTTATTTCAGATTCCCAGCGATTTATCGTTTAAAGAAAAATCAAACGATTTCGTTTTCAAAAAACATTGTCATTATTTTTGAAAAAAAAAAAAAAGATCGCGACGCGACTCTCACAAACACAAAGAAATACTAAAAGTCTTCAAAGAAACTATAGCAACGTTCAGAAGTAAATTAGAGACTTTTTAGATCATTATCCGAACCTTCGAAGGAATTCATACCGAGAAAATTCCAGTAACAATTATGAAAGGTACGCGAGATAGCCTACCGGATAAACCAGATCGACGATTAACGAGGCTCGCGGATAATCGTAATCGCCGTAATTGCTCGTAAAAATTCGCGCGTATACGCGTATCTTTCAACTCACCGTAGTAGCAGTCGGTGACATCGATGAGTCCGTAAGGTAAGCAATAGCCTTGTCTGCAGAAACACTTGTTCTCCGGATTGACATGTCCATTGTCGAGCTCGTGATCTACAAACTTGTATTTGTATGTGTATAAACCTTTTATGTACTTCTCTCCGATGTGTTCCTAAAATAAAAGGAATTGAATATTTATCGTTGAATAATTTTTTAATATTTTTCTTTTGTTTTTAATTTATTATAAAAATATGAATATAAGAAAAAGAAATAATAATTAAAATAATGATTAAAATAATAATAATAATAATAATAATAATAATAATAATAATAATAAAATTGTGGACGCAGCAATATTTAAAAATGTGCGTTTTGATAATTTATATAAAATTTTTTTGCAATTAAATACAATGTTAGAAGATATAAAACGTAATTTACCATTTTTGCGCTACGGCAAAGACTTTTTCTGAAAAATCTCAGAGTCTCGTTGGGCTCGATGTAGCTCTGAAATTTTGCGCCGTCGCTCGCGCCCTTGACGTTTGCACATTTTCCGGTCCATTGGGGAAGATTTTCATTGCCGTTGTATTTTTCGATTAAGCCGGTTAATCGTGGATTGGTGCTTCCGGTATAAACGGTTTCAAAATCTCCATCGAAGTCGTACATCTGTAAGTAACGGATAAAACTTTTTATGAATTAATTATGAATTTTTTTACATAATATGCGAAAAGCCATTTTTATTTAAAAAAAATAAAATTTTCAATAAAATATTAATAAAGAATTAACATTTTTTTCTAAAAATCTAGGTAGAAATAAGTGGTGCTTATGCGTATAGGTAATAGGTAATAGGTAATAGGTATTATTTTTTTCAATGTTTTGTCGCATTAATTATATTTCATTAAACAAAACGAGAGAAAGAGTTTATAACGATTGTGTACGAAAAAAAGCTAGCTACTACGAAAATAGTTATAAAAACTTACCCTGTCAATGAGACCCAAACGATCAAACTTGATCCACGCTGGCATAACATTATTGCCGAGTGTAACGAGAGTTGATTCATAACCGAACATAAACTCCTTGGCTGTCATGTGCACTAACGGTTTAGAATCCGTTTGACGAATCAACAAATTCAATCCCCAACGAGTTATGATTGACGAGTCTTTCATTACATTCGCTATACTCTGCAACAAATACGAGAGAAACGTTTTTGAATTTATTATTATTATGATTATTTTAAACTTTAATTAATCTTTATAGTTTTTATATTAATTTTACTCTCTGTTTTAATATTAAAAATTTTACGAAAATTATATAAATAATTATACGTAGAAATTTCTTCTGTCATTTAAAATAAAATGGAAAATGTAAATGATTGCATAATGAATATCGTATTATATGTGACACGTTTGATAAATCAAACCTAACTATTGTTATTTTATTTATTTTTATGAGCGAAAATAAGCGAGTATTAATTTAGCGCACATAAAAAGAAAATCGTAACGTTATTAAAATTTATGCGCAAATTACATTTGTTATAAATTAAAAAAAACCCAGTAAGATAATTTACTCAAAAATTTTTCTCGCTCCGTTGCAACCAAAAATAAAGTATTTTTCGGGCATGCAAAAATTGCGTGAAAAAATTGAGCCTCGATAACCTCGACAAAGTATATATTGTACGTAAACGTGTACTTGCAATTGGCGCGTTTACGAGTAACATTATTCGTATCGTGAAAATGCTCGCGCGGTATGTATTTTACGAACTCGGAAAATCTTTCCTTACGTAACGTACGAATATGCCGATGTACGAATATACGTTACATCTCCGGTAATCTATCGTAAAACTCTTACATAATTTTTGCAAGCTCTTATATACGCTTTGTATCTGTATTTAATTGTCGTATGAAAGAAAAAAAAAAAAAGAATAAATTTTTAGAAGAGTTTTTGCGTCGAAATCGCTTATTAAAATTGTCCAATAATTTTTCATGAATTGCACAAGTTTTTAATTATTTTAATGATCCTCAATAAAATAAATGAACTAGAATATTAGGTATTAAGTTTAATTTAAAAAAAAAAAAAAGTATATAATATAGTACTATGTTAAAGAAGAAAATAAATTTGTTTTCGTTTCTCAATGCAGTAGTGGACATTATTATTTTTTACGCTTACTAATTTGTTATAATTTGATAGATATATAAAAATCTGTTTTCTTGATTAAGTGCAGAAACATTCATGACGGATGTTACATATATATAAAATTAAACGATAAATTATTTTTGTGCATTATTTAAATTCTAAAAATATTAAATATTTGTAAAATAATAATTAACTTTAAAATTTATACGAAAAAATTGGTTCCAATTAGACGTCTGTTATTGAAATATTTAAATAAATTCATGCTTAAAGGAGAAAAATAAACAATAAAAATTAATTCACAACATAAAATTTATCAAAATTTGTAAAAGTACAGATACAGATACGGATTATACGAAAAATTTATAAAGCTTATCTCTAATGCATTATTCAAGGGTGCACACACGTAATACGCGACAATTTTCTCAAAACGACGAAAAAGAAATTTTTCAAACGAATCGACTTAATAATTAACCGAACGAGCAGATAAGTACCGATACTTTTGCTTTTACGCGCAATCGTCGCCGATATCCGTATGCTCGCGCCCTTACGTAATAATCAATAATATAATCGATGAAACAAGCCGCGCATGCCTCGAAGAAAGTACGGGGAGATAGCCGTTCGACTGTGGTATGCGCAAACTCGTACGCGAAATTGCTGAGTGAGAGGAACGCGTAGTAGGCTTGTATTTTATAGTTATGAGGAAATATTCGTTCGTGATTTGAAAGTACGCGGACTCTTTGGTTTAATCGGATGTGAATGTTTCGTCTTAGAAGAAGAATTGTTGTTTTAAAAGCAATCGGCGTTTTCTTTTTGTTTAGTCGAGGAATTTATTTTTTAATAAATTTCTTATTAAAATTGTTTAATACTTATTATAATAATAATAAAGAAAATTTTAGATTATTATATAAAAAAAATGTTAATGGACGTTTCTCTAACCAATAAGTAGAATTGATCGATAAAACTATCGATTTTCTAATGCGTCAAACGGGCTACCTTTTGAAAAGTCAATCAATATCGCTTTGGCCTATTTTAAAGACGATCGATCACGAAATAGCAATAAACGTATCGTTAGAACTTTCTGCTTACGGAAAATTTAGGATGCTACCTTGCGGTTTTCACGTTTGAGTCACACAATTCGATCTCAATTCATGAAATTCGCATTGGAAACTTCTTATTCGCCGCCGTATAAGTTAGGCGAATTAATCAGACAGCGGCAATTGATGTTAAAATAACTTTAACGCGAAGTTTTTATCGAAGTTCACCAAAATGAATCACTTGGTTATTTAATTCAAGGGTAATGGCTTGCTGTCGATGAATATTTTTAAATTAAATTCAAACAATTATAATATGTGATTTAGTAAAAATATTTCTATTAAAAATTTGGTAAGAAAATGTTATTGCACAAATTTTCGTCCATTAATTTTTTTGTAAAAATTTTGTTCGTAACTAACGCGAAATAGAAATAATTTTTTCTTTCACACAATAGAGAAAAGAATAAAGTAAAAAATTAATGTTTGTTTACGGAAATAAAAAATTAAATATTTGTATATACTTAAAAATAAAATTTTCATTTACTTAGTAATCCTTGAAGAAGAAAAGGATTTATATTTATGGCACATATCCTGTTAAAAATACGCGTTATAGCGACAATAATAACTAGAATAAAGTTAAATTTATAAAAAGACGCATGAATTCATTTTTTGCATTTAAAAATAAACATATCACGCACTTCTCGGTTTTTTTAGAATATTTTGGCAAAAAGTTTCGTTTGACCGTCTCGAATGTTCCTTTGTTTCAATGCGTAAATAAAAAAAATTACCTAGTGATTTAAAGAACAAGAGAGGGAAGAACAAAGAAGGAAGAATAAAAAAGAGGCACGAATAATTCATTAATTCTATGCATACTAAGACAGGATTAATTACTCGAGCGCACGCGCGTACGTAGATCGTCCGGATTATCCTCTCGGTTACTGTTACGCAGAGTATGAGGTGGACAGAAAGAAGAAAAAAAAAAAAATTATGTTTAATAGAAGAAAAAAAAAAAAGCGAATCGACCTAGTACCGGTTTTGTGGTTGCAGGACACTCGTTCAAAGATTTCTAGAAGGTTAACCGAGCCGTATCCTGTGTACATTTTATACGACGATTTAGCATACTTCTTATGGAGTAGATTTTGCTGCTGCTGCGTTTTTTTTTTTACAATTACACTATGAATTTAACGAATCCTCCTTCGATACATCATCAATTTTTTTCTTCTTTTTTCGTCCAGCGTTTTTAATATTTCTTTGCGTTTTTCTTTTTCGCGCTTGCATTTATAATAAATGTGAGGTTTAATTGAATTATTACTTCGAATTGAATTATAAAAGTCTTTTTTTTTTGCGGTGAAAAACATTTTCCCGCCAGTTTGCAAGTTTTTACGATCGATGATTAACATTTTAAAAATTAAAAAAAATCGTGTTTTTCTATAATTTTTCGAACGTAAGATCTTTACCTCGACGCGTGCTTCGAAATAACTTATTTTTTTCTATGGAAAAAAAAAAGAAAAAAGAAAAAACAGAAATGGAAAAAAATATAAAAATTCAAAGCGAATCTACGAATTATGCATTGTCCGCGCAATTTAATCGTAAAATTAATTTTAATATTAACATAAAA
Source organism: Chalcis sispes (assembly GCA_949987625.1). Lineage (NCBI taxonomy): Eukaryota > Metazoa > Arthropoda > Insecta > Hymenoptera > Chalcididae > Chalcis > Chalcis sispes. The sequence goes on along the minus strand of OX465097.1, from coordinate 53,729,070 downwards.
TAACGTACGAAGTTTATATTTTTCTCGTATCGATAACAAGAGTAAAATTACATTCAATTATGAAAATCTCAACTCGACATTTTCAATGATTTATACGAAATAAAACGCGCGCGTGCATCCGCCGAACGAAATTTTCTTTTTTATCTTCCTTGTACTTAACGCTATATTGCCAATCATTCGTTTACAAAAACGCTCGAAATATGTTGCGCAACTTGTGCGCGACCGGCACGCGACTTGACTTACGTAGCGATCGATGCCTTTTTTCCTTTATCTTCTTTCGTTTTATGAAAGATCATTCTTAATTCGTCGCCAGCAGTTTTTTGTTTACGAGAAAGGGAGAAAGAGAAAGACAATCGTGTTGTTTTGTTAAGAAGTGTTGGCTCTGTATATATATATATATATATATATATATATATCTACGTGTGTGTGTGTGTGTGTGTGTGTGTGTGTGTGTGTGTGTGTGTGCGTGTGTGTGCGCACGCGTTAATAAGATACGTAAGAGAAAAATAATTACAATGTTGGAAACGTGACGAGCGTTCGGATGAACTTACAGTGGGACGACGCGCTGTGATAAAATTGCCTGAATATTCTTGAAAAATGCTTTGAACGGTTGATTTTAAAAAGAAGATTCCTACGTACGTGAAAGATTTTTAATGCTTTTTGATTTTTTTTTTTTTAACTAAAATATTTAAATCCAACATATTTTTTATTTTTAATTACGTCGAACAATTACAAAGGCAAATTTACATTCTATAAAAAAAGACGAAAAAAAATAATACATTTTTTATGACAATTAGTTGTTTTTAGATAAGTGTTCAAGTACGAAAAAATTGTTTTGCATATAATTTTAAAGTACAATTGAAGCTCGGACTGATTTATAATAGTTATATTAAAATTAATTTATGAGCATCAATTTAAATTAATTTTAAACCCAGCGTTTTCTTTTTAATCCTTCAGCGTGCATTTAAGCGCGATAAAGAAAATTTAATCTAAAAATACGTTCGATACATTTCGAATAACTTTGTTTATGTTAGACATTAAGATGCGCAATGATCGTTTCTGCGTACGCGACGATACATTGAAAAATTAAACTCGCATACGAGGCTCTTCTCTCTCTCTCTCTCTCTCTCTCTCTCTCTCTCGATATTCAAATCGAATCGGTTTTACGACGTTACGGCGATCGTTACATTTGAATCCAGTGATTTAATGCACAATAACTATCCAAACAATGGATTTTAAATTTCATTTAAATAAATATTAGTAAGTATAAACATTTGAATGGTTAATTATAGCGTTTTCATCGCACTTACGGTTTAAATTCATTTATGAAATTTTTATAATGAAAATATCTGCGGCGTAACGAAGCGATCTTTATAAAACTGCATAATTATCGATTTGAATGTCTGTTAATTGATCGTTAAATTTTTATTTACTTTGCTAGGCAAACGATTACGGCATTGTAAAATTGAAAATCCATATTAATTCAATGATGTAATGTTTGAGTTCTTTTTCTTTTCAATGAATCGTTTAAATAAATTATTGTGACGATCGTTCGTAAAAAAATCCTGCAATAAGTAATGTGCATTTAAAATATTCTATAGTATCGTATTAATTTAAAAAATTAAAAATTTAAAACAAAGTATCTATGCATCTAACTATTATTTTTTCTTATAAATTTCAATATAAGAAATTTTAATAAAAAATAAAATTTTAATTTCGATGAAATTATCTGCTTGATATCTTTGTAAATTTTTATTTCATATAGAGTTCGTTGCACTATTGCTGCTATTGTTTATTATTTTGGAGAAATATCGTCGTGTACAATTAGTTGAAAATTTATCAGAAAAAATTTTACTTTCATTATGTAAATGTTCGGCGTCGTCGCATTTTCAGTCCACGTGCTTAAAAAAGTTACATTTTTAAAAGGAAAGTGCGTTATTTCGCGTCTTGGAATATTTTTTAAAGTTCCATCGTTATTTTTTTTTTCGGTTAGAAGTAATCGTATTTTCAATGTCAGCAGCTTTGATTTAAGAAATTGTTAAATTTTTTTTCTTAGTTGACTTTTTCTTGGTCAGATTACTTTGATGTATTTTGTTGATAATTGCTTTTCGCCAATTTATTTCCTATTATGAATTGTTTGTATTTAAATACGATGGGAAATTCGTGTGCGTGTGAATGTATTATTATTGTGATAAAAAATCCGTTTGTACTTTCAACGTTAGCGATATTTCACCAATAACATATGACGTCTATGCACGCGCGCATGAAAATGCATTAAAATTGAGAAAATTCATATCGCAAAATTGGCACAAACCATAAATGTCCAAAAGATTCATTTCGATAGCTAATTACCAATTTAACGTAATTACAAAAGAAAATCTTATCGGCACATAAAATATTACAGTTAGTTTAGAAAGGTTAGTCGGTGAACGGGAAGTATTAAGCTCTTGACATCGATGAATCGCCGATATTTAATAGCTTTGACATACTTTGACGAGATTCCCTCGTAACTTTTCTCGCTTGCGAGTAACCGTGATAACGGAGCAAAAGATCATTTTTAATAGGCGTTAGAGTTACAGCGCGACTTTCGGTATGTGAAATTTAAGCCGCTGTAAATATTGTCAATATCAAGTTCGCCGAGTAATAATTTACGCGATTACTGTTAAAAACATGAGTAACAATAAAATCATTCGTCTTTAATAATACATTATAAAGATGAAAATCGCAAGTTAATTCTGCTATTAATGTGTGAAAACTTTTGTCTATAAGTAACCGTACGAAAGATTTATTAACCATTTATTTGATTTATTAACTATTCATTCAAATGCATGAATAATTATTTCTATTATAATAATTAATCTTATATTCATACATTATAACAATTAAAATATTATAATTATTTTTTAATATAGCCTGTTTGTATATAATATATAAAATATATATTTTGACAAATAAATACTAAACATATTCAATTTCGTGCGATATTACGCTTTACATAAAAAATGTGTATCCGAACCATTATAAAACATTCTTGATAATCAAACCGCTTTATAAATTATGAATACTATGAAACTTTCAAAACGTTCAATACATATACCATAAACTTGTACACATAAATTCTACGGATTTTTCCAATACGCGGATAACTTAAATCCGTATGAAAAAAAGTGATACAAACAAATCGTAGTTGCGACTAATTTGACAAAACTGGTACGATTTTTGTTTAAAACAATAAATTTCCTCGCAAAACGATAAAATAATCCGAGCTGATCGATTTGGCGATTAACCAACGAAGAAGAGCAGCGCCGGAGGATCGTCGACCCTTCAACTGCGAAAGTCAGAGGCCCGAGCGAACTCCGACCTCCGGAGTACAATCGGCTCGTTATCTCGTTCGAGCTCGGCAATGTACTCCACTTCCACTTTCGCTCCCTTCCGGCATATTCGCTTGCACTCGTGCGCATAACGAAAATGATACGAGTATGTGTGACGAGCGAGAAAGACTGTTTTCGTCACTGCTCACTTTATCTATCACTCTCTCTCTCTCTCTCTCTCACTCTTACTATATTTATTTCCTTTTTTTCACTTTGTTTACCGCTAATTTGCATCGCGTTGATATGCGATTTGATTGTCGTGTGTGACATTTATTGCTTGTACTGTTCACGTTTATGTCGACAATCTTTTTACATGGATTTTTATGGTTTCACGGATGTGTGCACTTTTACGAGATTGAAACAAGTTTGATGCTTGTTGTGCAATATCTGTTCAATAAAACTTGACAGTATGAAGACTATTAAGGAAACAATTAGTTCGAGATGTCGAAATGACATTTTTTGTATTAATTTTATTGTGGATGAATAAAACCGTATTTAATCTTTGAGATACGACATTTAATATTATAAAAATAAATTTACGAAATATCTTTAGTATCTTTTAATAATAACAAAAATTAGGATAACTTTGAATGTTATCATTAAATTTTATGAATGTTCTATTCTTGTTTTTTACGCAACTTAAAAATTCTATATATAATTTTTTTCATATTTATTTTAATATCTAATCCATAATTATAGCGATAACGTTATTCGGCATAATTTTACATCGTCAACAAAAATTTGTTTTATTTTTTTCGATTCTCTTACTTTAATTAAACTAGCAAGTTTGTTAATAAATTAATAAAAATGAATGGTTAAAAAAAAATTGGTGATTTTGATAAAAATGAAAAAATAAATAAATAAATAAATAAATTACAATCAACGTCGGCGTTGCGTCAATCGACGAGAAACTCAAATTTAACCGTGAATTTTTGCTTTCTCATCGGGTAGAATGACGTTCCGCGCTAATGTTTTCAAACGAAAAAAAAAAAAAAAAAAAAAAAAAGTAAACGTGATCGGACGCCGTGCGCTGAGTTTATAAAACGCCAAATTTACTCATCTCCGACCAGTCCCCGACATCGAAATTTCCATAATTTGTTACGGCTACGTTGAATTTTTAATGAAAATTGAATGAATCACGCTGAATTTACTATCGGGGAAAAAAGGAATTCCTCGACGACGATTTGAGCTGACGAAAGGTTCAAATATATAATAGTCGCGTATAGTTTACGTATGCGGAAGTATTTATACGTTACTGTAATTTTTCAGCCCGTTAAATTAATATGGGTTTTTTTTTTCTTTAATCGTCTAAGATTTGTAAAAACGTCCAAGATGAGAAATAAAATAAAATCAAGTCAAGATAACAATATGCTATATTCTTAAACAGTTTTGTTGCGTATTTGTCTCAACGTCAACAGAGTTCTTATTGTTCTTATATATAGATAATTTTCATACTATATTTAATTTTCATTGTCATAAAAAAATATTAGTTCTATATTAGTTTTTTCTTTTTAACTTACAAATCGAAGTAATTATAATTTTGAAATATACTTTCCATTGTTTCCATTGCAAATGTTTCAAATTATAATATAGTTATGAATTATAAAGTATTGTAGATTAAAATTAATTTTAAATTTAATTGATAAAATATTAAAAGCTTAATCAATTTTTATTCGATTTTTAAATGCATATTTACGATCAAACTTGCACTTCGACACATTTCTTTAATCTTTTTCAATAAGTTAATTTACTTTTATTCTGATGGTTATTGATGCATCGCGAAAAATCAATGACAGCTGCAAAGCGTTACTCGTTAATTTTCAGATGTATCGGAATGAAAAAAATAGGACAATGATATAAACATTATCAGTCAATATTATACTGAACAACGTGTGTTATAATTCCTATAATTAAATAATCTATACAAATAAATTTTATGAAAATAAGTGAATTATTATGAAAGATGTTTTTATATTCGAGAAACTTCAATAAATATCGTATCGTTTTTAACGACACTGGTAGTCGAATATATAAATATGTAAATATAATTTGACAATACTAATTATTAAAATGATTATAATTTAATTTTTTTATAATTATTTTAATATTAAATTTTTTTGACGATCAAAATATAAGTTAATAAATTTCGCTCGATTCTTTTAATCATATAAAAAACTGAAGCCTTGTATTGGTTTGTTTTAAAAGTCTTGTATATATATATATCTACTGCTTTTATTTGTTCTTTTACATCACATCGACATAATAATAAAATCACATTAAAAATTATAAGAAAAATATACTAACGAGCAGAATTTCGAGGCAGCGCTAATTATAAAAATTCTCTCTTACTTCCTTATAATATGGCATTCTCTATTTACGTATATAGTACGTTACCTTCGGTTCATCAACCAGCTTACAAGCACATTTTACTTTCGGCGTTCAAAGGCCAACCTGTATCTCGTCACGCTTTCGTTCTAAATATACCAAAATAAGAAAAAAATAATAATAAAATCAACACGACAATCATCGTACGGGTATACGACCTTTCGCGCCAGTTCCACCGCGAAAGTATCTCATGATGTTAATCAGCGGTCACTCGTGGTTGATTTACCAAAGTCATCCGTTCTTTTATTTTTCTTGTGTCTCTCGGCAAATAATTATAACCAACGTTTTACATTTAAGTTTCGACGTTGCCTTACGCATATATACATAAAAATTTTTCTTATTGCAATCGAAAATAATCGGGCGCGCGAATAAGAGAAGTAAAAGTTTCATCGACCGTCATTCTTTTTCGGATAGCCGCGTAATGCAATAATCGTTTACCGCGCGTAAATACCACGTAAATCGTTCGAATCTTATCTAGCGCACGAGATATATATGTATACCCACGTGTAAAGTACACGCTTAACGCTTTATCTTATCTTTAATTTTTTTTTTATTCTTTCGACAATAACCGAAAAGATCGTTCGAATGCGCCGAGATATTCCAGAACTTCTCACGGCAACGGTCGGACGTTAACACTGTGATCGGCTCGCAAAACGCTGACCTTGTCAAGGCCACGCTGGTGAGAAAATAAACGTGTAAAGTACAAAGTCGTACAAGCGTCGCGCATTATGGGATATAGATCGCGTACAACCAGTTTGAGCAGCGCTCTTGTCGACTGTCTCGTTTCACTTGTACGCGTCGTCCTACATCGGGAGTTACAATCGTCTCTCGAATCAACTTTTTCTTCGTCTCATTAGAAAACGAGTGTATGTTATTGGAGGGATGCGAGTGAAATTGTTTTACCGAGTTCTCATGACGTGCAATTCAAGTACGAGGGATGCGAGCGAGTAATTTTAAAATGAAATTGAAGGCGTAGGAAGTGCCTTTAGTTGCGCTTTGCAAAGGAAAGTTATTATTATTCTGGGTGGGTTAAGAGTTACGATGATTGATCGGTGATTGAAAGTTGCGCGTCGAGTTTTCTTTTTTCTTTCTTTTTTTTTTTTTTTTTTTTTTTTGCTTCAATGTCACGTCGATTTTGTGAAATCGAATAAGAATTTATTTACTTTTTTAAAATATTATCGGCTCCAAAGGTTTATTACCGAAAATACTTCGTCGACGATTTACAATAAAGATAATTTTTAATAATTAATGGATTAATTTATTTTTATTTCACATAAAAATTTTCTTTGATTAAAATATCTTGCTTTAAAATGTACTTTTTTAATTCGTTCCCCTATAATAATTCACTTCTATATATTTCCGCGATTAACAAAATTAAAAAGAAATAATGCCCGAGGCGTTATCCATTTAATAAGGTAAAAACTTACACATTATCGTACAATTGCATACGCAGACTTAATAACTAAATAACCAAGTTGAATTTTTTCAGTAACGATCGAAAAGCGTTGACCTATTTTGCATTGTCCGCCAGAGATAATGAATCAACAAAATTCTTCGATAATAATTTCGAGTCGTTTACCAATAAGTGAGATTTCGCGCGTTGTAAATACGAGTTCAAGTGTTAAAATTACATCTAGCAATGGTAAGCTGTGCCATAATTTTAACGAAGGAGAAAATCCACGTTATTAATGCGTGAACACGCGAATATTTCTTTTTTCGTCGTGCATCGAAATTCTGTTTATGTTTACTTTTAAGTTAAAGTATTCGATGAAAATTATTGGACGCGAAATTTAAAATTTTTTAAAAGTTTTAATTAATTAGATAATTGCGCATATTTTATAATATTCAGTTAAATTAATGAATAACTATATAATGTTCAAACGACAAATAAATAAGTTTTATAAAATTGTTTTGTAGTTTTATTTTTTGTAAATTAAATAGAGTTTTTCAAGACTTGATTTTTATTTTAAACCGTATTATAAACGTTTATACTTCTGCTTTCTTTATTATAGAATATAAAATAGGGAACAAAACATATTAGAATTAGTATTATATGAAAATTAATAAAAAAAAGTTTGGTCAAATTTTCTTTAATTAAAATTCTATAACGTCGTAAAAAAAAATGTTCGACTTACCAATAAAGCTATATTCGGCATCACGACAATGTCGTTTTCGGTCCCATTACTCAATTCCGGAATGAACTTCAAAGGATGAAGAGGTATAGCCGTTACCGTTCCATTATCATTGAACGTAACGTTTCCGTGCTCCAGATATTCTCTAATTAAAATGAAAATGAAACATAAATTCAAGATGTTGGCTTAATAGTGATATAATATAAGCGATAAAACTTTCAGAAAAAAAAAAAAAAAGATTTATTGGGTAATATAATTAGCAAGAGATTAAATAGCATAACCGAATGTTTTACAAATATTTTGACTTAACTGTACATTATCAGTAAGATGATTTTAAGGCAGAATTTATAATAGGATAGTAAATATTGTATTTATTAATTAAATTATGATAAATTGACATAGAGAATAGAAAAAAAAAGAACAGAAAAATCAATTAATTAAAAATTTTTTAATTCTATTCGATATACTATACGTGTAATTTAAATACAAGGATAAATTTTTTTAAATTTAAAAAACTAAATAAACAAAAGAACAATAATAATAATAATAATAATAATAATAATAATACTCGTACTCACTTGTACACGTAAGGTCCGATCTCCTGAAACTTGAGCTTCGCGTCTTCGCGCGCCATGTACGCCTCGTGATTGGTGACGTTGAAAAGGTAAACCTTGAGATAGAGATCTACGGACGGAGCCCTCCAAATTTCGTAAATTTCACCGCCTTCGGTGAAAACTGCCTTCCATTGGAAAATAAACTCGTACGGTTGGAATACTAACACCAAACAGCCCGTGACTAATCCCATTAAGCCGAGAGTCATTAATACGAAGATACCTGTAAGCATATAAAAAAAAAAAGGTTGTTATATATAGATGATGTTTTTCTTTCTTCTTTTCTTTCTTTTATTTTTCAGATTTTTATCGATCAACGAGTCGAAGAGTATTTATACGACAAATTCAGCGTTTTATATTATATTTTACCTGTCACCAAGTCGATACCAATAATTTATCTTAAAATTGAAATTTTATTTTAAAAATTATGCAAAATCTTTTATCGAAAGTTTAAATTGCTTTTATTTTTATTATATTACCAGTTTTATTTTTAATTCGAAATTGTTTACCCGTATAGATGATACATAACTTTTGTCTAAAAATTTAATATAACTTAGCTTTATACAGAAACATGCAAATGTATAAAAATGTGTTTAAATGCTTTATTTAATTTATTTAACAAATGCACAAATAAAAAAATATATATTTTCTACATAATTAAATGTTTTTATTAGTCGCGTTTAAACAATGATTTATGTACATTAAAAAGCCGTAAAAATTGTGCAGTTCTGTTATTAAAACTAACTGAAACGGATTATCCTCTTTTAAATATTTATCTTCGTCACATTTAATCCTTACAAAATAAGTAACCTTTAATTACACGCATCGTTCGAATGAATTTATTTTTATCGCTTGCTTACGCACAAATTCCAGGATATCTTAAACTTCCTTGAATTTTCACGCACGCAGTTAACAGATTTTTTGATCTTTTTTTTTATTTATTTTTTTTCTTTTCTCTATAAAATAGCGGTTCTATAGAACATCGTCAATTCCGTGCAAAAGCTAAGCCTCGCGCATTTATTCTTCTTGGTGATTTCTTTAACTCAAGGATATCGTCGCTGGATAAATTTCGTGACTTGGCGATTAATGAATAATTTTGCCGAAAAAAAAAAAGGAAATTGTATCTTATATGTTTTTTGCGCGCGCGCGCGCGTTTTTCTACAATGTATGCGCATAAACGTTCGTTCGATATATACATATATAACGTCGCCATTTAAACATGTACGTAATTTAATGGTACGTAAAGCTTAATGGTACTTCTTGCTCTATAGCAAAAGTAACCCGAGTCATTCGAAAATATTTATACGATGCTGTATAAACTAAACTATCCTTACTTACCATGATAAAGGAAGGCTTTTGTAATTAAAGTCTGAAAATATCGATTACCATCTTTGGTAGCAATTATCGTTGTGCAAAATTTATTCAGATAAAAACTTTTCATTGCATTAATTGTGCAATTGCACGCAATTGTGTATTAGAAATGATTGCGGAGTATTAAATAAGATATAAAAGAAAAACTGATCTTTATAATAATAATTGATGTTTTCAATACAAGGATTAATTAATAAAATAATAAGAATTTCATAAATTATATTTTAGACGTCGAAAATTATCGAAAAATGACTTTAATTATATTGAAAAAACTACGACATTAGTTGAAGGTATGATTAAATGAGCGAAACTAACAAACATAAAAAATTTCAACCGGGAATAGTATTGTTTGCACATTGCTTAACTTAACAAATTCAATGCGTCAACTCTAGTGCGTCGCGATTTCTCTCGATTGTAAAGAAAAAAAACCTAAATAAAAAAAAAAAAAAAAAAAAAAAAAAACGTTAAATCGGGACAGACGCGCGTTAACCCTGATCTTCTTTGATTCGAACGTTCTTCATCGATATCGCGTCCTCGTAATTGCACAATTGTTGGGTGCGCGAGATCGCCGCGAAAAAAGAAAAAGGTACGAAAGTCAAAGTCGAGGATGTATCGTTGTAGTCTGGATTTAAATTAGACGTAGAACAATACTGTGACCTGAATTTCGTTTTCTACGATATTTTTTTTTTTTTTTTTTTTTTTTTTAGTACTCGATAGCGCGACGCGATTACGCGCGCATAACGTATATCGGGAACCGATCAACGATGGTAAATTCGGCAAAACTTTAGATTTTTAATTTTTTTTATATCTGATGCTGTTTACGTTAAATATTTTGTGAATCAAGTTCGCCGTGTCGTTTGCGGAAAGTGATTTATTTATCTTATTTTTGATAATTGACCGACGATCTACTTTCGATGTATGATAACGGACGCGCGCGGAATATAGTTTTTTTTTCCTGCAACTTTCACAGATTTATTATTTTTCTTTTTTTCTCTTGTTTCTCAATGATTTGATCTAAAATTTGATGTCTTCTTGAAAAATAGAATTTTACGCGAACGATAGATGACTGAAAAATAAAAGGCAACAAATACGAAATTGTCTATGCGCATGTCGTAAATAATTGAATAGATATCTGCAATATTAATATGCATGATACATAATTTCTTGTTAATAAAATATATTTACATTTAATTTATTTACTTTGAATAAAAAAATGTTAGTTTTAATATAATTTTCAAAATGGTTATCGCATAAATTAGCTATAGAATTGAAATATTGTCATGTTCTTTTTTCACTAATGATATACTAAAATAAATCAATAACTCTATCGATTATATTAGCTACGATGAAATTCTAAAAGATTTTTATGAGACGTACTAATGGGCTGTGTAATTTAGTCCGAGCAATGAATGATTTCATTAAAATTTGCAATTTGCATGTCAAAAATAATATCGTTGAACAATAATTTTTTCTCGAGAAGAATACAAAAAATTTATAATATTACATCACTAGAGATTTAACATAAAATACAAATAATGTTAATTAATGATTCATATATAATTAATATACTACGAAAATTGGCGTATTTTCTCAGATGATTTTTTACTACTATTATGAGTTAGTTGAATTATAGAATACGAATAAATAACACATAACAGTAATAAGAGTCACAAGTTGCACGACAAAAAAAAGTTGATAAAGCGATTGCAGCAACGGGGAAAATCTTCGTTGACGCAAAGACTTTTTTTCTTAAAAAATAAAAATTATTGGATTTTGAAAATGATTAAAATTCACATCGCCAACTTGTTATTTATCATTTGTCCAATGTTAATCGATTAAAAGATTTCTTTTCCAAACGTGAAATCAGGTTTGAGACTATACATTACGGGTTAAACGAGTAACAGGAAAATAAATATTTTCTCTTTGTTGTAATTTACAAAAATTTCATCTGTATAATAAATATGTTTCGGCTTTATTTTTATTTTTACTTAAAATTCAACGTTGGTTTATTTTTTTGTAACATTTTGCGTAAATCGAATTGGTCAAAAAAGCTAATTCATGAATCATACCGCTCGTTTAATTTACGTATACCGTAACTCGCGCAATTTCTCCTTTGTTTCGACATAATTTATAGTTGTTTAATAAACATTATATTAACGATTCCAAGAAATTTAACCGGCCTTTTATATTAATCTTAAAATCTTTTGATTTTAATTCCACGCGTATACTTCTTGCGATTAAAATAACACGGAATTGATTTACCCGGCAACCTCCGCGACGCCGGTAATGTAAGGATTATGTCGCTGAGAGAGAAAAACAAAAGAAAAATAAAAATCATACTATTTATGATCTTCGATCGCGTGGCGGCAGCGGCGGCGGCAGCCGGATATCAGGATTCGTACGCTTTAAACTCGTACGTGCAGCGCTTAATGTTGATACAAGTAGCGTGTCTTTAGTATGTACGCATAGACTTGCAGGGATAATTGCTTTCTGTCCATCAGGAATCCAATACTACGCTCGCGTACGTAGCTTGATTCAACGGCGAGAGCGATGACTCGCGGTCCCCGCGCAACGAACAAACCATTCCTGCGAGATTTTTCGCGGTAATAGGGTCGTTCCGAAATTGAATCACGTATCGAAATAGTCGAGTTGTGTGTATTCTTGTCTATCGCTTTGAAATAATAATAGTTTTTCTTTCTTTTCGTGGCTAATGTATTATATATATATATATATATACAGGGTGCGTACGGTATTTGAGAACAACTTGAGAGTAAAATTAATTAGCTTGTATTTTTAATAAAATTTAATGAAATTTTAGGAATTTTTTATACAACGTTAAATTAATATATGGCTATAAAGTTATTCAATAAAATCGCCATTAGCAGCAATAACCTCTTCAATCCGGGTCTGGAAACGATTACATGCCCGAATCAAATGCTCCTTGTTCATATTGACCATAACGGCATTAATAGCAGTCTTCAGCGAAGAAGTGGTGTTATGAGGACGCTTATTGGTCTCACGCACAACTACGCCCCATACACGTAATAATCCAAAGGATTAAGGTCTGGGGAGCTAGGTGGCCATAGGTTCGGTGTTATGTGGTCATGAAAATTTTCGGTCATCCAATCGTGTGTCGCCATCGCTTTATGTGAAGGAGCAGAGTCTTGTTGAAAAATGTATGGTATGCCTCCGCTTACATTGTCCATCCAGGGTTTCACTACCGTCTCCAAAACCTCGATGTATGCAGTAGAGTTCACTCGAAGTCCTTGAGTAAAAAAGTGTGGTGGCATAACATGTCCTTCGTTGCTGACAACACCTAAAACCATAACAGTGGCTGGAAATTTTGTGTGCATAACAACAGGAACTTCCGTAGAATTTGAACATAGCCATCTGTCATTTCTGCAATTGGTCTTTTGATCTTGGTCAAAATTTTTTTCGTCGGAAAAAAACCATAACATTTTGGGCGCCTCAGGGTGTTTGATTTTGTTTAAAAGACGTTTTGATCGGAGAACTCTCTGTTCCCGTGTTCGTTCCGACATTAACTGTCCTCTGCGCATCACATAATACTTATACCGAAGCTCTTCGTGGACAACTCTACGAATAAGGCGCTCAGAAACATGAAGCTCACTCGCAAGGACCCTCATTGATTTTGAAGGGTCCTCGTCTATGATCGCTTGCACTTGCTCTAAAAATTCTGCAGATCGGACAGTGTCAGAATGTTGTTCGTGCTTTTTGCGTTTTGCAACCGATTCTGTATCGCCTCCTGATGCTCCAAATTCACGGCGAACCTTATGCACGAATGAACGGGCGCAATTAAGAAAATTAGAGATCTCTAAATCTGTATGGTTCGCACATATAGCGACGATGACAGCATGTCTCTTCATTTCTTGAGTGATGTTGTAGTCCGCCATTTCTTATCTGAAAAGGAAAAAAAATAAAAAAAAAAATTCGCGAAGTTATAGTCACATTTATGCATATCCTCAAATACCGTACGCACCCTGTATATATCTTTCGCATTGAAACGTTTCGTGATATTTCGTAAACTAAGTATAGCCAAAGTTTTGGAAGAAATGTTTTTTTTTCTTTTTTCTTATATTTTCGATTCAAAGGTAATTAACATTTTAATATTTTAAATGAAAGGATGACTCGAAATTTATAAGGGCGACATCAGAATACTTATATAGGAGTCTGCACATTACGCGAATTGTATAATTTATTTTTTTTTTTAATCTTTTTTTTTCACTAATTTTTATAATTCTAATATGTTGTGGAAGAATATATTATCTTAGAGTCATTCCATAAAATGTATCATTACGAAATTTTATTTATTTTTATTTAAAAATGATATTACTTTGATATAAATTAAATTACAATTATTATTTATTCATCCTCAAAAACAAAATTTTTTTTCGCTATTTATTATTTATGATCGTATAATATTTTTAAAAATTTTAAAATGAAACATAAATTTTCTATATTAGTATAATGAACATCATAAATTTTTTTTTTATCTTTCAATCTCTATTATTAATTACAAAATGATCTAACTCGATAAAAACTTTACGTCAAAATGCGTCGGATAAGACATTGTTTATTGTTTACTTATATGTGAGTTAACAAAAAAATACAAAAAAAAAAAAAAAAAAAATACAAAAAAAAACTCAATACAGGAAGTTATGAGTTTCAGAATGAGCATTAAAAAACTGCAAGCTCATTTATGATGGTAAGCATGCAGCATTTCAGTCGAAATTAAATTATATGTATATATGACAGCCGAGATCTTAGATAGAAGACCAGGAAAACGTTATTTTTTTTCTCTTTTTCTCTCTTTTGAAGTACTATTTGCGAATTATGCGGATACATAAATAACAAAAATCACTCGAAAATGTGGATGGCATTGAGAAGTTATCGAGTAATAGATGCTAACTAATGAGCATTGCTTTTCGATGTAAATAGCGTTATTTTTGTGTACATGTGTAACTCGTAGTACATTGTGGATTGATTACTTTTTTTTTTTTTCTTTATTATTTTTATATGCGGCTACGTGAGAACTAGTTTGTCGTCAAACAGTTTTTGTTTGAAACGGTTGAATAAAATTTCGAGCGACAAAAGCCCTGGGTTGTAAATTTGTGAAACACTTTTTTTTTTTTTTTTTTTTATTGCAAATAATACAAGGTCGAATAGCACATTTATGCATCAGCTTGTTTAGTGACGTATTATATTAAATGCAGAGATATAGTAGCTTACTCACATTAACATTTTTACCATTCGGGATTCATTATGTATTAGTATTATTTTAATATTGTACCATTAAATAATAAAGTTTAATGTATCGATTAAAGTAATAAAAATAATAAATTATTAGAAAGAATTATTTGTTATCCTCTAATAATTTTTTATGATAAAAATTACAACTATTCATTTGACAAAATTGAGTTATTTCTTTTTTTCATTAGTTCTATAAGAAATAGTAGTAATTGTTTTTGGTTTGTGAATATTTTGTTATATAATATAATGGAATTTTAATTATAGTAATAGTTTGAATATCTTACATGGCATCGCTTGAAAATAAATGATCGTTAAATTACAATCTGTTTAGAAAATGGCGCTAACTCGAACAATAAACAACATAACTTGGACTTTGAGTTAACGCCTTTTCCAAGCAGATTCCGATTTAGTGTCTATTCTAAGCAGCTTTTGAATTGGCGCCCTTTCATTCGATTGAGGACTTTTCTTTCATCTTCTCTTTACCTGCCTACATCACACTTCTTCTCATTGATAACTACTGCTAGATATTCTCGTAAAAACGTAATATTGACATATTGGCTTTATTTCAACGTTTCGATTGTTTTCAAGTTTTAAATATTAAAAAAGTTGTCCCGTCATAGTTAAACAATTCCAGAAACTCAAGCCATCTTTTTTATAATTGTGGATATAAGAGAACCTGAAAAGTATAAAAAAAAGTATCGCTCTTTGACCTAACTTTACTTTTATGAGTACCGAAGCAATAAAGAGACACGTAGCTCAAAAGATTTAAATAGCTTTATAAAAAGTGTTACATAAAAATCATTTAACAGCTTATGGTAAAAAAATTTTAACAACAAAATTTTATTCGGGCTATTTTACTTAAACGAGGCGAGAGATGAAGCCTCGCAATCGATTGCAGGATAAGCGCGGGCCGATTGTCCATAAATCTTGAAGAATACCAATTAGTGTATATCGCGCTGAAGCAAATTGCCCCAAGCAAAGTTAATACACGAGCGTCGTCAGCTGATTTTATTTATATTAAGTTGCGATGATCGAATTTATATCGGCGGTCTGCTCGGAAGATAATTCCATGCGTCGTTAAATTGATATCGAGTATATAGTATATTTATTTAGAAGTTTGTAGAAATTTCAATCAGGTGACTATTTATAAATTATTAAAAAATATAATCTATCATTTTATTATTTTATATCTTACCGTTTGATGAATTCAAATAATAATTTGGGCTAGTTTATAGAGATGCTGTTTTTTATTTGTTCAGTTTATTGGTAAATTGAAAAATATATGTCAATTTAATTGTATTTATATATATACGATAATTGATAACTTAAATTATAACAAAGCTCAAAAATACTTATAAAAAATATATATATATATCGAAAAAAACTTACTACAAGTTTCATTTTTTCTTCTTTTTAAACAATTTTTTAAAATGTTTAAAATTAAAAAAAAAAAAATCTTCAAATATTTATAACTATAATTTATTTATCAATTTAAATAACTGAAGTATGCAGTCCATTTTGAAGCCCGTTGCGGAACTGTGATGCAATTTCTTGTAAATATATATACCGTTCTACTTTTATCGTGGCCGTAGGTATATACATATATAAATTAATACTAATAATACTTTCCAAGCCTACTTACAAGGATGCTGATCGGATTCACTGGAAAAGCAACATCGTTGCAAAGCAACGTTGCAAAGCAGCGATGTTGCTTTTCCGGTGAATCGGATCAGCATCCTTGTAAGTAGGCTTGGAAAGTTGGACATCTCGGTATCCCGATCGTGTGCGAATGCATATAATTGAGATTTCTTATAATGCATTCCAGCTAATCTTGTAATGAAATTTAGCTGAAAATCTTAATTTATTTGATTGCTCGTCGAGTTAATGGAGCTTTTTATCCGAGAATTAAACATTTTAATTTATTTATGCGCGTTTATGGACTGCAATTAAATTGAAAAGTTTACACTATGTCGAAAAATGTTGATGAGTTAATTAAAAAAGAAAATTTGTGGAATTCACAATATAATATTATTTTTATAACATAGTTTTAAACAATATAAATAAACATTTTCTATCTTAATTATATATTATAGAAAATTTGTATCATCTATGACTGTAATTATTTGATATATATATTGTAACGTGTCGTATTTTCACGTTGTAACAAAATTAACAAAAGCGTATGTTAATTCATTTGTATTATAATTTTATTTATTTTATGTGTGCACGTTCGAGTGCTGAACCCCGATTTCGTTGACATTTCCCGTGTGTGTGTGTGTGTGTGTTTTTATCTCAATTGAATTTAAAGAAGTTAACAATTTACATTTTATCCATGATCAACCAAAATCCTATTTGTGTTATTTATAACAATTGTGTATTTTATAAATTAAATTCCGATACAAGTGTCTTAACGGCGTTTCAGTTTTATTTCAGTTAAATACAAAAATTTTAAATCATACGACACTGCGTGACATCTAAGAGAGAGACGCCGCGAGGGTCGTTGACCGGCCAATGTTTACGTTTGGCCTTTAAAGAGTTTAATGTTCAGGAAGACTATACCTATGTACTTGCTAGAGAATGCATTATCCCAGCAGACCAATACATAGGTGTTTAAACCAGCCACACTCATTCGATAGTGGAAATCGTGTGCGGTTTATTCTTTTTAATTTTTTATTTTTTTTTTTTTATATTTTAACACCCGACCCCGGTGCACTCGAACACAGTGTCGATGTACCCAAAAGTCTTCGGTTTACTCAAGAATCTTATCTCTTTTAAAAAAGGATAAAACCCTTGAGTATGAAATTTACAATGTTACCAATACTTAGGCATCTGCAGCACTTGCAAAATGCCATCGACTGGAGGTTTTGTAAATCTCTTGTTACTTTGCCTTGATTTCACACATTTATAAGAAATTAAAATCAGTTTAAATGTTAAATTTAAAATTTATTACGAATGATTCTTACATTTGCTAAGCTTAATCTATGACTGTCTTCTTTGATAGTCTGAAATCAAGTGTCCTCTGCCTTGTCGAACTCGGCTTTATATACTCTCGCCGCTCCTTGATTGAGGCAAAGTTCTATGGGCTTCTATGGTCAATTATTTAATAGTTTATAATATTTTCGAGAATGTTTTTTTCTTATTTTCTAGCTGAGATGTAGTTGCGTCGTTACATGTATAACAATATCGTGATTTTCGCAAATTTCGAGCCTTTTTTATTGTTTACAAGTTTTATAAATTTTCTTTTTCACTTTTTATGTACAAATAATTTATTTCATTGATTGTTTTTTCAGTCACGATATGTGCACTCTCTTTATCTATGTATTTTTATAAAATCTATGGTTATTCTGTTTTTTATTCATCCAGTAAACCTCATGGAACATCATAGAATTTTGACTCTCTCGAGGTACAAATGTTCTATGAGCTTCTATGTGTAATAACTTTTTTCCTAATTCAAATTTTACATTTTTTCTTTTTTCTATTTGTTTGTCCAATGTGTTATTTGTTATTCTATATGAGATTATTTCGGTGTTCACCTTTTTTCTGTTACTTTTTTATGTTTAAACTTTACTTTGATTTCTCATTAGTCTAACTAGTATAATATAGAATATACGCCGATTGTAGCGACCTTGAAATTCAATGCCCTTGTTGTTTCGCGGTATTGAATTTATTCGTAATTTATGTTACATTTCAATTTCTTAATCCTATCGCTCTATTTTATAATTGTTTCTTATTTCTAATTTTGCTTATAATATTGTAGATTTTATTTATATAAATTTTTCTATATTTATTAACATATATAAAATTGTTTATTTTAATTTTTTCTTATAACCAGATACTGAGGTTACATTGCCCCCCGAAATAAAATTTTAAATTTAGATCTAAATTTTATTTTCTTAATTGAATTTAAAATTTTATTTCGATTCTTCAAATATATATGTTTTTTTTTTTTTTTTTTTTTTTTTTTTTTTTTTTTTTTTTTTTTTTTTTTTTTTTTTTTTTTTGAAAGCTTTGTCTGATCCATGTTTACTTTTTTTTTTTTTTAACTCGATTACTTAGATACTAATCTTACATAACAAAAACATAATCGGAACAAGGAAAGTACATATTTATTTTACTATATACAAAATTAACTTAAAATTATGATAAAGTTAAATTTCAATTAATACACAAGAGGTTTTTTGGTTGATAATAGATATTAATTGATTCTAGGTTATAAAAATCTTACAAATTATCTTATACATTGTTTGATTTATTTACTACGTAACACTTATCCAATTTTGCAATGTTTATTTCATTTTTATTATTTGGTTCGAAGCTACGACTAAGCATGTCTGCTACAATATTTTTCTTTCCGGGTAAGTATTGTAATTCAATGTTAAAATCTTGTATTGCTAAATTCCATCTTCTTAATCTTGCGTTTCCGAAGCGACAGCTTTTCAAAAATATTAGTGCTTCGTGGTCCGTTCGTAGTATAATTTTTTTCGCACCTCTTAAGTAAGTGTCGAGTTTATTTAGTGCCCACACTACGGCTAGCATTTCTTTTTCTGTTGTAAAATAATATATTTCAGATCCTTTGAGTGTACGTGATATGAAGGTTATAACTTCCTCTTCACCCTCGGTATTCATTTGCGATAGCACGGCCCCAAGCGCTTGTTCGCTTGCATCTGTCGTTAAAACGAATGGTTCGTCTTGTTTTGCGAATTTTAACATAATATTTTCTTCGAATAATAATTTTATCTTTTCAAATGCGTCCTCTTGTTCTTGTCTCCAAGAGTACGGTGTTTCCTTTTTTAATAATTTTAACAACGGTATTGTTTCCTTTGCGTAGTTTTTTGTAAACTTAGTATAGAAATTTACGAAGCCTAAAAAGCTTTGTAATTCTTTTACATTTCTTGGTGTCTTAAAATTTCTTATTATTTCAAGTTTCTCTGGATGCGGTTTAATACCATTCGTTGTTAAAATATATCCTAAGAAGGTTACTTCTTTTTTCAAAAAGTGCGATTTTTTGAAGCTTAATGTAAAATTATACTCCGTGGCTTTTTTGAATAATGCTTCGAGATGTTGAAGGTGTTCTTCATAATTCTCGGATATACATAATAAATCATCCACGAACGGTATAATTGAGTTTTTTAATTCGCCAATGGCGAAGTCTAATCCTCGTATGAGGGCTGCGCTGCTCGTTGATAGACCAAAAGGCACAACATTAAACTCCATGACTTTGTTGTCGATAATAAATGCGGTGTATTTTTTGCTTTCTTCACTTAACGGCACTTGCCAAAAACTACTAACGGGATCCATCGTTGATATGTATTTGGAACTTTTACAATTTTGGAAAATTTCCTCTATACCGGGTGGCGCTTCATAATCATGTATAAGTTTTTCGTTGAGCTTTCGTGCATCTAGACATAAACGCACGCTTCCATCCTTTTTTATAACTACAACTATGGGGTTTATGTACGGGCTCGTAGATCGGCGGATAATTCCCATTTTCGTCATTTTCTCAATTTCAGCTCTGACTTTCTCGCGATAGCCCATTGGTAATGCATACGGCTTGATAAAGAATGGTCGATCGTCTTTTAACTTCAATTTATGCTCGTATGTTTTCATACGTCCTGGTTCTTTGCGAAAAATGCTTTTATATTTATTTATTAAGGTTTTTAATGCCCTTTTTTGTTCGAATGTTAGTTCATGGTATTCTGTAAGTTTATCATCAATTTCTTTTGTTGTCAACTGTAGCGTACTCTCCGTTTCTTTCACGCATGAGTCTTCAATGTTTTGTCTTTCATCACATTCGTTGAGTTCGATTTTTAAACTATCATATTCGTGGCTTTCCAGAGTCACGTCAGTGTACTTGACGATCTCGTCCTTGCCATCTATCTCTATAAAAATTTCTTCATTTCTTGTATCTAACAGCATATGTAAACTTTTTTGTGTATCGTATCCAAGAATACATTGCCTTGTGAGCTTTGGAACTACGATGTATATTAATTTCGTTTTTAAATTTCCGAATGTTGTTTCTAAAATGACTTGTTTTTTGAGGCGTGTAGATTTCGCCCCCGTTGCACCGCGTATAACTTTTCCCGTAATAGGCAGTGTCGGTTTGTTTTTAAAACGTTCGATATTTTCACCATAGAATTGTTCTGAGATACAAGTTACTTCGCTGCCTGAATCAATGAGTGCGTTGACCTTTACCCCCTCAATCATCAAGGGTAAATCCGGACAGTGTTTACACGTTTGTTGAGTTCCTTGCGGCTCCACGTCGTATAGAAGTTCTTCTCTCGGATTTTCAAAAATTGAGTATACATTCACGTTTTCGTTTTCGAATCTTTGTTCTTGGTTAATTTGATTTAAAAATATGTATTTATTAAAATCAAACGTTTGCTTAAATCGTGTTACATCTGTATTGATTGATTTATTTGACTTTTGTTTTGTTTTAATTTCTTTTTGTTTAATTTCGTCTTCTCTCTCCTTTGGAGATGTTTTAAAAGACATGTCTCGCTTGTTTGCGAGTTCTGCATGTTTCGCATAGTAGTCATTTTTACTACTTTTTACGCTTTCATGCAATTTGTTTGTACGATTTTTTACGACGTTTGTTTTGATTTCTTTTATTAATTCTTGATTCATAATTTTATTCGTGTCTGTATATTTAATTTCATTTATTTTTTCAGTTGCACATGGCTGTTTACAAGTCTCACTCTTTTTTGACTTTATGTTGTCCGAGAAACCATATGCAACTAATGCGCGTTTCCCGGCTTGTTGATAATAATTTCTTCATCGTCTTGTACTTCTATGTTGTTTACATTTTCATATGCTTTGAGAGCTGTCTTCATGTGCTTCTTATTTTTCTCTGGTGTCTGCTTGTCGATTTCAGCATATTTTTTCGATTTATGTGTTGTCTCTTTGTTTTCTGTTTTTTGTGTCCACACGTTTCTATTTTCATAAGTGTTTCCCTTTTGATAAGTTTTATTTTGTTGTTGGGCTACATTCCCAGTATACATTGGCTTTTTCATCTTCCATGCTTCTTTTCTTTTTTCGCTTATTGTATCTGCATCGTAATCGTTTAATATTTTAAAAAGATTCCTTTTATCTTTCACTTGTTGTCCTAATATGGTGTGTCGTACTTCTCTTCCGAAATGCTCGCTTATTTTATCGATAATCTCTTCTTCCGGACAATCTAACTCAAGTTCATTTGCTATGCTCAGTAAATAGGTTGCATATTCGACTCGTGTGAATCGTCCTTCGGGCGTATATCGTCCAAGCTCCAATTTTCTCTTTGCGTTTCTGCGCATAGAATTGTTCCAAAATCTTTCTTTAAAATTTTCTTCAAATGTTTTAAAATCCCCCGTTTCTTGTTCTACTAATTCCCACCATTCTCTCGCAGAATCCTGCAGGGATTGTGTAATGAAATGTTTTGCGTTTTTAAAATCAGTTCTAGCATTCTCTATATACGACTTGATTTCCTTCAAATATCGCATTGGACGTTCTCCTTCTGTACCAGTGAATTTTGGTATTTCGATTCTTGAATTTGGTTGTATTTCGTATCGTATGATTTGTCCTGCTGCGTGGCTGTTGCCATTTTGTATATGAAGCTCGTCTAATTCACGCTGCATCTCTGTGTTGCGTTTCATTAAGCCGTCGTTTTCTTTTTCTAGAATTTCGACGCGCGTTTTAAGCGTTTTGACTTCGTCCAAGATTTCTTGAAATTGTTTAAGCATATCTCCTTGCATGTTATTTTGTATTTGTTCTACGTTCTTTACTTCAATTATTGTTGCCTGATATCGTTTTTCTAGATTTTCTTGATTTTCATCTAATATTTTGAGTTCTTCGCAAATAGCAGTTTGCCATTCTCGCTTTTTCTCATGTCTCTCGTTTTTATCTAAAATATCGTTTAGCTCTAATATAATTTCTTCTGACGACCTTACGCGGTCCTTAACGATCGATCGTCTCGATGACATGTTGCGTATTTATTTTTATTGCCTTCAATCCAATGCTTAATTTGGGTTGCTATGGATTTAAATAAATTTTAATTCTACAATCCAATTGTTTTTTAACGTGATTTATTTTAATTTTAATTTTTCGATTTTTTCCATTATATCATTTAATTTTTTATCTTGCGAGCATTCCTTTTCTTTTAATTGGTTTTTTAAACTTTCACATTCTTTTTGTAATCTGTTATTTTGTTTATAGAGATAGGCAATCTCCTGTTCGAATGCCCGCGTGTTCCCTTCCAGGCGCAGATGAAATTCTTCCTCCAGATTTTCTAATTGCTTCCTCAAATGTTCATTGTGTCGCGCCGTGATGTCCTGTTCTCGACGTAGATTTTCTATATCCCATTGGTTATTTAACGTTTGTTCTTCAATTTCCTCCAACTGATCGTTGAACGATGCTAGTCGTGCATACGTGTGTGATTCCAGCAGTCCATGTTGGTAGGTTGGTATCATCTAAAAACACGTTAGCTTTTATTTTGTATGTCTTTTTGAATCGGAGTCCTGTCACGGTCGCCAGTTGTAACGTGTCGTATTTTCACGTTGTAACAAAATTAACAAAAGCGTATGTTAATTCATTTGTATTATAATTTTATTTATTTTATGTGTGCACGTTCGAGTGCTGAACCCCGATTTCGTTGACATTTCCCGTGTGTGTGTGTGTGTGTGTTTTTATCTCAATTGAATTTAAAGAAGTTAACAATTTACATTTTATCCATGATCAACCAAAATCCTATTTGTGTTATTTATAACAATTGTGTATTTTATAAATTAAATTCCGATACAAGTGTCTTAACGGCGTTTCAGTTTTATTTCAGTTAAATACAAAAATTTTAAATCATACGACACTGCGTGACATCTAAGAGAGAGACGCCGCGAGGGTCGTTGACCGGCCAATGTTTACGTTTGGCCTTTAAAGAGTTTAATGTTCAGGAAGACTATACCTATGTACTTGCTAGAGAATGCATTATCCCAGCAGACCAATACATAGGTGTTTAAACCAGCCACACTCATTCGATAGTGGAAATCGTGTGCGGTTTATTCTTTTTAATTTTTTATTTTTTTTTTTTTTATATTTTAACACCCGACCCCGGTGCACTCGAACACAGTGTCGATGTACCCAAAAGTCTTCGGTTTACTCAAGAATCTTATCTCTTTTAAAAAAGGATAAAACCCTTGAGTATGAAATTTACAATGTTACCAATACTTAGGCATCTGCAGCACTTGCAAAATGCCATCGACTGGAGGTTTTGTAAATCTCTTGTTACTTTGCCTTGATTTCACACATTTATAAGAAATTAAAATCAGTTTAAATGTTAAATTTAAAATTTATTACGAATGATTCTTACATTTGCTAAGCTTAATCTATGACTGTCTTCTTTGATAGTCTGAAATCAAGTGTCCTCTGCCTTGTCGAACTCGGCTTTATATACTCTCGCCGCTCCTTGATTGAGGCAAAGTTCTATGGGCTTCTATGGTCAATTATTTAATAGTTTATAATATTTTCGAGAATGTTTTTTTCTTATTTTCTAGCTGAGATGTAGTTGCGTCGTTACATGTATAACAATATCGTGATTTTCGCAAATTTCGAGCCTTTTTTATTGTTTACAAGTTTTATAAATTTTCTTTTTCACTTTTTATGTACAAATAATTTATTTCATTGATTGTTTTTTCAGTCACGATATGTGCACTCTCTTTATCTATGTATTTTTATAAAATCTATGGTTATTCTGTTTTTTATTCATCCAGTAAACCTCATGGAACATCATAGAATTTTGACTCTCTCGAGGTACAAATGTTCTATGAGCTTCTATGTGTAATAACTTTTTTCCTAATTCAAATTTTACATTTTTTCTTTTTTCTATTTGTTTGTCCAATGTGTTATTTGTTATTCTATATGAGATTATTTCGGTGTTCACCTTTTTTCTGTTACTTTTTTATGTTTAAACTTTACTTTGATTTCTCATTAGTCTAACTAGTATAATATAGAATATACGCCGATTGTAGCGACCTTGAAATTCAATGCCCTTGTTGTTTCGCGGTATTGAATTTATTCGTAATTTATGTTACATTTCAATTTCTTAATCCTATCGCTCTATTTTATAATTGTTTCTTATTTCTAATTTTGCTTATAATATTGTAGATTTTATTTATATAAATTTTTCTATATTTATTAACATATATAAAATTGTTTATTTTAATTTTTTCTTATAACCAGATACTGAGGTTACAATATATATAAGATAGTAACTGATAAATTAAAAATTAAAAAATTTATGTATTTCGTAATTGTGAGTTAAAATACATGCCGTGACTTTGTGTATTATGCATTAATTTTATTGTTAAAATTTTATGAAATTTCAAAAGAAACTTATATCAAATTATATAACTCTAGCGAAAATCGGGTTTTTCGGTATAAATTGTTGTGCACACGAAGCGTTAACAGCGGCTATCAAGACAAATCTTACTGGTAGGGAATCTCGTTCTCGATTTTCCACAGCAGCAGCAGCTCGGACGCGCAAGAACGAATCGAGTCGCGCATACATACACCGTATAAATTAGCTTATTCCGAGTGGTTTGCTCCATAAGAGCCACTCAATAAACGGAAATCCAGAGCTGCACTTTCGCTCTCATTTTATTTCATTCTTTTTTTCTCTCTCTCTCTCTTTCTCTCTCTTTCTCGTATTCCAAACTCTCCGGTAATTTTGCTCGTCGTGGAAACAAGCGCGTAAATGTACTTTTAGCTTACGAAACTATCACGGCTCAAATCGATTAGCATAATAGCGAGGTTCGCGTGCGCTTACTCCGGAATAACAATTGTCGCTGGTATACTATATGTTATTACGTGAAAGTGTGTACACGCATGCATGCGCTTATATCTATATATACGGGATGAACTTCGATCATCGATGCGTCGAGTTAGCCGCAGGCGCTGTGCCGTTTTCGATAATAACAATCTCGAAATTATAAGCGAGATTTGCGCGCGCGGCGTAACTATGTATATATAACTTCTCGAATTTTTTTTAGAATGATCGGTCGCGTATTTGATGATACATTTCATTTTTTTTGCTTTTTTTTTTTAACAAAGAATTACCCATTGCGTTAATCGTATACTCACCTTTTTTATTTAAAAGTACACTTTTTATTCTAATTAAAATACTTATACCTGTCAATATTTCTAAAATATTGTGGACAATTTTTCTTAATTTTATTTAAAAAAAAATATATGTATTGTAAGATAAATTAAAAAATTTATGATAAATATTATATTATATAATTTTTAATGTAAAGTATAATGTTTACAAAAATTTTGTATTCTAAAATTAAGTTGAAAATCACGTATTATTTATTAACCTTTCATACTTGACACTAATATTTTTATTAAATGTAAATATTATACAATTCAAGACAATGTTAGTAAATGCATGAATAAAAAAAAGAAGGAACACAGATGCATTTGAATATTAGATACGAAAAAGTATCGATCAATTTAATAATAGATACTTATTGAAGAAATGAGTATTTTAATAACAATCTATTAGTTTCATAAACACGATAAAGTGTTAATTTTCTAATCTTCTTGACGTATGTAATTGCTTTCTGTTTCTAACGGATATCATTTTTATAATCGTATATCTTTGCAATCTTTACGGTAATGTGCAATTTTTATAATTAAAAAATTTCAATTAAAAAATATTTGACTTGTCTTTAAATATGATCGTTAAAATAAGTGACTGAATAAACGAATAAATTATCTTTGTGACGATAATGATTATTTTTTCACTTTGATAATCATTTTCGCACATAACATGATGTATATTTTTCCAATGTTTATGTTTACAATATTGTGTATTAAAAATCAAAAAGATAATTATCAGCATTGTAAATATACTAGACTCCTTACGATATTAACAATTTAATCACACATATCAAAAGCAAGTCTCGTTGAGTATCACGTGACATGTGGATTTATTTTGAAATGCAACTTATATAAAACCTATTTATATTGCCTATTTATATCTTAAATTGGCGGTTAAATAAAAAATTTATCTTCAAATAATATCTTATTTTTTTGTATTTTGTATAAGAAAATTCATACTTTAATCAGCAAATGAAAATTTCACTCTTTGAGATTTTAATTTTAAAAAACAAAGTAAAGGAAAATCATCGTTGATTTATTCATATTCGAAATATGATAATATTAAAAATATTATTTTTTGTCAATACCATATGTACGAGTACATGTTACGTCACACTAGAAGTATTTAAACATCGATTTTCCACTTTCTTTAAACGTACAAATAACCGTATAAAAGCGGCAAAACGGTAACCCATTCGACGCTCGTCATAACCATTTCGGATAAAAATGACACTCCAGAGATCGGTTTCTTTTATTACACCGCTCGGAAGTAACTCCGCACGGCGGTGCCGCGCGATAAATGGCTCTTTGTAAGTGAGTCCGCGCGGTGGGACGTTATGGCTTCCTTCGTAAAGCTTGCCGCGTCATACTTTTAACGACGCTCGCTATACCCGGACGTAATCGAACTTTTCGCGAGATGCGTCGTTTAGATGCACGAGGTGTATTAAATTGGCCGCTCGTTCCTCGTCGCAGGCTTAAAAGTACGCGGCCGATGATTGTCGCGTAAAACGCCGATGGTTAACTTATTTCGTTTGTAACGTGTTAGTACGGAATGACGACTATGAGGAGCTATGTATATACGGCATCGAGGAACTATATCGCGATTATATAGGTAGTAAAGTATTTGAATAAAGGAAATAAGGGATCGAAATTTTACCGATTATAATGTTATTAAATATTATCGTGCTATAACGATTCAGCTATAAACATATAAAATTTAGCAAACATTTGTTTATTCGTTATAATCCTTTTTAAATGGATATCAAACGAAATTTTTATTCATTGTATAGTGCGTTATGCACTTCAATGTTTACTTTTTGTAAATAACAAAAATTTAATAAAATGGAAAAAAATTATAAATTGTCAGTATTAAAATAAGTTTTTTTTTTATGTTTAATTGTGATTAAATTATTTCCATCATCAAAATATTGTATTATTTAACAGAATAGAGCAATTATTTTAATTCCACAGCTTTGAATTTGCTTACAAAGTTTACCATGATTATAGCTTGTATATAACGATTTTCCTATTTTCTATTCTTTCATTAGCAAGAAAGAAACCCTCAACTTGGACGACATAGAAGTACTCTTTCGAAAGATAAAAGGAAGAAAATATTATCTTATATTTAAACAATTATCCTCGCGCAAAAAAAAAAACTTCCATCGAGCTAGCTTGACACGAGAAAATATCTAAAGCACGCACGGCGAAAGATAAGAAAAAAAAAAGTCAGGTATAATCACAAAAATAAAACGAGTATATATCCACACACATACACACACACACACACATATATGTGTATGTGCGCAAAAATGGGCGAACGCGGCGAGAGGGAGCAAAAGGAGCAAAGCGCATCCTCGGCGCAACAAAACAAATGCGCGCGCTCGGGAATCTCTCCTCGGCTCGAAGTGCTCTGGAAATTTCTAGTTTCTCGTTGGCTAAAATTTTCTCGGCTCGGCAAACCGGTTTCACGAGCACACACCGGTTCGCAACATCTCGGGCCTCGTCGAGATACTCTCTCGACTTGACCAATCGATCGCTATATATATATACATATACGAGTATGTGTGCGTATAATGTAAGAGAACGGCCCTGTAGCATTTGCTGTACGTTATTGCCGCGGCTGTATCGCGTTGTCGTGAATGCGTTGCGCGCCCGCGTAATACGCCGAATCGACGATGAACGTTTATTTTTGATTTTTGAGATGAGAGCGAGGAAGAGTCGAGCTGCGCGATAAGTTTATCTAATGATGCACGGTACACGTGTAATCGTTTTGCAGAATGTTTGTATTAAAGTTTAGAGAAAAAAAAAAGGCATGTTTTTAATGGTAAAAAACAATCGTTAATAAAAGATTTACAAACACGAGGTGTGTTTAATAAATAAAGGCAGTTTTTAAATTACGTGAGTTACATGCATGCGAGTTTCGATTTTTTTTTTTTTTTTTTTTTTTTTTTTAATATACGAGTATTGGTACACGTGCCCCTAACATATATTGACGATACCAGCCATCTCGCATGTTCGTGTTGTTTACAGCAGACACAAAGAGTAAAACTGTCTTTATTCGTGCGTGGCGACTTTTTATTCCCAAAAATGAAAAGCATCCTCAAAAGACAGAGGTTTTCCACGATTGAGCAGATAAAAACCGAATATCGCTGAAGAAATTGAAGGCTATAACAAAAACCACCTATGAAAAGTGCTGGCACAAGTTTATAATATCTGATGGGTATTTCTTTGAAGAGGACAACATAAATATTGATGAATAAATATATATTTTTTTAAACATATCAAAATTGGCTTTATTTATTGAACACACCTCGTATTTAATTTATTTACTACTATCTAGTTGATTGTCTTTTAGTTGAGCATTGGATTCTAAAGTAAAAGCATAAATCATTTCTTCAAATGAAATTGAACAATTGAAAAAAAAAAAAAAACGGAAAAATTCTAAAAACAGACGAAACTATTATTTTGATATGTCCGAGCGCAAAATATTTTGAATTATTAAAAACTTTTGCATCTAAAAATTTTATTCAATATCAACGCGATCTTTTAAATTTTCAAATAGCATTAAAGATTTATATTCAAAAATAAATTTGAAAATTCATTTTATTATTTAAAATCAAAATTAACGATAAGATGATTTTTCTTTTGTTTATTCAGCGGCTTTTCAGTAAAGTCGTTTATAGTATTCGTCTTACTTTTATTATTATTTTATCGCCTAAAATATCGATGAAAACAAATGTTTGTTGTATCTATTACTAAATAAATAAAAAAATCTTTTTTTATTTTAATCACTAACAAAATTTGTAGTAGATAGATTATTTTTCATAAAAATTATGTTGGTTTGAATTTAATTCACACTTACGTGAATTTACGATTGAAATACTAAAGAATTACGGATGGTTATATGTACATTGTGTAACATCTATTAAATTATAAGTATTCGAATCTAATGTACAACGCTAGTATGCATGAAAAGTTAAAAAAAAAAAAAGAAAAAACAACTTTTGTGAATAGTAGTTGAAAGTTTCTTGCCGTAGTTACAACATTTCCTGAGAAAACATTGTTGGTATGTTTCGCAAAAGCAGATCTAACAAAAAAAACGGCCTAAATATATAGTTTACTAGAAGCTTTCATAAGAAAATTGTAAAATTTTTAACGTTTTCCTTTTTCGAATAATGGGTGCCTCATCTACTTATACCTAAACCATTTTAACGATTTTCATAAAATTTTAACAAAATAAAATATCTTAAATCCGCAAAAATTTTACCTCTAAAAAGTTACCTTTTACATCGTTATTTTCAATGCGAATAATAATTTTTAATTTAGCGATAAAATTAAAATTAATACTATGGAAAGTAATTATTTTTTTTTATGATTTGAAGTTTAGTTAAATGTTTTCATGCTCAAACAAAAATTTTTAAAATGAAAATTTTTTTTTTTAAGCAAAAAAAAAAAAAAGGAAAAATTTAATAAACTCACGAATAATAATATTGATTTATAATGATTTTGTGGAATAATGATAATAACCTTTTACAGCTTTTGTTTTTCGCGTAACATTTTGTAAGTATGCACTTTGCTTGTAAAATTAATCGTTATTGTTTAACGATTTCCAATATACATCCAAGGCGAACAACCATACTTTATCAATGGATCCGATCCATTCGTCTTCTCGCCTTTCCTACTTTCCTTTCTTTCTTTGAATTTTTCATTTTTATACTTTCGGTAAATGAACTTTATACAAAAAAAAAAAAAAAAAAAAAAAAAAACGGAATACGTAATTTTTTTTCTTTCTATTTTGGAAAGAATAATAAAGAAACACTAAGGCCAGTTTTGAATATTAAGAGATAATTTTTGAGATTTATACTTAATGTCTGACGTAAATGTAAGAATGTTATAGTTTTTTTGTTCAACTACTTATTAAGGTCGCAAGATACCTGATAAGCGTAATTCGCAGTTTGGATGATTGTACTTCCGACTTGTTTATCAACGAACCTCAAATCTACTAGTTTTTCGAATTAAATTTTAGAAAATTTACGTGAAAAATAATAGCTACGATTCAATCAAATGTGAATGGCGAATTATATACGATGAATTATCCATAGTGAAATGTTATTAAAACTGTAATTTTTGACACCGATTTACGTGTTTATAAAAATTTAAAACCGCAGTTTCGTAAAAAACAAAAAAAAAAAAAAAAAAAAAACATATATCATTCCTTTAAATATTCAAATCACTATTTCTATATAAATAATCATCGATGCCTTTTTTCTTGGCCATCGGTACGAGATATCGACGTAACGTACGACTTCTTGAGTTTTAATTATAGTTATGACTATAATGGAATTTTTATTACGCGTCGCTTGTGAATCATAAGATTAAGCATCTAGATAATTAAACAAAAATTTATTTAACGAAGTTCAAGAATTTTCTCTTATTAAACTATGTTAATTTAATGTAAATGGATTGTCAGCATCATCGGTAAGAAGTTAGTAAATTTCCTATAGTGTCCTAAAACAGGTTACTTAGACGAATTTAATTTGCACATTATTATGGCAATTATTTTTTTATATCAAAACACGTACGTGTAAAAATTTCATTTAATCTTATACATAATTTACACGATAACAAAAGGAATTTATATTTTAGATTAAATTTAGCATATTAATAAAGATACAAAAAATGGAGATTTTTATTTTCAGCTAAAGTAATGTTAAAAAAATGCTTGCTATTCCATTATTAAGATAAACGATCTTAAAAAGAAGCGTATCAACGAGTTGACGCGCATACAGCTGGATTATATTTTGATTCGCAAACATAAGATAGCAGAGCAAAATTTAAACGACGGAGTTATTTAAATAGCCCAAGTTGAAATGGGAGTTTACGAACGCGTTTTATAAAAAGAAAAGAGTAAATGAAAAGTAGGCGTTGGTTATTATTTTTTTTCCATTTTCGAAAGCAGGACAAACTAGATATAATTATATACGTGGAAGAATGATCTCGAAAATTCATACGAGGTAAGCGAAATAAACAAAGTATTTTCCGCGATTGACCCTCTTAGAAATTAATACGAGCTTTATTAATGAAAACTGATTTATTATTATATGTTTAATTTGGTGAAATAATGCGTGTCATTAAAAAATTAAATAATTAATCTGTATTTAAAAAGAAAAATCAAATAATATATGTAGAAATTTTTAATTTTTCTAAAATTTTCATAGATCAATTGAAACTAAAACTATATTTACAATTTTCATTTTCAGAGTTATATTTTTATTTGCGTTAGTACGCATTGTAAATTTATTTACGATTTATTTTTAGATGATAAGTTTAAAAACGACGAATCTTAACGATACATTTATTCTCAACAAAGGAGTCGCGCAATAAGTATTCCGTTCGAGTAAAATATAAATAATCTCAAGTCTCCCGTTACAATTAACCACGGGAGCATTTAAAGTCGCGAACGAAGAATCGTTAAATTAATGCATCGCTCATTAACAATGCATTGTCTTACCTATATGTCACCCGACCTATTCTTTCGTCGATATTCGCGCTCACGGTGGTTCGTTTTTAAATTGCTTTGACGAGACGAGAATAATTATTGATAAACGAGATTGGCTTATATCATTCGTTAATAAAATATCGTTGAAGATTCATTAGATGCGGATGTTGCTTAATCATAAGTCAAAAGTATTTTAATTGTATAAAAATACTTTCTTTGATCCCATCGTGTATGAACATTAAATTAAATTTAAATATACATACAATTAAAAATATTTATCTTTACATTAATCTTATAAGCGGATCCGCTTTTATGATTTACGTTACGTTACTTCAAACATTTAATGCAAAATTATACTATAAATTTCGAGATAAATTTTAATTACAACCGCTTAACGACGTTTTAAATTATAAAAAAAAAAAAAAAAAAAAAAAAAAAAAATACTCATTCGATAAAATACATTTTTTTTCTCGAACCATCAACAGTTTCAACTATAAGTTGTTCTGTCGACCGATTCTACCGCCTCGTTGCTGACGCGTCGCTTTACAATAAAGAGCCGCGACTATTCGTTACGCTCGTATAAAACTTGTTCCTCATTGTGTCGAGATGATTATTTACGGCGATGTTTTACGATATTTTAAGATGTTTTAGCAACTTAAATTCGTATGTTGCGATTGTGAATAAATATCGATCGCTTTCTAAAATTTTGCAAACGTCATTCCGAGCGAAATGCATATTCGATTTTTGCATTCCTATTATACACATATAATTTTATGAGCTCGTTGGGAAAAAGGCTCGAAGAATATTTGTTTTTTGCGCTTTTCGATAGTAGCAAGTAAGTACGATGTATATTTTGAATAATTCATCTTGTTAATTTTCAACAATGTGTTTTTATAAATCCAAGCTGATGTCATTTTAACGAAGATGTAAGCATTACTTGTTTTTCGTAAAATAAATGAATCTTATTTTATAACCTTTAATAAATCATTTGAATTATAAAACACAATATGCAGTATGATAATTTATCGATCAAATACAATATATTATCTTTTTTTTATTAAAATATGATTTGAATTGTTTAGTTTTAGCGCTGGAAAATTTTTATGCGAACAAAACAAAGTATATTTTGTACAATATTTAAACGTTTTTGTAATAAGTTTTTTTGAAAATATCATTCCGATTTTAATTTAAAATAAATTAAAGCCAATTAAAATACTCATAGTCATCGTACATATTTATACAGATATTTGTCTTTTTTTTATACCTTCGAAGTAGTTGTTTATACTTTCCGTTATTTTAAACAAAAGTGAAAAGACCGTTTTTTACTTTTAATCCAAACACGTAAATACATAAATTTATTATCTAAATTGTTCCAATTAAATTTCTGCTTCGAATTTAACGAAAAAGATGGTCAAAGTTCAACGAGTTTATATCAAAACGCTCTACGTGTAACCGAGATGACACCGATAATTACTTGGTCCACTTGCACAGTTAGGTAATCATTTAATACAGATATAGATACATGATTTTTTATTTTTTTTTTATTTTAGTAACTTGGGCGGTCACATTTACAATTCCGCGCATAAAAAATGTAACGATATTTTTTCACGGACCACCAACGAGAGAGTTTTAATAATAATATTATAATCCATTCGCGACACATATGTACTTCTTCTTAGTCGGGTTAGGCTAGTAATCGCTTCATTAATATCTATGAAAGCGAAACGTTGCACCCGAAAGAAAAATATATAAATATCTTAAAAGAGTCACTATATATATATATATATATATATATATATATATATATATATATGTGTGTGTGTGTGTGTGTGTGTATTATTATTTTTTTTTTTTTTTAAAGTGACAATGTCATTTTTACCGTAACGAAAACTCGAATAAATTAATTTGATATTAATTTAATAATAATGAAAACAATGCGAGAAAAAGGATTTTTTAATATGCATTTAATAAAGATTTACTTTATCCCTATTTGTTTTTAAGATTATTTCAAGTTGTCTTTTTTTCTAAATAGTTTGACAAAAATGAAACATCAACATTACAACACATTGCATATTACACTTTATACTCCGCTTATATACTCGTATGCTTAAAATACTACAAGTTTCTGTTAAAAATTAATGTTTTTAATAAAGCTTCAATAAAGTTAATATATTTCATAAAAAAAAACAAAAAATTAAATTTAGCAAAATTTTGAATTTAATAAAGATTGAATTTAAGCGAAAATAAAGCAGCCGAAAAAATCTATAAATTGTTAAGTATTTTTGGGTATGTAACAAATACTAAGAAATATATAATTTTTTATAGACAATAAATTTCAAATTTCATTGTATTTGAAAATGCATATTCTTTTTTTATTCTTCTCTAATCCTTTAATTCTTACATTAAGTCAACGCAAAATAATCAATGATGTATAATCTTTTCAATTGGAGAAAAGAAAACGATGACGTTACGGAAAGTAAAAATTCAAAGAAAAAAAGCCAGCGATAACTGGAATACTCTTACACGAATAAGTACATCCCGAAATGACCACGACGAGTGCGCCCAGCGGTAAAATTATGTGCTTCCGATAAGTCAATTTTTACGAGAATCGTAAACACAAAGACGAAAATGTTAAAGAGAAGCGAAATAAGAAAGAAGTAATCGCAATCGCGGCGCGTTCTTTTCTCCGAGTTCTCTCGTGTTTTCTCATGCGGCGGCTGATCGAAAAATACGGCGAACTGCTCGCGTGAATTCGAAATTAGAGAGTCACGGGCACGTTGCCAATAAACCTGTATGCGTCTTACCGATTCTCTCTCTTTCTCTTAAGCTTTTCAAGGTCAGTGCTCCATGGGATTCCCTTCTCGATCGTCATAGCTTCACCGATTATTTCTCTCTTTCTCCTTCGCTTGATTTTTCACTTTCGAAGTTTCTTTTTTCTTCAGATTCATTCGCGCCGAGGAGTAAAGCGGCCGATGGAAATTTTTCCAAACGTTTCTGTACTTGCTTCGTAGTATCAATGTTCTATTTAAAGTTTACATGCAAATATAATCGAACGACGAAGGGATATTGAATTGTATAAATGAAATGCAAACGGAGCACTTGTGTTCTTTTTCATTTTCAAAAGTAGCCGTATAACGATACGATAATGAAAAAAAATTAATGCTTTTATTTTATATTGCGGTGAATATTAATACCGGTAAGATTTTATTGCATGAAAAAAAAAAAAAAAAAAAAAAAAAAAATTAAACATCAACGTTTTAATCTGTGCCGTAAGGAATAACCCGTTAAGAAACCGCAATGAATCCATAAAACCTTTTACTTCCGTAAAAATCTTGCGAAGTAGAAAATTAATGAAGATATTGTTATTGTTTACTGTTATTGTTTAAAAATTGATATTTAAATTATTTATTTATTTTAGTTTTATTTATACAGCTATTTAAAATTTTTGGATGGTAATTAATATTCGGGAAAATTATATGTACATCTACTACTATAATGTTAATTATATCATTGATAAAATTAAACAAAATATAAACTTGATATGATTTCTAAAAAATTATTTTTAATGACTAGCGATAACGAAATTTAGCGTAGTATCATATCGAATTCATTCGGCTCGATAAAAAACATCGTGGGTTAACCAAAATCACACTTACACGCGTGTGATAATTTGGGAATTTGATTTTGGTAAATGACATTTTACAATTGTAAATGACGGGGCGATAAAATCGATAAGAGCAAAAATACAGAATAATTCGTTGATATTTTTATGCGCGCGAATGAAAAAGAAATGCAGGCAATACATGAGCTCGAATATATTATTTTACGGCAAGAGGCATACGTAAAATATAAATCGTAAAATTTTTATTGACCTGTTAAATAATGTAAGCGCGAATACCGCTAAAACCATTTTTAATCATTTGTAACGGGGATTTTTATGTCGTGAAATTAAAAAAACTTACGCTTTTTTTCTGTTATTTGCAGCGATATACATGTACACACACAATTTAAATATGCATATGCATTATCCAATTATAGAATATCAATATTAGATAAAAAATTCACGAATAAACGAAAAAATATTTTTTTATAGAATGTAATTTTGATTTAAAACTAAATTTTTTGTACAGTTAGATAGTATTTTATTATTAAGTAAAATTGGAAAAAAGTTGATTGTTAAAATGTCCTGTAGAATTACATTAAAAAAATCAGTTTAATGAAAAAAATTTATTTTTAGTTTTCTAATAATACTTGGCTCTACTCGCGATATATTTGATTAAGAAGTACAAAATCGATCATTGCAAGGCTTTTCTAGACGTTTACAAATATGTAAGTCATCGTATAATTTAAAATCGTCCTTACGGTATTCACTTGCAGCGCATTATTTGAAGTAAAAAAAAAAAAAAAAAAAAAAAAAAAAAAAAAAAAAAAAAAAAAAACTAGTTTCCTATGATTATTACACTCGCATTGTATTGCATTTAATAAATTTCTGATATATTCATAAAGTGCAACATAAAAAATCCCTTCGCTCGTTATGCATTTACAAGTAATTTTTAATCGATTTTAAATGATTTATATTATCGTTAAATAATAATACGATACACGCGCGTATTTGCGTGAAAAACGATCGGTTATCTAATTTAAAGTAAGATAAAAAATTACGATGCCTTCAATTAATTTATAACAATTTGTTGCCAAGATTTTTCCTTCGATCTCACATAGGCAATAAAAACTAAATGCTAACTTTATAAAAAATGTATTTTATTACTATATCATTGTTCCATGAAAAATTATTTTCATTGGAAATTTCTATTAAAAATCTAATTTATCTATTTACATACTAATGTAAACATGATTTTATCTGTAGAATTATGATAGTGTATTTTTTTCTGAATAATGTTTTAATCAAAAAATCAAATAAAATTATTGATTTTTTTTTTCTTTTTTTTTTATAACATTTCAGCATATATGAATTTCATAATATACTTCAATTCTATTGGTAGAAACGTGAAAAATTATATTGTTTAAATAATATTCCGTTCATCGCTGTAAAAATGATGATGAACTCAAAATATACTATTATAAAGATAAAAATAGTTAAAATTCAACGATAAAAATTTTTTTAATCGTAATACGTTAAAAATTATTTTAATCGATGTTTGAAAAATATGTTTACCACCAAAAAAACTTAAAGACACTTGCGTGTTAAAAAAATAAAATAAAAAAAAAATGAAGAAAAAAATTATAATTACCCATAAAAAAAAGTGTAATTCTCGTGAATTAAAATCAAATTAAAATTATATACTCACGTAAGTTTTATTCTCCAAAAGGATCAAATAAACTGGAGTAAATGAAACACGCAAATGAAAACTAGAGTAATTAAAAATAATGCTTTGCCACTTTTTGTATTTTACTTGATAAGGTCATGAAATGCCAAATTAATAAAAAATGGAATATTTTGTTGATTATGAGGATAAAATTCCGATAAAATATTTTGATGGATCGATTATTGAAATTTATAAATTATGCCAGTGTCAAAGACGAAATTAATAAATTCATTGTTGGAATGAACGATGGATTGTGCGCAAGGTTGATAAAATATATGTAACGGATAATTAGTTTTGGTTGCATCAAATATTCTTCCTCCTTAGTGTAAATAATAATTCAAATGCAAATAAAATTTTTCCGTAATAAAATATGTCCAAGTGATATGTCATTTTTATCACCCAATTTTCACTTTTATTTTATTTTAAAAAATAAATTAATTTTAAATAAATTAATATTACCGTAATTTGTTGAAAAATTGGTTAAAGTATTCATTGCATTTTGGTAAAATTTGAAATTCTTTATAATGCAATTTCTTTGCGATTCGTAAAAGTGTAATAATTATTTGAGTATAAAAAAAAAAAAAAAAAAAAAAAAAACCTATTGGTTTTTAATTCCAATTAATTTATTAATCATTTATTATTATTTAAGGGAAACTGTACTATTCAACTATTCATAATTGAAATGTTATTATAAAATAAAATACAAACGAGTGAAGTGCAATAATGTAGTTTATGTGTTTTTTTTTTTAAAAAAAAGCCCGTTTTATAAAATTAATATCAATATCAAGGGAAGCAAATTATACAATATGTACGTTTATTTTCGTGCAATAAAAATATTAATACGTTCATCGAGCGACTTTCGATAATTTTATAAAGTACGTTCAAAATTTTGCTCATGCACGTTTGAAGAAAAATTTATGGTTAAAGTATTATAATAATCGTATTATAATAATATCTTTAAAAATTTCAATGCTTTATTTGAATTTAATTAAAACATCGAGTTGAAATAAGACACTTTATCATTTAAAAAGCTATCACAACTGTTGAGCTTAAATATGAAATAATCCAATAGAATAAAGCTCCTTACACCGATTATACACCGACGACGAAAGAGGATAAAAGCCCGTTCATTAAATCGTCAAAGTTATTATATAACGAACGTCGTAGATAAGCACTTACTTCTAGCCCACTTGGGTCTGCCATCCGCATGTAGGGGAATCGCATTGCTGAAGAACTGATTGACGACGACGGAGGACTTGCGTTGCAAGCTCTTCGCGTAAAGCGCCGGATCCGATTGATCGCGTAAGTTCTGATCCCATTGCTGCTGCTGCTGCTGCTGCTGTTGCTCGTTCTGTTTCGTACCCTGACCGACGATCGAGTAGTGCCGACCCGACAGCCGGTTCCAAATCGATATAACGTCTTTCATGATTTATCGCTCGTATTAATCCTTACAATGGATTATGATCACCAATAGTCTATTTGTGTGTGTGTGTGTATGTGTGTGACACTTAAAGCTTTGCCAGTCCCGAAGACGCTTGCGAGAAGCGTCCGCTCGTATAAGGTCGCAGTTGGATATGAAAATCCAATCGTACGCTCGGTATCGAAAAAATGCGAGTGCGTTACCGAGCCAGCCGCAAACTCGCGATTCTCTCTCACGTTTATATCCCGTAATCGAGCTAAGAGGAAGAAAATATAACGGGCGAAAGCTTTTGCAAAAATTTAAACTCAAGTGCTAACGTTAAAATCTGGGTCTCTCTCTCTCTCTCTCTTTCTCTTTCTCTTTCTCTCTATCTCTATCTATATCTCTATCTTTGTTTCTATGGAAGAGAAAACCGCAAATGTGCGCGCGATAACCGATGCTGCGCCAGGTATGCGATACGGTGGATAAATGCCGAGCTGGATATTCGCGCTCCCTAGAGAAATAAGAAGCCGAGTGCTCGCGATTTTCCCTACTCCCACTGTCGATGGGCAGGGAGGGGGGGGGGAGAGAACAATGGAAGTAGTGGGAGTCGCGACACGTGGACTCCTAACCAATCGCATGACGCGCCGTTGGGGAGCTCGGTGCACACGCGACTTCCTAACCGTGCCGCGCTTTCATCGTACGTCTACCCGTTCTCGACGAGTCTCGCGAGTGCCGCGCGCGAGCCTTGGAGCGGGGATGCTGCTAACTTATCGAAAAGAGAGAGAAAGAATATATATATATATATATATATATATATATATATATATATATATATATATTTTCACCGTTCGTAATCTGTGTTGACACTTACATGATAAGCGACTTTGTCAGTTTTATTTACTTTTGAGTTCTGTCAGATTATTTGTATGGTTATTAAATTTATAACTGTTTTAAATAAAAGAACAAAGCGTCTCGATCAGTAGCAAATTCAAATATAAAAACTTACGCACACTATCGTTGCTTTTTTAATTGTAAAATATCTTACTATTTTATTAACTATTTTTGCACATTTTTTACAAGAGAGTTTTTTTAAACAATAATTTTAAAAAACTCGCTACAATTTATTCAAATATATTAAAAATTTGTATAAATGCCAACGGAATTATAATTATTTTTGTGCAATTGAATTGATAAGTTATATAAATCAATAATTAAAAACTAAATTGCTATCAAAGTCGATATGAAAATTCGAATGAATCGTCACGAATATCAGGAGAATATTGTATGATAGCGGAAAAACTGCTCGCTTACAAATCATCATATATAGAAAAATTATGCAAATGTAAATTACAATCTCGTAATTACATTTTAAATTAATTTGTCTTAAATTTTAACTTAGGCAGATCCGAAAATACTGCTAATTTTAACACGAGTGAAAATTTATCGATTATATTATTAATAAATATTGTGCTACATATTGCGTTTGACAAAAATTCGCCGAATTCTTTGGTAAATAATAAATCGACCTACAATATTATTTAAAATAAGTTAATTATATATAAATTTTATATTTTTATTTAGTTTGAAAGACTGACGGTAGATGTTAATTAGCACATAATTTCCATAATTTATAAATATACGAAAAAAAAACAAATCGAAAAATTATACGAGAAGAAATCGCACGGTTTTTACTAGTATTTATATTCAACAAAGCTAAATTGATTGGACGATCCAAAAGCTTCCTTAACGATTTCAAAAATAAAATAAATTTTTCTGTAAATCATTTTAACGTTTTTCTAACTCTTGTGGTGAAATATGAAAAATTACAACGCAAACATTTTTATTATAGAGAATAAGAGATTGCCAAAGTTTCCTAATCAATTATAATTCGGTTGACGTAGTCTCTGTAATTTTTTTACGATGCTTTTTCAAAGTTTATTTTGATGCGCGCAATGACTTGATAATAAAATTACGTCTTGGGAAATTTGAAAAAGAACTTACAAATGCATTTTTATTA
This sequence comes from Chalcis sispes, assembly GCA_949987625.1. Taxonomy (NCBI): domain Eukaryota; kingdom Metazoa; phylum Arthropoda; class Insecta; order Hymenoptera; family Chalcididae; genus Chalcis; species Chalcis sispes. The sequence goes on along the minus strand of OX465097.1, from coordinate 53,687,563 downwards.
AAAAAACTTTTACGGATGATTTTTAATTGAAATATTATTTTATGTATAAATTGAAATATTATATTATAGTGAAATACAATTGTATTTTACAATTTTGTTAATCCAATGTATCTAGAAAAACAATTTGAAATAATTTGTTCGTTAAAGATATCAACATCCTTAATTTTATAAACTCTAGTACAATGTTAATTATTTATTTTTAAAAATTATTTATCATCAATTAAGCAATAAAATTTCTTTATTCAAAAATATACAAGTAATCGTCGATGCAAACACGATCGATGACCCGAAGAAAGAATTTTTCGCTATAAATTATTCGGAATAGAATAATTATGCGCGAATTCCGCATATTTTCTTAATTCGTAAATGGCAAACTTGTCGACGCCGAATGAAAATAGCGACGATTTTAATCTATGCATCGAAATGTCGCGAAAAAAAAATATATAATCCGATAGATACGATCGATAATCGTATAAACGCGATGCAAAATGAAGTCACACAAATAATTTTTCATTCCTCCCTCCCCGACCCCTCGTCCCCTCCTCCCCCCCTCGTTCCTCTTCTCATCGTATAATTTCCGCGCGAGTTTGCGTATGTTACACATAGGCTAATTGAAACGACGTTCCATCGTCCATTGACGGAAAAATCTTCGTGAAATTAGCGCGCACGTGTTTTATCGCGAGATAATTTGTTATTGGAAAATCGCAAATTTTTCCTTTTTTGCCTTTCGTTTTCAAAGTTAATAATCGTATGTTTTTTTTTTTTTTTTTTTTTTTTTTAGATATTCTTAAGGTACCTATGAAACATAAATAATACGAGTTGGTGATTTTCCGTGTTACGTGCTAATACATAAATCGTGATTGACTTTATATATTATTGAATTTATTTTTTGGATTATAATAATGCATTTAATAATACTTTTTTATTTACTTATTGTAACAATTAAACAAATAAACAATAAGAAATACAAAAGCTATTTTCTTACAAATAAAACTTCCATAATTTTGATAAAAAATGACGCCGTCGATCATTTTTCTACCTTAATTTACTTTTTTATCTTCGAGAAGACGATAAATTTATATCAAGTATACATATTATACGGTACATTCGTGAGCGCGCTTGCATTACTTTCGACACGTAGTCGCTAACTTAACCTCGCGATTTCGTTTCTTTTATATTCACCTTAATTAATTTCGTGTTATTCGTATTTTTTGATACCCATGCGAATACGTACACGCCTATAACGACTACATCGTTGTTTTTTTTTAACTTTTTTTGCGCACGGAATTGTTTAAACGATAAATCAAAAATTTTTATAAAACTAGTAAAAAGTGCAATATTTATTTTTAATATTATTGGAAAAAATAAAATTTACTTATTATTTAGTTAGTTTACTATTACCAAATATAAGAGAAATAGATTCATCGATAAGTAAAAATATTTATGTAAAAAAACCTCGACAATACATTATATCATTATTATTTGCGCAAAATTTGTTTAAAAAGTTTTCAAAATTCTTTAATGTTCCGTAAAATAATAAAGAGGCTTTATCATTATGCAAAAGGAATTTTTCATTAGTTAATGGTAAAAATTATGAATTCAAGAAGGATATTACCACGAGTAATGCAGTTCAATGACTCGAGCATTTATCCTCAATCGGTTGTCAACTTATTAGCTTCCTTTTTTTTTTTTTTGAAATCCTTCATCATGCATGGCTCGAATTAATGTTGATCTTTTTAGCTGACACCTTTTTTAAGTATAATATACATAATATAATTTTTTTACGAGTCAAGTACGATACATATGATGCATTAGACGACAATCAATTTCATTTAAAGGCGATAAACTGATTTTACTTGTGTAATTATACTTTTCAATAAATTTATTCGAAATAATTATTTTTTAATCGTTTTTTGTTCCTAAAAAAATATGCACACTTGAAAATAGAATCGTAATACGCAAAATCTCGGAATTCAATGGGCTTTTATGAAAAAAAAAAAAAAAAAAAACATAAAAACCTGCTGTTATTCAAGGTAATCATTTTTATACACAATGCTCAACTAAAACTTTTAAATGTCTTGTATATTCCCGAAGTAAGTCTTGCAGATTCATAACGGAAGGCTTGACGGTAATGAACTTTTATATGAGTCGCACGTAGTAGGAAATTTAATTATTTTGTTTATAATAATACAAATTAAAGTTTAAGCCATTATTTATTATTCTGACATTTTAAATTATTATGCAATTGCGGTTACAATTGAGTATAAATTTCTACTATATGAAAGATAATATGCATTGAATGTTGTAAATTAATCTTATTTTATTGATAAATTTTCTTTCCTTCTTCAATTTTCTAAAACTATACTGAAAATCCATTCGGCAATTATTATACTGTAAAATTTTTTAGTTTATTTTAACTATTCTTTAACTACTCGGTGAAAATTATCTAATTTTTGGTGAGGATAATCTTCGTTATAAATAGTTTCTTAGAAAATGCCGCATATTTTCTGGTTGAATAAAATGCAAGTAAACGGTAAATAAATTTCATGGCGGAAGTTTGTTTCCTAGATTTACGCTGGGTCATTGTAATTAGGTATTTAACGATATTTTATTATAATGGGAATAATAAGAAAAACAAATGTTCTCTTTGAAAATATTGTGGATTTCGATAAACAATGAGAAGAAAATTTAATTAGATTTAAGATATTAGTTGTAAAATAATTAAACTTTTATCGTATCAATATAACGCAACAAAAATATTAAATTTATTTTCGTAAAAATTTTAACTCTCAAAGTTAATTTGAGACAATCATCAACGATCGCAAAGGAAACCTTAAAAATCATTGGAGTTTTAAATTCCGTATATTCATATCCTGATGAAAATTCATAACGTCCTGATGCCGTTTGCAAAAGCGATAAAAAAAAAAAGAGATCGTATAAATAAAACCAGTTAATTGAAAAAATTCGCGCTTCCGGTTTTCGCGAAATTTTTGCAATCTACTCCAATAAGTAATAAAGTAAAGTTATGGTTGAGCTCGAAAATTTTCAAATTCACGATGTCTTTTTGTACGACAAGTCGTCGCTCGTTCACCTTCATCGTGTGCAGACATCGGTAATGCACATAAACGGTTGTTTACGCGAACACGTAATTCGCGTTTTATACGTATATATATATATATAAAGAGGAAAATAAAAAAAGGGTATTCACACACACACACACACGCACACATACATGCAGATAGACGAGAAAATAGCGCAACGCGAAAATATATGTAACAACGCGACTGAGTTATCGAACGACGATGACGCTTTATAAAATTGCCGAGGCACTTGCGGTTTTGTTATAACGAAAGGGAAAATACGCGCTAGCGATACGCGAAATCGGTATGCAAGGTAGATCTCTAGATGTATTTTATTTTTCTTTTTATTTATGGAGAAATCGTGGAATTTTATTCACAAATTCTTGCAAACGGTTTGTTGGCGAGCTACACACGCATTATTATTACGAAAATAATAGTTTTTGAAACAATATTATTTAAAGATATGTTAAAAATAATGTTATAAGCATTCATAAAATTAATATTTTTATTTTATATAATAAATTAATATGTTTATTATTTCATAATTTATTTATTTATTTTTTTATTTATTTTTTTTTTTTTTTGTTTTCTTAATTAGTTAATGCCAAAATGTATAATCTTAAAATTATGGATGTATTGAATTTATCCAAACAGTTTATAATAGAATTATAGTATCCAAAATTTTTATAAAATTACTGCTTCTTATTGAGAACATATAAATAATAACACTTCTAAAAACCAAAGACAAAAATTTAATCAACTTATCAGGAGAAAATCAGATTGCGTAGCGGACACTTATTCGCGATTTTTTTCGTAAAGAAAAGAAAAAAGACGTTAAAACTTTATAACTTTTTAATTTACGACTTTTTATTCTATATTAAGGTAGTTTGAAATTAACATTATAGTACAACATTTCACTATACACATACATTAAGCACTTTATAATATTAATAACCAGTCTCGAATTCAAGCTGACATTTGACATTTCGGCATGCAATTTTGCAAATAAAAATAAAAATATTGTTTTTAATTATATAATAAAAAGGAGACAGTTCATCTGCGATTCATCCAAAGTGCGACGTCGTTTTTAAATCCTTGATACGATCGCTTACCGATGCGTTATTTATTTAGTTTTTTTTTTTCTATATATATATATATATATATATTTATATTAGAATATTTCTTGTTGATACCGAAAGTAATAATTTAAATGAAATTAAGCCTACGACTTTTTGTTTCATTTTTATTTTTGACATTGATTTTTTTTTTTTTTTTTTTTTTTACTGCTGCTGTAGCTAATGTAAATTATTTTAAAAAACTTTTAACTTTCTTTTTGGTACTAATACGAGAGTCGTATTAAGATATTTTAAAATTTAATGAAAATTAGTATTTTTTGAAACCAAAAAAAATAGTTAGACTTTATTATTTATTTATCATAATGTTATAATTTTACTAAAATATATTATTTTTTACTTATCGTCGTATTTTGTGAAATAATTGCAGAAAATATTTTCCGCTAAAAGAATAACGATTATATCGGTTAAAAGAATTTTAATAGCATCCGTCGAAAGTCAATAATACAAATTTTAATAAATTTCAACTTATCTTAAATATTTTATCGGGTGAGACATAATTTTTATTTTGCAAAGTATTAAAATTGTAATAAAGTATTCAAATTAAAATTAAAATAAAAAAATGATAAAAAATATTGTTCAAAAGAACGATTAATGATTTTTAATTGTAAATAACTATGACCGTTGCATAAAATATCATTTATTATGATATAATACACGTAATTGAAAAATCTCTAAATGCGTAATATTAAACGGCAACTCACGTGATTTACACTTTTATTGATGAACGTCGGTTCATAATTTTCCGCACATGCGACATTTGTTTTTTTTTTTTTTTTTTTTTTTTTTTTTTTTCTTATCACTTTACATTCGAACCGTCTTGATGTCTCTAAATTTTTCACACTTTTTATCCTTTCGCGAACGTTCGATTATTTTTTATCCGTGTCATCTTCTTTTTTTTATTTTAACCAGTATGAAACAAAATTATAATAACTTTTTGTTATTAGCGAGATACGACTCTTGGCTAATAAAAGTTTTTTAATGTTGTAAAAATATTTTTATATGTGCTGGAAATATTTAAAATATTGTACTAACTCATATTAACGTTGTTTTCGACTCTAGTTAAAAAAAAAAAAAAAAAGAAGTAATTGATGCCAATTAGTTTTGAAAAACGTATCGGTATCTCAATAATCAGCCTAATTTTAAATTCGCCACGTTATTGTGTATCTACGCAGCGATGGCCTAATTTGTTTAAATTCCATGATCTGGTACTGTCTATGGAGGAGTGTAAATGTAGGCAGGTGAAAGCAGGTAGGTAGAATCCTCCACCCTTCGTCCCTCCCTCCCTACCTCCCAGAAATTTATTTTTTATCATTTATTCTTTACTTTTCTCTTTACAAAATTGACGCTAAATATTTAGATTGGAGAAAATAAATTGTTATCGAGTTTCTTAGGCAGAGTTTTGATCATAATAAACTAATCTTTTAAATTGTCGCATTAATTTACTAGGTTTAATTGCTTATGTAAGATCGATTTTGTCAACAAATATAAACGTTTTCTTTTGCAGTATAAAAAGGCACTTGATAAAAACGCAATACGGGTCAAAAAAAAAAAAAATAAATAAATAATAATAAACTGCTAAAATCGAACATTTCTTATATATACATATTTCTATATTAAACTTTTAAATATACTTTATATAATAATTATTAAGCTTAATTACTTGATTCGGAAACTTTCGAAGAGCCTTTGTGCATGTATTCTATTATATATAAGAAAAAATATTTATATATAATAATTTTTTTCGCGAAAGATGAACAAGGCTTATTTAATATCAAATTGTTATTTTTTTAATAAACAATTTTTTTACTCTCTTACCTTTTTATTAAAATTTTATGACGCTAATCGTTTAATGGGGTAAAAAATTCACTTACAGGTTTGGTTGTAATTTATTTATGAAAGAGTTTTATCGTCATTGTGCATAGGTTTAACGATAAAAATACCCGCGACGGTATAACGTGAAATTTTAATGATTTTATTTTTTATTTCTTACAACGAGAGGAACGAAATTATTCATTCGATTTTTCTAGATGTTAATCGACGTCTAGTAGTTTTTTTGGTCCAAGAGTTCTTATTTTAAAAATATGCATCTAGAAAAGTCAAATTACATCTTTAGGTTTTTAAGACGCATATTTGCGAAAGTATAATCATTAAAAATCAAAAAATAAAACGGAGAAGAAAAAGTAGTACATTATGAAGTAATTACATTTACTTGAATGTTAAAAATATATCTGCATTTTTTAATCGCTATTTTGTTACGCTATTAATGTAATAAAAAATTATACCTTTCATGTAAAGAATAAGAATACATTTAATATTAACCATGAAATATTGCTTAAATGCAACATTTAAAAAAAATTGTTAGTTGATTTAGATAAAATATGTTTATTTGAAAACTAAAAATAATTAAATTTTAGTTTGAATTAAAAAAATTTATTATTAAATGTTTAATTATTATAATCATAATTATTTTAGTAGTTTTTAATTTTTCATTACATATTTTATCTAAAAAAAATATTTATAAAGAATAAGTATAACTAATTTATTATACAAGTCTGTCAAGTAAGAGCGTGGTCATGTTAATTTATAAAAAAATTTATTTGATAAAACTTTCATATTTATATATACATTGTACACATTACAAACAATGATGCAATTCGGTCAATAATGTGTTCAGTCACCACCGGCGTCGATAATTGCCTGGCATCTCCGAGGCATGCTTTCTACTAATTTGACGGCGTATTCTAGTGGCAAGGATCTCCAGATCCGACGAATTTCGTAAGACAACTGCTTCAAAGTGTATGTGCGTCTTCCACGAAGCTTCCGTTTAATATATGCCCACACATTTTCAATAGGGTTTGCATCGGGCGACTGCGACGGCCAATCCAATGTAACGATGCCAGATTGAGTCTTCCACTGAGTACAGAGCTTGCTGCGGTCTTTAGGATCGTTGTCCTCCTGCAGAATCCAATCTTCATTTTTTGTGATGAACCATCGTTTGGCAGATGGCAGTGAAGCCTTTTTGTAGATTTTTATCATTTTCTCGGCATTTAGGTTGTCAGTAAAAAGGTGCAAAGTGCCGAATCCCTGCTTTGAGAAGCAGCCCCAAAGATGCACCTTTATTCCATGTTTTACGGTCCGCTGAACAAGCCTATTGGTGGAAGTTGACCAGGCTCGCGTAAGGACAGAACATGCCCATATAGAACATTCATCAGTAAAAATGACATTTTCAAAATCTCTATCAATATTCTCATGCGCCCAAGCGAGTCGCTTTGTCACATGTTTTTCAGTCAACAGAGGCTTCTTCATTGTGTTGCGCCATTTCAGATGATGAGTACGAAGATGGGTTCGGATAGTTTCATAGGATATATCTAAACCTTTTGCCATTAATTTTGCTTGTCCTTGCCGCAGTGTTAAAGCAGGATTCCGCGAAAACAGATTCACTATTCTTTTTTCATCTTTTTTGTTCACTTTTCCTATCGAGCCACGTTCTGGTAAATCATCGACATTTTTAGCCACTTTATATCGCTGTATCCACTTCTGTACAAATGCCTTCGACTTTCTCATATATTTAGCAGCCGCTGATTGCGACATTTTGGGACCTTTCGGGTGGATGCAAAGGAACACAGCCTCGTAGCGCGACGCGTACTTAGCACTCATGGCGTTTAACGTGATTCTCTTTCAAAAGATCAACGACAACTGAATCTTTGTTAACAATACATCAAGGACAAAGCTTTTCTCTATCGGCTCGCGAAGGAATTAGAGCAAAATCTTTGATTACCTGTCGATGAAGTCGACCACGCTCTTACTTGACAGACTGTAACTAATTATTAAAACATTAATAGCAATATTAAACGGTAAAAGAAAATTAAATGATTTTTTAACGAAGAAGATCGAGTAATCGGTGGAACAATGCGCGCTTTTCGAAAGCATCACAATTCAATCGAAATTACAATTATCGACGTTATTTGAACAGGTTCCTATGTGATCTTAAGAAATGGCAATGAAAATAAAATATTCCCTTACCCTACCTTTCAACTTTCGGCTCATTCGTGGAAAATTTTTTCGTGGAAGATTTTGAAAAAATATATTCTATTTATTTATTTATTTTTTTTATTTTTTTAAATGTAATAAAAATGTTTCCGCAGTTTGTAAAGAATATCGATTCTCTTTTAACATATAATTGCGTATCGATTGATTAGTTTTACGTTGAAAGTTTTCCTATTTTTTTGATTCACTTTTTTTTTAATCGAGAAATATAAATATTGTTTGGCAATATTATATAAATAATTTTATAAGCAATGAATATTGATACTGCACTTTAATTAAATTTCAAATTTTCATAATATTTCACTTATGAAGACAATTAAATTCTTTCTTAATTCGAGTACCTATATTTTCGGTCAATTTAAACAAATAAAATATATATTTATAATGAAAAAATATATATATAAAATAATAAATCTAAAGAAATTCTAAATCATAGATAAATCAAATAACTTTATTCAATTAATCAGTAACAAATAAAATAGTAATTATATTTTATCATTCAATGTACGATTATTTAAAAATAAAAATTCTAGTTTAATTTTCTAATAAATATAAAAACTGTATACATATTTTTAATTTCTTAATAAATAAAAATAAAATAAATAAGCTAAAATTACTTTCTAATTTATAACAATTGTTAATATAAAAGTTGATTTAGTCATTATTAAAAAAAAAAAAAAAAAAAAAAAAAAAACTATTGTTGAATGTTATGTGAATTTATTTTTTAAACAAACTTACAGTACCAAATTTTTAAATAATTTTTATAATAATTTTAACGACTTTGCACATTTTTAAGTAGATAAAATAATGAATCACCTTTGGTAAAAAGTAAAAGCGTTTATAAATCATTAATAAATCATATAAAAATAAAGCTAAATAATTTATAAAAGATTGATGGATTTGCCTGGCAAGGTAATTTTTTATCATTGAATTTTTTATTATTCGCGACAATATGAAATTTATAATTATGTTATTTATAATAACGTGCATTCGCTGATAAACAATAATTAATTTTTATGTTTTAATTTTATTTTACGTTTTCATAAAAAGCTAATCTTGAATAGTTTATACATTCAAAAATAGTCGTAAATATAGTTTTTTTTTTTTCGAAAATTTAACAAAAGAATCGTTACATACTCGTTCAAGCTTTTAACTTTAAAAATCAAACAATATCATTTTTGCGGACCTTGAACTACGCGAGAAAGTCTGCGGACAAGGTGATATAATCCATTTCTTTTACGTCGAGGTCGATTTGGCATAGTGTTTATTTGCACGCGTATACTTAAACGCGCTGTGAGACAATTGTAGCTCACCTCATTTCGTCAAGATAAAAAGTAAGATTTATGTCAGTTGCTTTATTACAGCGTCGGAAGTTTGGAAGTAAATGTTCAACAAAGCAATTAACGTAATTGGAGAACGACATTACACGCAGATTTCGATTTATTTTTATTAAGTAACCTCCAAATATTTTTTTATTTGATTAATGCCATTATTGTTTTTTGTTTTTTTTTTTTTTTTTTATTATTTTAAATAAATTATTATATATATTTTTTATTTTATTTATTTAGGTTTTCAAATCCTAAAATGTGATGGAATTTACAATTTATAAAGGTAAATTTTTAGTCTGAGACCAGCGTGTATATGTTTAATCGACAAATTTGTACGGTCGTAAGATTTATTAATTCTTTAAATTATGAAAGTATATAAAACTTGCTTTCTTTCAATACGTAAAAACGTGTAAAATTGCACGGAAAACTATTCGTAAAATCAACACCGTTCGAATATTCAGATTCATTCCGACTGACTAACAACGCTGGCATTCAATTTTTTATTTTTTTACGTTTTGTTACGAACGCCACTTTTATCTCGAAACAACAGATTTAGACCGTACAAAATAATATTATAATTAATTTTGTTATAATTTGGATTTCAATTAACGACAAATTTAATCAACAATATTTATAAATTTTTATTGTATTAAATAAAAGTAAGTAACATTTTCAATTATATAAACGATATGCCATATATATAATTTATTGTATGAGGAATATAGTTTTAATTGTTTACATTTTTCTTTTTTGTATGAAATAAATAAAAATTTTATTAAATAATATTAGTTTTGTATTTTTTTACGACGAAATAAGTCATTTTCGATTCTTTGAAGACAAAGTTGTAAATTAAGTTTTTTATGAGCTCGGATGAAATGATTTGCACATTATTATTTTTTTTTTTTTTTTTTTTTTTTTTTTTTTTTCATCGGGAAACAATTTAACAGTGTGTAAAAATACGACTTGCACATTAAAAGAGAAGAAATTTAATATATATCTAACAATACCAAATTTTTTAAAACAATAGGTTTTATTAAAATACTTTGTATTAATACAAAAAAAGTATGAATGCAAATGAAAATTTATAGCAGTTTTTAATAGCCAGCTTATGTATTTTAAAACATTTAACGTTCATTATTGTATTGAATTAACTTTATCGCCATTATTTTATTTCATGTTAGTTGTTAGCTTAAATATAACAAAAATCATTTCGAGTAAAATACTTTTTGGCTTCTAAAACGTATTTTAATAATTTTAAATAAAAAATTAAAAAAAAATTATTTACAAAGAATATTTTCAATAATTTCGGTAATTAACAACAATAAAAACTGTGTTTACAGTACGCAATCACTTTTAAACAGAGGGGTGGGACTAGTTGGCATACGCCAGTGGATTAAAACTTAATAACATTTAATACGTAAATAATATTGGATTACATTGTTAATATTTGAAATATATGTCAGTCACGTGAATATGCTTTATACATTCCAACGTAATAATATAAATTTTAGTACGTTTTTCTGTGTAAGAATGTGTGAAAAAAAAATCATTCAGCTTTATAATTTATCATTTTTGTAATTAAAAAATAAAATAAACTTTATCGCTAAAACTATGCATACTTTTTTATTACTAATTATTTCAAATTCATAAGATTCATAATCAATAAAACGTTGTACTACTAATATTTTACACATTACACAGACGATATGTAGTCTTGGATGCGTCAATAGATTTAACAATAAAATTTTTTCTCAGCCAATAATCGAAATGTCATTACATCGATAAAATCAATATAAATGATTTGCAAATGGACATATTTTATTCTAAAATGTATAATAAATCAATATTTTATATGCTCTTGTAAAAAATTTTTTAATAAACGTTTATTATTTTTTAATTTTATAGAGAATTATCGATTAATCTTACATCAGTTTTTGCACTTGAGAATTATTTTGCTAAGTTATATTCCAAAATAATTTTATTATATTTTTTGTTATTAAAAACTCTTAGATCAGTAGTACAGGAATATTAGCGAGTATATCGTACAGCTTTGAGTTCTATTATTTATTTTATACTTGTTGATAAAGTATCGATGAGTGCTAGTATGCTAAATTACTGCATTTCAGTATTATACCTGTGTATCAAGAGATACGAATATTTGCTTTTAAAATTGATGTAAAAAGTGTTTGAAAAAAAAAATAAATAAATAAATAAATAAAATAAACGTCGCGGCACATTCTGGAATTCTGTGCTACAGTCGGTTGTTTATGTTTAGATTTTCACGCAATTAAAATAGTTAATCATTTTAGCGCGAATGTTTTTTTTTTTCGAGCCGAGTAAAAGGTGCGCTTTAATTGATCAAGTTAAAAAAGTTGTTTATATTTATTCGATCAGTGAATTTCGATAAAATTTCGTTTGAAAAATAACGTGGACCATCTTGACTTTTTACCATTGCGATATAAATTTTTAATAAAATAAAAAACAGCATAAAAAGAAATAGATAATTAAAATTATATTTATGATTTTAAAGTTTTATTATTATTACTATTATTAAAAAATTTTGAACATTCTTGCTTTGTAAATTGAAAATGATTAAATCATATTATTGTAAGGAAAAATTGTAAATCAAATTTTGTTTGAAATTTTTTTTTTTTTTTTTTGTATTTATTGGTTTATTAAAAACTATAAACTTAAGTTTCCCAAGGAATAATATGTAATATTCTTATTTAAATGTTATATGTATAAAAAATTTAATGAAATTTAACGATTCTTTATGAATGTGTTTTTTTTTTTTTTAATTGTAATCACTTTTTTTATGAAATGGTATAAGTTTATTATGTCATTTGCCGAAATTTTTTATGCGATGCACTTTTTTTTCATTATGTATACAATACTAAATACGTATAAATATTTTAATGAAATATATTTCTTTTCAATTTTTATTATTCGCAGTCGTTTGACAATCAATTCAGCGCAATATGAGCAATTTAATAACAAGCCTATTTCCCCCTTCGTTAAGACTTACGAGCTTAATCGCGTTTATAAGTGCCGTTTATTCGCGATAACTTTGCTTTCAATACGCCGTTGTATATTTATTGTTCCTTTACGCTTTAGAAGACGGTAAATGATGTACTTAACAGTTTTCGACAAATTACTCTACCTTTCTTTTTCAAGGCTTAAGCATACGCGACGCACGGACAGTCTATGAAAACTTCGAATCTGTTTGTTAGTTTGCCATCCACCTTCACCTGTTGCTGCATTTCGAAGATAGTAAAACTTCCTAATTTAACCATTGAAGTTATGAGGCAATTTCTAATTTACCTTTGTTTTCGATCAAAATTACGTTTTTGCGCTGTTTTTTACTTTAAATATAAAAAAAAATTTTTCATCTTCATAATATAGTAAAAAATTTTGATGATTTTTAGATTATCAAAATAATAAAAATATTTTTTATTATAATTAAACAAAACGAGCTCAATAGTAAAATTAAGATTTTCAATGATAAAATTTTAAAACGAATAATTGTTTAATTAAAATAAATTTTTTTTCAAAATTTTTTGAATCAAATACAGAAAAACATGTATTAAAAAAAACTCATAATTTATAACAATATATAATTTTAAAAAGTTGATTGCTGGATATTTCATTTGATTTTAAAATATAATTAATATTTTAATTTTTTTTATAACATTGTATTGTATTATTAGTATAAATATGGATAAGCAATGTTTATAAATTTTCAAATGTATTTTAAGAATTAATACTCAAATAATAATTTTCGAATTAATTAAATATAATAATTAAATACAAATTTACCTATTTTTTATTCTATTATGAGGAATATGAAACTGATTCGTTACTGATTTATTCTATTGAAAACGTAATTCAGTATCGGTTTAATGTTGCAATATTTGATATCGTTATATTTTGTGTAAACTCATTGGATTGAATTTTGTTATATTAAAGAGACAATTCTCTATTCAATTAATACCTTCTCAATTGTTATAAACAATGTTTTTTATAAATGATAGTATTTATAAATTTATTAAGTTCAAAGATATCCAATAAGTTAAATACGGTGACTTTTTTCAGTTCTTAATAATTTAAATGATAATAATTTAATTTATTTTATAAATGAATAATAAATAATTTCTTAAATAATTAAAAAATTTATCAGTGCTCAATGTCATATTTTTTTTATAACTTTCACTGTAAAATTTTTATACAGGAAGAAAAAATCTATATCCGACTAGTAGTGGTTGTATTTTTAAGTAAGAATATTAAGACCAAGAGCAAAAATTCTTAAGACAAGAAATACATTTTTTTATGGAATGATTTTCATGGTTCAAAATTATTTTAGTTATTATAGCCGTTATTAAAATGAATTTTTATATAAAAATAATAAATAAAATGTAATAAAACTTTACAATCAGAAACATTATTTGCGAATGTAATTTTATTTGTTTATAAGCAAGTAAAATTTTTTAATTTTAAATGCATTAAGGAATTTTTTTATAATAAAAATTAATCAAACTTATCCAAAAATCGCGCACAGGTTTAAAAAAGCTGACAATTATTAAGTCCAGTAAGTCACCGGGGCGTTAGTAAAGTTATAAATAATTGTAAATTAAAAGAGAACATAAATTCTAAGTTTGCATCAACGGCGTTATAAACAATCTTCCGTAAATTTCCGCGTGGTCCCTTCACTCGTCCTTACGCGGTGTAATGTAACCTGCTATTTCGTATAAAGCAAGAAAAAAAGTCGTTGTACTCGAAAAGCCGTTTTCTTTCTCTCTTGTGGAAAAATACCGCACACGTTATCGTTGCATTTAAAAGTCGGAGCGAAAGGATTCTCCCTTCTTTTATTCTTTATTTGTGCATACTTTTGCTTACTTTTTTTTTTCGACTCGTCTCTCTCTCTGTCTCTCTCTCTCTCTCTCTCTCTCTCTCGAGTCAGCGTCGAACCGGCTTGCGAGGAAGTAAACGCGTAAGAGAATCGCCTCGACCGTTGACGTTCGTAACTTCTAACGCACACGTGAATTTATGTAGTATATTATTCTATTTTATGACGCAACTAAATCTTCTTTTTATCTTGATTATTTTAATACTTAAAATGAACTATTTAATAGTGAAAATTTTTCAATTTTTTCAAATACATGAATATATTTCTTTTAAATTATTTTAATTAAATAATGACCAAAATAAATATTAGAATAAGTTATAAAAATATGCGTTTATATAATTTTTTAAATAGTGAACGTTAACTGATTGCGAATCTTTAATAAATAATATTAGACAATAACAATTGCAATAGGCAAAGTAGGAATTAAGTATGATTAATAAAATATATTTTAAGAAATTATTTGTAAATAAATTATATTTATAATAATATATGTCGTTTGGAATGAAGTTTAGAGAGAAAATTTGGAATGGAAAAATAACTTAAGATACACCACGATGATTGTACTTTTTGGGGAATACCAGCGTCGATGATACTAATTTAAAATTCGACTTTAATAAATTAGGGTTAATATACCGGTTCTTTACTTTAAAATAATAAAATATTATGTTTTAGTGCGACGTTGAAATATTTAGAAGTAAAATTATTGTTATTAACCAATATTATATTAGTAAACAATTTTTAATTTAAACCAAACGATTGTGACATTTTTAAATTATGATACAACTAATTAGAATTAGATTAAAAGAGTCTATTCCTAGACAAATAATTATTATGCAATTTAAATAACAAAAGAATTGGTTTAACAATCAAATAAACCGAAATCAATGACTTCATACAGCGTGATATGAAAGAAAATGCCTACGACTATTTTTAAAAGATATCTATTATTTTTATACAAACACTATTAATATTAAACAAAATTATAATATAAATGATCTTTATTTCAATGTTTTTATCCTGTACCTTTCAAAAATAATTTTATGAGCGACTATCATGAGAATTTGTATTATGACGTTTTATTTAATCGAGATTTGCGTCAAAGTCTTATTCCTAGAACATGAATACGCCCGCTTCTAACTTGTTTCACACGTGGAATTTAAAAAAAAAAATTCTTAAATTTGATATATATATATATATATATATATATATATAATAGTGCATTATATTGATAGTTTTTAATTAATTTTGATTTAAAAATAAATGTTTATGAGATCATTGCAACGTTTTAACCGTTTATATTTTTCAGTGCTTTTATTATCAAAAAAATAATAATGCGTACGATTTTTCATTCCCAAAATTTAAATATGAACAATGTAATCATGATGTGAAAAAAAAATTTGCTAATGATTTTTAGATTAGTCTTGACGAAAAAGTTCCAAAAAAAAAAAAAAAAAAAAAATTATACGTCTTGCAGAAAATAAAAATTTAGATATAACTGATAATTTGTTTTCAAGAGCTTCGACGTTTAAGAATTTTTTTATTTTTATATCTGGAATTAAGAATTATCGGTTTTTGAACAGAAAAATTTTTTTTCTATTTTATAAAAGCACGCGTGAATTTCATTACGAGGTGTCTAATAGATTATAAATATACCTTTAAATGAATACTGTACTTCTATACCTGAAATTGTATCCAAACTATTGATGAATACAAACTTAATATTAATTTAATGTAGATTATTTTAACGCTACATTATTTGACTTCAAGTTTAACTTGTTTTAATGATCTTCTACTTTTTTATATTTTTTTTTTTTTCTTTTTAAGTAATGCGAACCTTCGAGCGGATTTCTTACGATCGATTTTTTGCTTCAGGCTAAGAAATTTCAAGTTACCGCTTAGCTCTAACATCTTACAATGACCGAACACGTTTTGAACGTTTGTGACACATTCCGTGGTTTTAATCCCAAAAACATATTCAAGGCTCTTATATATTTTATTTAAAAGGATATAGATTCCCAATGAATCATCGTAGTATCGTAAACAACGAAATCACCTATCCGAGTTCTCGTCACGTCTAACACTGCTTAACTTTAATGATCGATTTTGTTTGCATCTGTCGATATTCTCATCATTCTGGCGAAAATTATAAGACTTTTCTTTTCTATTTTATTTATGAGATTTTACTACTTCTTTATTTTCCTTTTCTATTAAATTACTTTTGATTAACGTTGCCTTGTATTGAAGAAAGATGACATAAAAAATCTTTCATTAGATAACTTAACCAACGACGTTTGAGGTTGAGATGTTGTTGCAATCTTTGGTTCAGATATCAATAAATATACTTGCACTTAAAGTTTCCAATAAATCAGTAGAAGCTGTTGGTGCTGAAAAAATTCAGCGTAATCTTGAGCGACAAATTTGAAAAATAGTTCGAAGAATTTCTGATTTAAAATAATCTTTTAAAAAAACTTTGGGTTTGATTTCATTGCAATGTTCTCTGTCCGCCAAATTATGCTATGACATTGCTGAGTAGTTGAGACGAGCTTTAACAATTTTTTTCTGAATTTCATTCAATTTACACTATTTTTTTTTAAATTTTATGTCTTTTGCCAATCAATCGAATATTTTAACAGCCCTTAGTTCCTCTGACAATCTTATACGTACAAGACATTTATCGGAAACAGGGTTGCCCAGAATCGTTGAAGAGAACTTTGTGTCCTAAAACTATACTCATGATTATATCTTTTTCTTTCTTCTTTTTTATATATTGGCTTTTAAAGTTGTAATTATAGATGGGTATTTAATGCCTAATTTATTTTATTTTACTCCTAAGTAAGAAATTAGAGGAGCCGAGTTAGAAAAATATTACTTTCTGTATATAACTAATGCATAAAAAATTATTTTTTATGAGTCAGTCATTAAGAAATTGCGATTTTCTTCAAAAGAGTTAACAAGTTCAGCATACATATAAACATCCACTTTACAATTCAATGTTCGCGAGGAGTATTAAATGTTTCTTGATTCCATTATATCTCGAATTGCACATTTATGTAGCCCGATAATTTAAAACCTTCACATTCCATGTTTTGAAACTTTGTTTTTTTGCGAAATGGTAGCATAACAAAAGTTTTTGGCTTGACATTCTTTAGAACTAGAACTTAGATTAGTATTTTAAAAGGCAGTATTATAATTATTGATAAAAAAAGCAATTATAGAATAATCACTGATATGATTTGATTTAAAATTGAATAGCATTTAATAATGTAACACACACTCACATATATATATATATATATATTCAAGAACAAGACCCTCTATATTATTACTTAATACTCGTTTATAGTAAACTCTGCTTGAAAACAATGTATTAATAAATACTTCTTATCTATGAGATAGTTTCAGGGTGAGCTATGAATCTTTTTCTTGAAATACTAATAGATTTAATTGAAACATTGAAATTAACAACTTAATTAACAAAACATTTAGTTTGTAAAAACATTATGTTTTCACAATTAATTTTATCGAATTATATCGAAATATATTGTAATACATTTTTATCGACCATTAAATTCAGTTTTTAAAGCCCTGACCGCTAAATTTTTTAAAGAGGCAATAAATTATTTTATCTTAAAGACGTGCGATATTACACTTTCTCGTTTTACTCTCATTAGGATCATTGACCTGACTTTTTAGATCCGCAATATATAATGTTAAATATATTTTTAAAAAATTCGAAATAATAGAAATACAATATATTTTGTTTTCTTTTGAATATTTTTAATTTTTTTACGTTGATTTTTTTCAGACATAAGAAAAGGTAAGAAATTTAAAAATGTATAATTTATTAATAAGTAGTTGAAAAATTGCAGTTTTTAAAAATATAATAATGAATTTAAAAAATATTAGAATTGTTTATTTTAAAGTTCAATAACCATTAAATAAAATAAAATAATTGAAGATAATAATTTAAACAACATAAGTTAGAAATTACATATAATTTTTTTATACAATAAATTACTTTAAATTACAGTTTGATTTTATTATTTTGAAACTTATTTTATTAAATAAATTTGGAATGATATCATTTTTCAAATAAATTTTTTATAATTCATTCATTGTTAAAACTCTTAAATATCGAAAACGCATTGATATTTATAGAAAATTTAAGCAATAAATTATCGAAGAGGTTATCCAAGCTTCAGAAATCGCGTGTCTGTGTAAGATTTTCATTTGAAATTTACAATGGTTGAAGCTTCTTTAACATTTTAACGAGTTGCGCTTTACCTCAAATCTACACTTTGATAGCCCTAATCTTTATATGTCTATAAAAAGTATGTAAACTACACAATAATGATTTATGAGAAACTCACTCATTTATTATGTGGAAGATGATGTGATATATTAAATATTATAGTATAATTAAGGTCTTAAAAAATGTATAAGAAGGCAGCTGATTTTAAAAAAGAATATTTTATTTTCTTTAAATACGTTTAATAAAAACTTTTTTTCTTTTATTTTTAATAACGTAAACTATTGATACTTATAAACAAACATAAAAATATTTTACGGTTAAAAAAATTAAAACATGATAATTTATCTTTTTTTAGTTTTGCTTCTTTATACAAAGCATTATTTGATATAAAAATGGCAAACAACAAGCGCAATATTTATTTTTTCTTCAAATCATGTCATTAATTTGTTTCGTATTATAGTTTTTTTTTTTAAGGTGACCACGAAGGTAACAACTATGACGCATGAAAATTTAAACGTTGAATTTTGTGGATTACAACACGATTAAATTTATTATCTTTTACTTTAATATATTTAAATTAATTTCACAAAGCAAGTAGCAGAGTTTTGAAAAAATTTTCGGGTGGAGTGCGATTTTTTGGAGATAAAATTACCTTAATTTTATTTTTAACTTTCGAGTTATTAATTATAAAAAAATTCAAATTCTTAATATATATATAAAAAAAAAAAAGAGTTCGATATTTATATAAACCGAATTTCTGCTTTAGCTCTGCAAGTTATATAGTTATTTATTACGTGGGAAAAAAAAAAATTCTTCCACTCAGTCATCAATGTAAATATTAGGTTGCTGCAGATGAAATGGCCGATTTAGCAATGACATAAAGTTGGCTGCAATTTTAGTTTATTATGTTGGCACAAGGCGGCGCAAATGATATGACATATTGAAGTATAAATACTGCTACCTTGGTTTATTGAATCATTTCTGTTTTGCACTTCATAGTGATCGTAAAAACAAAAAGAGAAAGTGAACATGGAAGTGAATCAAAAACGGCTACTTTTACTATACGAATTGAAATTAGAGCACAACGCAACGGAAGCAACGAGGAATATCAACAGCGCATTTGGACCTGATACAGTTAGCGAACGAACCACTCGGCGGTGGTTCGAAAAATTTCGATCCGGAGATATGGACCTTGGAAATATGGACCTTGGTGGACACCTAGGACCATCGATCGATAACGACGAGCTGCGTGCATTAGTGGAGTCTGACCCCCGCCAAACCATAAGGGATCTTGCCGAGAAATCAGGCGTTCACAATTCGACAGTTTGCCGCCACTTGCAACAACTTGGAAAAGTGAAAAAGCTTGACAAATGGGTTCCGATCTATGACCTTACCGAGCAAAACATGACGTGTCGAGTGGAGATTTCAAGTTCTCTTCTCTCCCGCAACAAAAAGGAAGCGTTCTTGCACCGAATTGTGACCTGCGATGAAAAGTGGCCCAATGGCTAGATGCCGATGAATCGCCAAGACACATGCCGAAACCAAGCCTTCATCCAAAGAAAATAATGGTAACTATTTGGTGGTCTGTAGCTGGAGTTATCCACTATTCGTTGTTCACTGCAACCTGGCGAAACCATCAATATCAAATCAGCTAAGAAATACTGTGATCAACTGGATAAAATGTATCAGAAATTGATAGTCCAACGAGCTAGGCTTGTCAACAGGGATAGAGTGATACTGCTTTATGATAACGACCTCACGACCTCATGTATCGAGAACAACGGTCCAAAAATTAAACGAGTTGTGCTATGAGACTCTTCCTCTCCCTCCATATTCATCAGACCTCTCACCAACAGATTACCATTTCTTTAAACATTTGGATCACTTTTTGACAGGAAAAAGATTTAATAATGAAGCTGCTGTCAAAAATGCCTTCGAGGAGTTTCTTCGAACCAGAAACTCGGACTTCTACAAAACTGGAATAAATGTACTTGTATCTCATTGGGAAAAGTGTGTTGCATCTATTGGTACCTATTTTGATTAAATAAATTGTCATTATAAAAAGTTACAGCTGTTTAAAAATTTATTACTAAATCGGCCATTTCATCTGTAGCAACCTAATAGTTATTTTTTTTTATATTCAAAACAGGTAAGATCACCTTTGATGATCGCATTACATTATCTGAAAAAATGCAGAGCACTGCAACTTGATTCTATAATCATCATCATCTTTGTTGATGCAAATTGCTGGTAGATTCAGCCCTTTATATATACATTTTTAAATCTTCCAGCAAGTAACTAACGGAATTCTTTGATCGACTGTACGAGGTGTGGCAGAAAAGTAATGAGACTAGCAACAATGCAAGCGCTTGCACGTGTATCAGTACCCTCCCATACTCAGTGCGAGTTTCAACTCCTCCCGTTAACTACGCGATTTTTGTTACTGCTATTAGTGAAGTTGTGTTTTGATTGTACGTCACGCAAAATGGAACAAATGGATGCTCCATCATGACAACGCCCCATGTCACACTGCCCTTTCCGTCACAAAACTTTTGACCTCAAAAGTCATTCCTGTGGTTCCCCAACCCCTCTATTCACCTGACCTCAGACCCTGGGACAGTTTTCCTAAACTGAAAAATGTCCTTAAAGGACGTCATTTCGGGACTTTAGAAAACATCCAAAAGAGTGTAACGGACATGCTGAAGACCATACCGGTTGATGATTTCCAGCGCTGCTACCAAAAGTGGGAACAACGTCTCCATCGGTGTGTAGCTACCCAAGGGAATTACTTTTAAGGGGATAACATTGATGTTTGAAAAAAATAAAAACTTTGATAAATTAAAAATCAGCCCCATTACTTTTCTGCCACACCTCGTATTATTAATTTTTATGTTTAATAGTTCGTATTATTTATTTAATAAATAATTTTCTACCCTTTTCATAAGTATGAGGTCACGGTAGAAAATATACAATTAATATTATGTATAAATGTATAATTTTACTCATATTATATTCCGTATATGTGAGTAAATACTAGGTTTAAATTTAACTTAGATTAAATATAAATAGCAGTTTTCAAAAGCATTGTTATTAATGTAAAAAAAAATTTATTACTTTTTAATTTTTATGCAATTTTATATTGTATAATATTGTATAATATTATATACGTGTTTAATTTGGTTCGATTAATATTATTAGTAATGCAATTACACAATCGAAATTTCTTAAACAAACTATTATAATATGCATTGTGTAAAATGCAGTACGTTGAAAAGATTCATTAATATTCAAATTACAACCACAACTTATTTAATCATTTTAAAATTTAAACGTTTCAGCAGATTTAACACAAAAATAATTATTTAAAGATATATTTTTCGTTTATAAAAATTAATTATATTTACACTAAAAAAAAAAAAAAAATAAAAAAAAAAAAAAAAGAAATATAAAATATATAAAATTAAAATACTAATTTTAGTAAAATTTTAATACAAATGTGCAACCGCTGTAAAAAGTGATCATTTAATATTCTTAAATAAAAAATTGATGCTCAGCTCAATGTGCGCAACTTATTAATAACGATCTATGTTCGACATTTCTCAAATATATTTTTTTTATTTGCATACGTATATTTTTTGCTACTTCTTATTAGAAGAAACTCTTTAATTAAACATGGTCGCACACATTTATCATATAAACACTGAAAGAACAATTTGTAAAAAAGTTTAGCAAGAAATTTTCAAAAAAGTAAATTTATCACTGCCGCATTAAACATGTTTCGATCACTTTTAATTAAGAAAGTTAATTGTATATGTTAACGTGATTTTTTTTTTAAATTTATTTTCTGTACTAATTACAGAAAACATCTTTATACCGTTTATTTTAAAATCAAATCTTATAATATGTAAAATATATGCACTTGTAAATATAATTAAATTATAAAATGTGTAATAATTTTAAGTATTTTTAAGTAAAATTCATATAATACAATAATACACATGATTATAGATTATATAATGTATATAGAAAATAAAATTATTATTATTATTATTATTATTATTATTATTATTATTATTATTATTATTATTATGCTATTGATATAAAAAAAGTATTCAATATCTTATAGAAACATACATATCATTAAACGTTTGCTTTTGAAATTATTCTCTCTAAATAATAAAAAATATTAATGTATCATGATCATGATATTTTAAATTAAAGTTTAAAGTCTTGCGTTTGGTACCGCTATTTTACAAGTGGACTAAATAATCATTGACATTGAAAATTTACCTTTTCTTAAAGTTAACAAAAAATTCCATACATACCATTTAAATCACGAATAAGTCTTACACCTTACAATGATCCCATCACCAACGTTATTAGGAGAGAGAGAGAGAGAAAGAGAAATAGACATAAAGAAATAAGCAGAGCATATTCACGATAAACATTATCGGCAGAAGCTACCTACACTTTTGACATGCCAGTTTAAACGGATTTTTTTATACAAAGATATTTTTTACTTTTAGAGGTTGGTTGTAAAGGAACTCTCGGTGTATCCAGAATCAGGATATCGGTAAGTCCAAGGGCTCGTGGCGATAATGAATCCTGGAGTGGGAGCTTCGATTGCTCTTTTTGAACGTCTTTCGTTGGCTCGATGTCATTCCGATTCGGGCCTGTAATAAATTTATTAGTTTCACACAACAACTAGGCACTCGTCACCCGAAGCTTATGAGGTTAAATTATGAAAAGCTTTAGATGATTTTAGCCAATTAGTTACACATAATTAATAGTTGCGTTATGAATAAAATGAAGAAGAAGAAGAAGAAGAAAATTTTTACTGTTGTAAGTGAATGAATAATATTATTGTTAAGAAACTAGAGATGGATGAAAAGATTATATAAATATATAAATCATGATTTTCTTATCTGTCAAAACATTGTAATGCGCACATCATAATTTAAAGAGAAATCAGATTCAATTTTTGCATTCACTTAAACGTTCTTCGTATAAAAATTCTCAAAATTAATACGTGCAATAAAATCAATAAAAATCTGTTGTTTTTGTACATTTATATACATTAAAATAAATTTAATCAAGAATCTGAATAATGTTGCCGAGCCAACATCTGATAGTAATCATATTATTGATTAAGTATTAAAATTATTTCATTTGTATCTAATAATTATTTATTTATTTGGACATTAACACTTGCAAATTATTTGAAATTTATATAGGAATACAATTTGCAAATCCTACTCTTAAAACAAATTTTTTTTCGATTTAACGATTATTTTTTTTTTAATAAACATAAAAATTTATTGTCGTTTCAAGATAAACTCATTCTCGCGTTGAAAGAAAGCATAATTAATCATTACAAAGTTGTAACATATGGATCTAATTTTAAACGATAAGTTCAAATAATTTACGTTTTAAATATGTTTATTATTAATATGTTAAATATATAGTTATATTAAAAATGCCAGCTATATTAATGTTATAATTACATAAATTTATGAATAGAAAAAAAAAATCATTATAAAAAATTATTTATATGTTAACACTGTTAACACTGTTTAAAACATTGTGGTACGATAATTGAAATATTAACTAATCGTATTATAAAAAACTCCATAATTTTTATTTAATGAATAATGAGATTTAATATACTAAAATAAAATTTATCATAATACGATTATTTTATAAAAAAAGGGAAATTCAATAAACGATTTGGTAAATGATCGCAATAATTAGTTTTTTTTTTTTGGTAGTTATTTTTTCTTATTTTTTTAAACACAAAAATTATGTAGTTTTTTTATGTAGTAAAATTTAGAGATTCGAAGTACCAATTGTTGAATATGTGCTTATTTCTTACTAACAATTTTTATTTTAAAGTTGTATACACATGAGTGATAGTTTTAACTCTTGTTTCTCATCAAGTTCGATTAAATATTAACAATTACGTATTTTAAATTAACTTATATCGACTTTTAGAATTATTTATGAAAAAACATAATATTCAAAAATGCAAAAATGATTAAATTAATTTATTGTAAAATATTGAAATAAAATATAAAAGATAAAAAATTATCTTAACTTCATTAAATAAAAGTAAAAATACATTAAAAAAAAAAAAAAAAGAAAGAAAGAAAAAATAATCTTGTCAATATTATAGTTTTTTCAATTTCTGATTAAAGTGTGCGAGATGGCCATATCATCTCATAAACGTATATTTTTTTATCAAGTTTATATATTTCTTATTGATAGCGACTTAATCTGATGTTTGTATACATTTCGTTCAAAATTTTGATACAACTAAACGATAGAATTAGTTAATGAAATATTAATAGTGGTAACTGCGATTTAACAAAATAATGAGTTTATCATTGAATGATATCTCTACAATATAAACGTATTTTGCTTGATGACATACGAGACAAAGTGGAAGCACATAAAATTTATCATATCTTATGTGCACATATCATTCAATTATTATATCATGTAAAATTTTAAATTATTAAATGGCGACTTAAAAATAAGGTTAATTATTTAAAAATTAAAACATAGTAAAATAGTGTTTGCCATTTAATAATTTCCAAGTTTGTGTGTCCCTATTTTAAAAAATTGTTAGAATGTAATGTAAATGTTAAAATCTTATTTGTTTTCGTTCAATAAATTTCCGTATTGAAATCAATATTTTGTTGAAAAAAAATGTATAAAAACAATAAAACGAAAGTAATGTATTACGTTATTTTTTCTCCCTGATTGATGAAAATATCAGCTTTGAGAGTTCAGCTTTTCCTCACATGGAAAAGGATCTAATAACTTATAAAGATTTTAATTTAGCTACAGCTTTACCGGAAGGCAGAAATCATGTCTCATTATATTGTTCAGAGGAATCGCATTCCACAACTTGTGCTCCCCCGTGTCTTTTCCACAATTTTAAAACTTTATACAAGAAATACGAACAAATAAAAGACTAATAAAAAAAAAAAAAAAAAAAAATTAATATTTATAAAAAATGAAAAAGGAACACAAATTTTCAATTCGTTATTTCGGCGATAATGTATTTTTCTTTTTTTTTTGCATTTCGATTATTCTCGTCGTTTCTATAGTTTTGTGTCACAATGTTTGCCTAAGGATATCTCGTTTCTTTCAATTCAATTTTTTTTTTTTTTTTTTTTTTTTTTTTTTTTGTTCCAAGACAGAAAAACATGCGGAGCGTTTTTTCTCATCCATAGAATATCGCGGAAATCTGCGCCGTTGATATATCAATTAGATTGGAGCTGTTTTAGTAATGAGTCTGTTATGTTTATGCATAAATGTTATATATGGCCGATAACGTTTGTTATTTGAAGCAAAGAGAATTCAGATTATCGTGAGAACCATATGATCTCCGTCAATTATACTGTCGACGATTATTACAAGCTTATTTCAATTGTTTATCGATTACTTTTGTTTAATAACAATTACATTTTATGCATTCATCTTCGTAAATTAATAGAACCACTTTATAAACAATAAATATACTCATATTTAGCGTTCTTGAATCTTTGAAATTTAAGCAAACTTTTATTGGCGCTTTAATAATTTATGACATAAATTTTAAAATTAAACATCGCGAATGAAATACTTTAAAAAGATCATGTTCTTCATTTTATCAATGATAATTTACGGGTGTTTTAAATCGATAATATTTGTTAAAAAAATCTATTTGGATGTGAATCTAATCCTTGATTTTAAAAATCGTTTAAATATGATTAAAATTATTATTGTTTGTCGTTTGAATTACTATTTAAAAAATTAATTGATACAAAAAGTTAAATACTTGCGCAATAAATTTATGAATTTTTTAATAGATCAAATTATTTTTGCAATCTAATGTCAATAATTTATATTTTATTATAAAATATTTAGCTTGAAAAACGTTATGCGATTTTGAATAAAATGTTTTAACGATATAAAAAAATTATTTTTCGTCAATAGTTAATATTACGGTATAGAAATTTATTAATCGATTTAAATTATAATTATTAGAAAAATTAAAATTATCAAAGATTAAATTGGGTTCTCACGATTTACGATAATTTACGAATTAAAAATTACTTACTTTTGGTGTATCCGTTGAAGCATAACATGTTTCTCATTTCGTTTGCTTTCTTGATTCAAACAAAACTTTTATAACTTTGAATAATTTCAACAAAAGTATTATTCGTACTTTGGTAACCAGTAACTTGGTCAACGAGTGTTTTTTTTTTTTTTTTTTTTGTTTTTTTTTATTATTATTTTTAACGAACTTTAAAAATTGATTATTTTTCGATATTTTAACAAACAATTAACAATTTTTACTTTTATCAATGGTAAAGCTAAACTTTTCGAATAGTTTAACGATAACGCAGCGACAGTTAACGATATTATTATTGTCAGAGTTGCAACGATCGCTTGGTCTCGTTCGCGAATTAGCGACGTATTGGAGCTAAGCGTGGAATAGCGAGAGAAAGAGAGATGTATATGTATATAGAGATAGAGATAGCCAGACGGAGGTCCACTTTCTTAGAGGATCTCTGCGCGAGTAAGCTCTAACGAAAGAACTAGACAACTATGCGCTCGGGGCAGTAACTCGTGCTGTTATAACGCCGTTCCGCGCTTCCCGACGCGCGGATACTGCGAATGGCTCTAGCGTCTATAAGTTTTGATTTTTCGATCGGGATGAAGAAATTGCCGCGGGAGCGATAAGCGGCGCTCGCGCACGTATATATGCGACTGCGTGGATCGGGTCCAACGTATTTCTGATAAGCGCTACATAAAGAAAATGAACGAGTTGCTGCTTCGCTGAGGGAGGGAGGAGGAGAGAACGATTGACCGATGATGATTAGACAGCATCGCGGTGTACACGAGACTCCGTATTCACGTTTTATCTATTTGGGTCTGAGTTTCCTTGTGTTTGAATGTCTAGAACACGCGGGTGCGGTTGTTTTGTTTATTTATTTATTTTTTTTTTTTTTTTTAAATTGTTTTTGATTTTTTTTTTAAACTGTTTATTGTACTTTCGGATAAATAATTTGAACGCGTAAATTTATGAAATTTATTGTAAATTTTTCAAAATCCTTTATTAAACGTCGATTTCGCAATCGTTTTAAATGTTACGATTCTTTACAAATTTTACTTGTTCTCGTTAATGAAAAAAATAAAAATTTAACACTAAAAAGTTTCTCAAAATTTATTTTATTTTGGCAATATTTTATTTTAAAACAAAAAAAAAAAAAAAAATTTTATTTTAGTATGAAATAATCTTAAAAATTATCGTCATGTATTTTTTCTTTTAGATAAAATAGTTTATCTGTATGTACAAGAACAACAAAATTCTTAAAAATTATCATCATGCATTTTTTCTTTTAGATAAAATAGTTTATCTGTATGTACAATAATGACAAAATTTTTAAAAATTATCATCATGCATTTTTTCTTTTGGATAAAATAGTTTATCTGTATATACAAGAACAATAAAATGCTTTCTCGTTATCGGTAGATCGTGTAGATTTTCTCTTTAGGAAGTATAACTACTGTATTATTAATAATGTGCAGGTTCCTTTTTTCTTACTATTAATTGTTGGTAAGTTTGCGTTGTTGTTTAAAATTAAATATGTTTTTTGAACATATAGCTATATTCAATTCGCCTAATAAATTATTAGTTTGTTTTTTGTTTTTTATCAATAATTTTGATATGGGAAAAACAAGGCTAGAAAATTTAAAGAGTACATAATCTGTTTTTAAAAAAATTATTATTTATATTATTTCATAAATAATATAAGTTATTTTTCGTACTAAAATAAATGAAAAAAGTAAAAAACGCGTCAAAATAATAAAAAAAAAAGAAAGAGAATATAACGATGGAGCTTGACCAAAGTAATATTGATTTTTTTTTTTTTTTTTTTTTTTTTTCATTCAACATATAAAAAGTACATTTTTAGTCCAGGTAAAATTAAAGAGCAACGGAATGGCGTAAGCGGAACAAACTTAATGATGCTTTGTTGCATCTTTTATCAATGCAATACTTCTTGGTAAGGCAGAATCGCTCTGATAGTCCGACTCTTTTCCGCTACGTGCGTTCCGCCTTGAGCTTCTCGCTCCACGTGATTTTCATTTGAATTTTAATAGAACGAGCGTATCAATTAATACGGTTTTCACTAAATGTTAAGAATTACTTCATAGTTACGATATTGTATATATTTTTTACCGAGTCATATATTTTAATTTACGTTTAAACTAAGCATTAATTATTAAAATTTATAAGTTCGATTGGTGATCATCGTGCATGAACTTACTTTAACCCGGGATCGGTCGCATATTGAAATGACCATTTAAAGAAACAAATCGCAAAAACGTTTACGCTACACAAAATCAAACACTTAACTAACATGCATTAAACGCGTTAGAACGTGCTGAAGCATAACTTGATGCAAAGCGTTGACGCATGCTTAAGTCATAAGGAGTACGCAAATTTTAAATTTTACGGTCTTTTGGGAACACATTAGCGATCGATCTCGGGTTAAAGGGAAAAATGAATTCAAATTATAAAGCAATTCAAACTATGTTTAAAATTTTTCATTAAATTTCAAATTTTTCCTAAACAGTTTGTACATAATTAATGTATATTTTATTATAAAACAAAATTCAAGGATAAAATTTTATAACGAAAAATTCGAAAATCATTATATACATATTAAACTGTATTACCGATACAGCTGAATAAAAATATGTGAATACAAAAAAAAAAAAAAAAAAAAAAAAAGAAAATAGTAATACGATTCGCATACTTAACGTGCGTTGCGATATGCAATCGTGACTTCGCATGGAATTGCGTGAAAAAAAAAAAAAAAAAAACAACGGATGCTGGCGCTATTATTATTAAAACAGCTACCGTTTCTACTAATTCCTCAGTTATAACGTTGTAAGTCTTATTAAGAGTTCAGCGAACAATCGTAAAAATGATTTTCATAATCGGCGACTAAAATATGTTTTACGTTTTAGCATATAATTCTAGTAGTATACTTGGATTTTTTTTGTATAATCTGTAGTAATAAACGAAATTTAATAATACATAATAGTCGATTTTATTGTAAATTTTAGATTTTTATTTGTATACGTATATATTGTATGATTACATATGTATATGTATAAATTAAAATTAATTTGTACTCGCATTAAACATATACGTACTATTAGCTTCATTGTTTCTCAACGATATCATTGAAGATTTAATATAACAATTATTATAAAAATAAAAACTTTATCAATCGCTTGAATAAATTTAATTTTCAATTTCCTTTCGCTATGATGAGATCGCTATAAAAATAGCGATCTCTTTGATAAACTGTAAATCGAGAATCGAAAGACCTACAATCGAATACATGGCAAACAAATCTGATATGATTTCTAAAAAAAAAAATAATTATTTTATTGCAGCAAGTATATCGAAATTTTGATTAAAGAAACTAAATTTTTCTATATTATTTGGTGATTAATTAATTGTTAGACAGTATAATGTAAATAAATGACTTAAAGATAAATTAACATTAAGTTATTAAGTTTTAAATTTCAATAATTTCAATAAATTTTGGAGTCTATTCACTGTAACAATTGTAAATTACAATTATTATTAGTTATAAATTTTTATGAAATTTACCATTTGATTAAATACACTTTGAACTTGTACAGAATAAATAAAATTTATAATCAAACACTGATCGATAAATGGCTCGGTCGTCGAAGGGATTATCTTGACAGATTTTCAGTCACCTTTGAACTGTGCAACATTTATTGAAATTTTTTTCAGCTCAACATATATCATCTAATAGAGATAGCAACTAATCTGATTTAATGTCTATTTTTATAAACTGTATAAGCCTCTACGAAACTTGACATCTGAATAGAAAAAATAAAGATATTATACATAAAAAGTGATAAATAAAAGTTATTGATTAAATTTAAATTTAATCATTACTTACTAAATAACTTACTAAAATTTTAACATTCCTTTCTTCTTAAAATATGCAACGAGTTTCTTTATTACTCATCCGTACTTAAATTTAAGATAAAGATTACAATGTAGAAAACAAAATTAATGAGCCTATTTGATTCGCCATGTTTAACAAACCTAACTCTCCTCTACATGCATTTTTCTTGATACTTTATGAATACCGCATTAATATATTGATTTGTAATTAACTGGTAAATTTGAATCTTTTTATAATAGGATCAGATAATTTTATAAAAATAGTTAAAATTATGGAAAAAATATCTGTCGCATAAATATTGAAAATAAATGTAATCTCGTTAATAAACAGATTTTTAAAAAAGTAATCGCATTTTTTATTAGTTCGCTAAATACTAATAAATAAATTTTATTTTACGATAGTTTTTCGTAATAAAATGCCGTAAACAATTAATCAAGTGAGAATTACTTTATTGCATTGTCGGATTTTACAATTTTTATTTTATTTTTAAATTTAAAATTCGATTTTTTTCTATTTTTTTTTTTTTTTTGTTTTTTTTTTTTTTAATATTTGTTAATATTAATTTTTTTAAATATTTTTTTTTATATTTTTTTTATTCATGACGTTTTTACACTAGATTGCGATTGATTATCATTCGATGTACTAGATTTCGCTACACTATCTTCCTTTAAACTCTTCTTTATACAATCCTGCTGCGAATTTCGATGTTTAACATTTTTTTCAATTTTATCAATGTCCTTCTTC
Organism: Chalcis sispes; assembly: GCA_949987625.1. NCBI lineage: Eukaryota > Metazoa > Arthropoda > Insecta > Hymenoptera > Chalcididae > Chalcis > Chalcis sispes. Next base: position 53,656,059 of record OX465097.1, on the reverse strand, counting down.
GTTAATGCAAAGTCTATAAGAACATAATGAAGTTGTCAATAACGTGTTACTTTATCATAATGTGCAAATAAATAAATGTAAAAAAGATAATGTTAAATACTCAAGGTGAACAAATTATTAAAGAAAAAAATAAATAAACAAATAATAATAATAATAATAGACTTGAAATTTGAAGTAGAATAAATAAATTTTATACAATTAAATTTTTAAAACAAATAAACATATCAAACTTGACATATTCGTTATGTTGACAAGCAGTTAATAGTTAAATTCATTTATAGATATTTACACAGAATTATTAAATTCATCGCCGGTATATTAATTAATTAAATGAAACGATATAATTAATTTAAAATATTAAAACGAAAAATTCTAAATATTAATTTATCTATTCTAATAGTTTTCAATTTCTATAACTTTTAATGTGCGATTTGCATTACAAAAATTATAGATTTTTTAAACTTTACTAAAACAGCAAATCTTATGCGACTATTTATCTGAACATTATAAAACAAAAAAATTGATAAAAATTTCTATTCCCAGTGTCTTATTTTTAATGTAACAATATGTTGATCTATTTCTAAATTATGCTAAACTAACGCATAAAAAAAATCTTAAATATAACAAAACACATGCATTTATCACACAAGGATTCACAAACTTTTTAAAAACTCTTAAATATTAAAAATAAATCATTACACAATTTAAAGGAATAACGTAAACAGTAATGCAAGTTCCCACGAGTATCAGAAATTCAATATAGTCGCAATATGAATTATGCTATTATCTTTTTACAAATTAAACGAAAACATTTTTTATACCAATGCATAATTTTTATGTCAATGTAGACAATTGCACGGCGTACTGTTATGTACTTGCAAACACGCGATAGATTTTCATCGCATTTCATAAAAGCGTCAAGAAAATTATTAGTCATTTTATAATAATCATTTGAATTTGCAATGACAATAACAAAATATTTGAAGGTAAGTAAATAGGATGTATTTTCGAAAACATAATTGATTTTTTTTTAGTAGTTTAAAGTGCGTTTGTAGTACATGAACACATATATACATTTTAAGTGATTAATTCGCAGATTAAATATGAATGTTTTAAGTAAAATAAATAATGCAGTTTTATATTCAATCTTTTTTGCGAATCTTGTGTATTTTTACTGCACTTAATCAAATAATTAGAAACTTTTTTTAACGATCATTATTCGGTTCAATGACTTGATATTTATTTTTAAATACTTGAATCTATCTTACGTAAGTAGGCTTAAATTATTTTTTCAATTTCAAAAAATATTTCGTTCATTTTGATTTAAACTTACATTTTTTAATGAAAGAAAAGAATAAAACATATTTACAAATACAGTGTTGCGAGATAAACGTAAGTTCGGTTGTATTTGCAAATTTTCAAAAATTTACATAATCATCGTAAATCTAACATTATATGTATTTTTTATAATTCGCACTTGTGAATTAAATGTACTCGTATACTTTTATTACACTTTTAGAATATGAATATTTTTTACGCATGAATAAATATTTTTAAGAGTCTAAGAAAGATGGAATATTTTTATTAACGATTGCGCCGGAACTAGTAGATATGCTACTAGTGCCTGATAAGTGGCAAACAATTTAACACGCGGTAAATCATTTACTCATATTACGCGCCAGAAAATATGTACTTTTACAAAATTTAAACGCTGATTAGTAAATAAGTTCGATACGGTTTCTATGGTTTTATATATTGTACGATTTGAAAATTTATAAAATTTCGTTTTAAAAGAATTGTAAAACTTGTTAATGATTATAAACGTAAAAGAAATATTTTTTTTAACAAATTAATTTAATAAAGCATACAACTTGCGAGTCTGGATATAATAACGTGAAGCATCGAATGCGGGCGTGTTTACCTATTAAAATTTTCTCCGATAAAGCAAAATTTTTATTTTTATTAACGATGACATAAAATAAAAGCAATACCGTAAATCTTTTCTTTTTCTACCAGAAGATAAATTTTTTTTAACGATCAACTTACGCGCCTATCACGCATATGTATACACTTATTTTCGTCGTGCGTGTGACAAACGGTGACGAATGAGTGTACCACTAATTTTGCACAAATTTCTTTTCATACGCGAAGATTCTGACTAGTCAAAATTTTATATTTTTGTCATTTGAGCGATAAATTTGCATTGATTATTTTCATATTATAAAAAATTTTGGTGATAATTAAAACAATGTAAATTTACATTAAATTTTCATTCTTATGAAGATAAGTTTTTTTAAAACGGTTTTAAAACGATTTTTAAAACGAAATTTATTCGTTGTTTGAATATTGTTTTGTGATAATAATTTAAAAACTGAAATTTACTACGGTGAATCACGTGTCGTTTCAATAAATTATTGTATTGTATTAATTGTAAATATATGTATGTGTATTTCAATAGAACGGCGTTCAAGACATTTTTATATATCCTTTTATGTTAATTTTAAAAAACTTGTAAATTATATATATTTTATTTCAACAAAAATTAAAGAATCTAATGAATGATATACAAAAGAAGAAAATTTAGAGATAAATTTAAGATTATTTTATTTTTTAGCCTCGCTTGATTAGTATGAAAATAGCAATTATCTATACAACTACTAAATTTTTAACGGGCTCGAGTTTGTCTTTTTTTATAAATTTAAATGCGATAAACATTACTATCGATGCAAAGATCAAATCAAAAATTATTAAAAATTGTCGTCTATCTTTTTGTCCGCGTGCGTATTACACAAAAGTTAAAGGACAAGTTTTGACGAAACCCGGTATACTAAAAGCTTGTTTCTCGGACCAACATATAGACTTTATTTCATCAAAATTGGCTCACGGAAAGAAAAGATATCCTCGATCAAAGTTTTCCACGCGTATGAAGTCACGGACACGGTTACGCTTAATATACGCGAGTTATACCGCAAGTGAATCAGCTATTTATACGTTAATATTTAGTGAAACTTTTTAATAAAAATTTATATATATTTAAATAAACATTCATTTATGGGAAACAAATTATTTATAAGTAAAAATATTTGATATCATTTACCGAAGCAAGTTTTGTTGTTTCGTACATGTACTCGTATATCTTTTTAATAATCAGCATCGATTCTCTCATTCAAGGTTTAAAATTTTATGCATTGCAATTGTTATTAATATATTGTAAATTTTCAAAAATTGAAAGTAAATTTATGATCGTTTAATTGTTTATTAGTTTTACCTGCCAAGTCTACTTCGCTGTCAATCGAGCATATAGAACTGCATTCGGCTCTATCCTTTGCTGCTGCATATATCTTATTAATAATGTTATTTTTCTCAGCGTTTGGATTATCTTGTTGAACCTGTTTACCGCTCTTTCCGGTATGCTTACTTTTTATATGACCTTTTCTTGCCTCTGGCTCAATGTTATTTTCTCTATGTTTTACTTTTTTCGATTTTACATTTTCACTTCCTTTTTTATTTATTTTTGCATCTTCTGCCTCTTATTTTTTTTTATAAATAAATAAATAAATATATATATATATCAATTTTTCAATAAATTTTCATAAAATTTTTTTATGAATTTCAGAAACAGAAAGTAGATTAGAATTGATTTGACTATGCAACAATATTTATTTATGAAATAATCGAAATTTACGTATTTTCAAAGTTTTTAGATCATAATTAAATGTTTTTATAAAATAATTTCAATATCGTAATAATTATTTATCTACGGCAAAGTTTTAAAATTCATCATTTCCACGAAAAAATCTAAAAACTGCAATGTTATTGTCAATAATGGATTGAAAGAAAATTCGATTTCAGTACGCGTTTTTATTAACGATTCATGCGCTCTTTATCCTCTCGCACTCAGCGGCATATTCCGTTTCATTACCGATGAGTCACAAAGTTTACACAATTTTATCAGGTGTATGATTATTTTAATGAATTTAATAAAATATACGTTAACATTTATCATTGACGTTACGGTCCATAATATTTTGTAAAGAGTCTAACGTAAATTTATTCGGTTATTAATTCAATTTTTATCTCGTGATGTTTAATAAGTTATTGTTTTAGCGAGAATTAATTGCTTGTACTAATTTTTTCTCCACAAAGTAATAAAAAAATAAAATTCATAGTCGTTGATTATTTTATTTTTAGATAAAAAATATAATTAAATAGTAAACAAGTAATTAAAAGGACATTATTTAATGGAGAATAAATATATTAATAATTAAATATATTTTATTCCTTTTGTTATATATTTTATATATTGTAAATATTAAAAAAAAAAAAAACTTTTTACGTACCATTGTCTTTTTGAAGCTTTTCATTACATTTTTCACGAATATCCGCAAGTTTAACGAATTTTATAGCTTCTTCGGAATTTAAAACGCAAAGTATGTGCTGAATATTAGTATATTTTTGTCTTTCATCTACGGTCGGTTGTATTCTAGATATAACTTGATTAAAATTAAATTTGTCTTCGTCGGATTTTTTAATATTTTTTGATTTCTTCTTTAAGCTATAATGTGTTATAATTTTTTGCCGTGATTCCAGCTCTGACGATTGTGCTAAATGTAGATTAATAAAAGTATAATTTACAAAAATTTCTTATCGTTTTGAAATGAAAAAAATTTTCGATCATGCAGCAATAAATGTTTTATTTACAATATAATATATCAATCTTCATATTATCTATCTCATTTCGTATAATAATATATACGCATAATAATGTATACCGAACTTTTTTCATCTATTATAATATATATTCCCTAACAATTTGATTTTTTGGTTTTTATACTATTCCTTAGTCTAATCAATACGTAATGTAAATTCTAAAATCTTATCAAAGTGTCGTCATGGCGACTTATATATTATTTACCGGAATAAACGTCCCCGTCTCCGTTATTTATAAGACAACAGTCGGTCACGTTTTTCGTCTTACTTCGCGTCAAGTGCGCTTTGCCATTTTTCTTCTCTTTAGCGAGTCTTTTCCTGTAAGCGCAGCATTCATTGTAATCCGTAATTTTGCGCATGGCTCGTCGATCGACACGTGCTCCTTATCAAATTCAACGTTCGAAATGGAAAAGTTGTTCTTTTTCTTTCCCCTTTATCGCCTCGCGCTACGACGCCGACTTCCGTCAGTGTTCTATCGAATAAATGATGAGCTTAAATAAATAACGATACTTGTGTGATGCGAAACGCATCGCTGAATATCGACAAAACGTGAACACGTTTATCGTTTATTTGTTTGATTGAATGCGCTTTTGACTTTAAAAATTGGCACGTTACTAATATTTATAATAAAGTTTACTTTTTCAGTTTAATAATAAACATACATAAGGAATACGCGCGTGAGTTTTGAACAGCGCTGATGAAACATAAGCGTTAAATAAACATTTATAATTTCTATTCTTACAACATTATTGATATTTTTAATTTTTTCGATCTACTTAATCGGCAACATTATTTATTTTTAAATATACAGCGCCGTTATATATTACTGGGTATGTACTACTACTACTACTACTGCACATGTAAGATACAAAAATTGTTGCACTAAGCTATACATATATTGTATTAAACGTAAAAATTCAAATAATTTTTTATTATCGTTAAAATATTTTTTTATGTAAACTTTACGGCTCTCCTTGACAATTCGACAATTATTTTATTGCAATGCACGGAGCGTTGGTATGTCGTGTTTCAGATGCGAGATACATACACATTAGACGCGTCTCAATGCCCGTACAATACAGAAGTCAAAAGGCAACTTTGCTCGTTCCTGTGATAGTCTTGCTTCATTTTATGCTAATTCTGATGTAAATTCCTATAGTAAATAATAAACTTGTGTATGATAAATAAAATTACTTAACTATATAAGCGTACATTTTCAATTATTACTAACCTTATTAATTCAATACATTGTTGAAATGAAAATTCATTTAAGACTTTCATAATTTTGTATTTAATATAAATTATTTTAAATTAAATTTTTCGACATATTATTGAGTTAGACGTATATTGAAAAGTATCTTAAATAAATTTTGACAAAAAAAAAAAAAAAAAAAAAACCAAAGAAAAAATTTTGACGATTAAAATGTTACATATTATATTTAATAAAATAAATGAAGTTAACAGAATGTGATTCGGGAAAAAAAATGTTGCTTTCGATTTCACAATAACATGTCAATAACATCATTTTTCGGTCACCTAACCAAATTTCAAAATTTAAGTAATACATTTAAAATTAATAAAATTAATCCTAAATATTTTTAATGAATTTTATAATGAAACATTTTGATCAAGTAACTAAATTTTTGTAAATTATTTGATAAATTTTCAAATTTAAAATAAAAGAGTAAGTTACTATACAAATACTTAGATATCAAATAACGATGTATAAAACATTATTAGTAATATCATTTTATATTATTTTTTACATTGCAGTTAAAATAATATAAAAATAAAAATAAAAAAAAAAAAAAAAAATGCAAAATAATAAAAACGTTGAAAACGATAAAAAAATGTATACCGAAACATCAATGCACAATAAACAAGACGAAATTCGGGCTGAAATAGAAAGACTTTGCAAATGCGATAGGATTCTAACTGACAGCGAGATTGCTGATTTTGGCGATATTAAAATCGTTAAGGACGCAGCGGACAATATTTACGACGAATGCGACGACGATGACATTGAATTGGAGTATATAAAATTAAGTCGAAAGTTGGACTTACCTAAGGAAACTCACTCGTTTACTAAAATTGAAACGAATCTTCCGCCGTGTTTAAAGTATGGATTTCGTTCGGGCTTAACGCACATGAATATGCTAAAATTTTCACCTTTAACGCGTGGCCACCAAGTAAAGTTTTATTTCTTTTGTAATTCAATGTTGAATTTTAACTATTCTAGCATGCTTTTCTTTTTTATTTTTAAATCATATATAAGTTAGTCTTTTGAGTAAACGCAATTAACTTGTTAATTTTTTTTTTTTTTTTTTTTTTTTTCATATTTAGTTAACACATACATTTATTTTTATCTTTAAATGTAAGATTTAATAAGATAAATTTTTATATTAATTGTTTGCTTATTTAATTTGAAATCAAGTAATTTAATATTATTAATTAAAAATTTCTTAACACGTGTAAAGGGTCCAGCAATTGCTGTAGCTGCAATCGCTACTTCGTTTCTTATAAAGCCATATTGTTGGAATGAGCCAGTAATAGATCAAGTAATCGAAGACGGTGATAGTTATTACAGTCATTCGTATGAAAAAATTAAAACAGAAGATCGAAAAACTTTAACGTTATCTGATTTAAAACAGTATTTACATATACAAAAAACACATCGCATATTTGTTAAAATTGATGATCCTGTCTACGCCGGAACTTTCAGATCAGATACACCAAAAGATCTTCATGTAGCTAAGGCGCTTGATTTATTCTTTAAAAAATATAATGCAGGGGTACTAACTTCGTCGGTTTTAAATATCGCCATCTGGAAAAATTCAAAGTATTTCAATATATTTGATGGACAAGCCAGGCTAGAAAATTGTGATATTTCTCAAACGGAAGAAGAAGGAGCTGCTAAATTGATTTTAGTACAAAATTTATCCGGTATACTTTTCATCATCCTCGAAAAGAGCAATGTGAACAATGAATCATTTGTTCTTTATGGAGTTAACATTGTTAATGTGAAAAAACTCGAGGAATTGACCGAAGCCGACGATGAAAAAGCATTCAAAGAACCGCGACGACGGCCCAGTGGATACCGCATACAAGACGAATTCCGCGCTGTTGTACAAGGTTCTTATCATATAGCACATCCTACTTTACCAGTTGAATTTCATAGTCGAGGTCATCTTATACTTGCTGTCGGTGCTCTTCTTTATTCAAAACTATTGAGCGCTAAAAAATGGACAAAAGTAATGATCGACCTTATTTTCAATCAATCACACATATACTTAACAGATTTAATTCGAGTACTTGGAAAAAATTTGGATGAAAATTTTGAACTAGGGGTAACAAATCTCTTGTGTGACGTTGTATTTGGTGTATACACAGCTAAAATTAAAATTGATGAAAATGTTATTCCCGGTCGAGGTAGTAAAGGAAAAGTTACCATGGGTGCCGGCATACGTGACTTTTTTACACAGCATTCTACAGGTATTATCGAAATAAAGAAGACGTTTTACGCTATATGGAAGGACAAAAATAAATTCTATCTGTTTGATCCTTTCCCCTGTGATAGTGAAGGATTTCGAGTTGATTCTAATGATATTAGCGACGTAGAAAGATATAACAAAGCTATTTCTTGCGTTACCATGAATTCATCGGTTAATCAGTTAATAGAATTAATATTGGAAAATACTGAAAGTAAAGATAAAGATCCGTTTATAATTCATGGACTTAATATATTGTATATAAAAACAGAAGATCCTGAAGACGGGTCAGACAAAATCATATTTCGAGCGAAGAAAACCAATCGTCGACCTCAACCACCTCCATCACCATCTTCAACTATAATCGATGAATGTGCAACTGTTGTGGATACTCTTCCTCGCCCTGTATATCAAATTGAGATTCCATCGGATGAAATTGTTCAATATCCTGTGTTTATGCAAGATATTGAAATTTTTGTAAACACTTACAATGAAGTCGATAATTCAAATTCGAATAATGATAATAAAAAAATTTATAATTACGAGATTATAAATTCTTATAGATTAATGATTAAAGGTACAAAAAATTGTCTAAGCGAACAATTCAGTGAACAAAGTCAAGGCAGACAAGGTTTGGTTATAGCTTTAGCAGCAATTGCCGAATCAAAGAGCGTAAATGTTAATGAGTGGACCAGTGATCAAGTGGACAAAATTATTGTTGATGGTCACGCGGCTTTTGAACGTCTACTTTGTATCATATCACAAGGCCTTGTGAAAGACGCTGCTGATGAAAAAACCGTAGGTACGAGAATTAATATTCAAGAAACAAGTGTAAATATCGAATCAATGAAATTTAATGGTAAAAGTGACCTGATGAAAGGATACAAATATTTAAATTTGACAATGTTACCGCAAAAATTTCAAATTGGCGATAAAGACATAAATTTAATATCCAAGATAAATTTAATCGAAGGAGAATCAAATCCACTAGTTAATTTAGGAGAAGCCTTAGAGCAATATTTTGAACAATTTAGCGAACTCGTGTTGGAAAATAATAATCTAATGTATGGAATTTGGAAAAGTAATGATAAATATTTTCTTTTTAATAGCTACGGCAATGATCAAGACGGTTGGCGAAATAATGTTGATCCTGCAGCACTGTTTGTTGTAGAAAGTGTAAATGAATTAGTTAATTTACTTTACGGCTTGTTGGAATTTAATAACCATTATTTTATATTGCATTTTGTTGAAGTAAAATTAAAATCGCAAGATGAAACCGACGATACGGAACTTGTTATGCCTGAATTTAAAAATTTTGAAAAATATAAAACTAAATTCTTACCTGTAACTGATAACGATCTTGCAAAAATAAATCCTGCCGATTATGAGAACAAATCGGGAACTTCTGAAATTGATCAAAATGATAAAGATTCTTTAGGAGAAAAAAATAGTATAATAAAATTGCTGGAATCAACAAATGATTCATTTGTAACGGTGACGCAATTTAGTGAAAGTTTATCGATTCGAAATAACAAAAGAGAAATAACAAATAATTGTAATGATTTTAAAGAACCTGAACAACCAGATGCTCCAGCGAGATTAAATTTTGCTTTAATAACAGGTATTATAAAAATTGAGCGTAGTTGCGAAGATGAAGACGAATACGAAGAGAAATTAGGAATATTTTACGAAAAGCTGAAATACAAACATCCACCACCATTTGTTACGCCACCTAAAAAAAATTTTTGCGATCTTATAGACATTAAATTTGCTTCTAAATCAATGCATTCATTAATTTCAAGATTTTCTATCAATTCAAAATTATCGATTAGAGATAGAACTAATGTGTTGCACTTATCGAAATATAATGATGCAACTATTGGCTTTTTAGCAACAACCGAAAAATCTAAACTTATAAAATTACCTCCTACGAAATATTTTTTTTCCATGTGTTTATCCAACGGCTTAACTCCGATTAGGGCCATTAACGAGCAATATATACGAGATAAGAGTATTGACGAACAAAAAGAAGAAGAATGTAGAAAAAATAAATCAGAAAAAGATATTGCAATGGTGGAAGAAACAGCCGAATCAGAAGTTGAAGAGATTTTTCCATCTATTATTCCATTGGGTCCTTGCATTATGACTCCTAAGCCTAAGACACACATGTATAAATGTGTAGAAAAAAAGAAGAAAAAATGCCCATTGTCCGAAAAAGAAAAAGAAGATATTATAATGAAAAAATTAGTCTGCAGTACTGAAAATCTTTTATTTGAAATGATGTTGCCAGATTTTCAAGGAAACACTGTAAGTAGTTAATTGTAATGGTTAAATTTTCTTTATTATTGATGAAATAAATAATTGATTAGATAATTTATTGAAATTTCTTATATATCTTATGAAATAAAAATATTTCGAAAATTTCATCGAAGATTGATTATGTAAAGATTATTGCTAAACTTATATTTTTAAAGAATATTCAATAACATTAAAGCAGAAAAATTATAGATAATACTTACATATATCTTTTAAAACTGACTAACGCATTTCATAACAATATTTTTATACTTGTTTAAAAAAATTCAATAAGAAGTCTTAAACATTGCTTTAAAATTAAATTTATTTAATTTCACATATTGTAAATAAACATAATTAAAATTTTTATATAAATTAACTAAAATAAGCATTTGATAGCATTTTAATTTTATGTATATATATATATAGGAAAGATTTAACTGCTAAAAATTTAATTGATATTGATTTTATTAATAATTTTCATAAATATCAAAAAATATTTTCTAATTCTTACAATTCTGTAAGAACATAATTATAATAATAATAATATTTTCATTCATTCGGAAAAAAATAATAAGTTTTTTTAACGTGATTTTTATATTATAACATGACAGTAATTTAAAGCCTAAGGTTCAGTTGCTCTAATAATAATTTAAGCCAATGGATATGCATTTTTAATGGTATAAAATTTTATGTAAACATACAATATATTATTTTAATTTATTTTTATTAAGGCTAATAAATTGATAAAAAATAAATATTTAATATATTTTAAAAAAGATATCAAGAATTTAATAAATATTTTCAATAAAATAAATCAATAAAATAGATCAAATTTGATTATTTCAAAATTACACTTTGTACTTTTTTCTTAATGAATAATTAATGTATGATTTGTTGATTACATCAAATGTTTAAAAAAAATAAATACTTTCCACGATATTATTTAAGCGCTATTAAAATTTTATTTCAAGGAAATGAAAAAAAAATCAGATGACGAAGTCCAAAGCAACACGTCAGTAGACGATGAATTAATAAGTGACAAAGATGAAACTTCCATAGAACTGGAAACTTGCGGTTTTAAAAAAACAGATGACGAAAGTATAGGCATAATAAATGCAAACATGCAACTGGAAGATCGAACTGTTATTGAAGACGGCTACTATAGAACGTGTTTTTTCTCATCGATTCTTTGTATCCTTGCTAAAATCAACTTGAGTGTCAATGAATTTCGCAGTGGAATTCTCGATCGATTCATTCTAGCGGCAAACAAGATAAGTGGGGGAATAGGAAAATTGCGATACAAAATGTCTCGGTGGTTCCGTAATATTAATATTCTCGGTGTAAAGTGCAATGTCATTCTTAAACAAGTTCGATATTGCGATCCGGAAAATTTCGGTCCGGACATGCTACAGCCAATATTAAAATCATTTTTTATAACATATAAAACTGGTATCATAGTTTTTGAAAATGTATCTTATGCATTTTGGCTTGCGGACGATATGTATTATTTTTTTGATTCTTATCCGTGTGATGAAAATGGATTTGCTAATCTGGACGGGACTGCATGTCTCATGGAGATATGTGATTTTGATTCGTTTATTCAAAGAATTATTCAAAACACTGGGGATTCTTCCAATAAGCCTTACAGACTTTATACTCTTTTAGTAGCACACTTGGAAAGCGAAAAAAGTCGTAAGCGAAAAAATAAACGTATTAAACCTTGCAAAGAACCGAAAATAGAATATCACGAGGAAGAGGAAGTGGTCGAAGAAATATTCATTAAAGAACCCGAAGAATTTGAGTCACAAACTTCATTAGTTGAACAAAATAAATGGATTAATAATGAGCGTCCAGAAGTTTCTTCTGACGATACAACAACGTCTCGCTTCTTACCTATCAAAAATTACAAAGCATCTATTTTTGAAATAACAATATTAAAAAATCAAATCACAAGGCCTATCTTAGCGCCGTTCAAAGATGGCCCACTCGACGAATCGAATAGAGTAATCCTCTATGATCGGGAATTTAATCAAAATTCAGTTATCGCAGAGTCAATGGACATATGTATCATGGCCTGGTCTCAAATTTATGATCTTCCATATTGGAGCGTACGAGCAGTACAAGCTCTGTATGAAGCATGTAAGGAATATACTCAGGATAGTCTTTTAGCTTCCGAAGATACCTCAATCGAGCAATTAACAGACGATCTATTAACAGAGTTTAACATAGCAAATTATAGCTTCCGAGTAGTCTTTGCACCTTTACATTGTGGAACATTATATGAGGAAGAAGAAGATTGGAATTTGGCCGAATCACTGGAGAAAATTTTTGACTCGCCGGTTTACACCGGAGCTATTGTAGTATGCGGAAATGCTCACATTGGCGTTATGAAAAAAAACAACAAAATGTACGCTTGGTGGTTGGTGAAACAAACGAAAAATATTAGGATTATTGTTTCTGAAGATATGGAGGATTATCTTAAACTCATTATCAAAGTAAGACTTTATAATTACTTATAAATTTTTAATATATTATAAAGTCATGTAAATTTGTAATAGTATCTTGTAATTTCATTTCACTTTAATTTATTCACGGATTTTTACGTTAAAAATACCGTTTAGGAATCAAATGATTTCAATTTGACTGTGATACATTTTTAAATTCTAATAAGATTACATTTTAATTCTATTAATTTTTCTCGTATGAATAAACAATTATGCACTATTAATAAATTGTAAAAATAAATTGTAAAAATAAATTTAATAATATAAATTTAATCACATTTTAATAAAGTATAAATCCGCGTTTAAAAGAGCGTGACCTTGAAGCACCGAATAAAAACTATTTTTATTCGATTCAATTGATATTCATAATTGAATACTATAATTATATTTACAGGAAATAAATCAACCTGAGAAAACAAAATTTTATATAAGAATTGTTACTATATCATACGCTAAGATGTTTGGACCAAGTTGTAGTGACATTGAGGGTCTTCATGAATGGATGATGCCGTCGACATCCATTACCGAAATTCATAGAAAAATAACCGATGATTATAATATGGAAGCAATATTTCGACAAGTTAATAAATCAAAAGAACCGCTTTTTATATCAGGAACTGTATCACTGAGTAACAGAGACGAAGTAACAGAGCCATGCGTCAAGCGCTGTTATTTTGTTGCGTTACTTGCAGTTGTATTAAAAAGAGATATCACTCAAAATCCATTGCCTGAAATGATAGATAAAGTCTTAGAACTAGCTGATGGTTTGTATAAATTATTCAATGAACCAAAGTTTCATACCGAACATATTCTTAAAGACATTAGTCTCATGGATCGCATATTTGATATTCGCGATTGTGCGCAAGCGCTAGTTCGTTTGCAAAATGAAGATTATATCATTAATAAAAAACTTTTCTTTAGTCTTAAAAAACAATTAAGATTATTTTTTAAAAAATATACAAGTGGCATAATACAATTACCAAACTGTTGCTATGGATTTTGGTATTCCAAAGTGACAAATTGTTATTATTATTTAGATCCTTACCAATGCGACTCTAAAGGTAGAAGAGTAAATGTAGTAGGAACATGCTGTCTCTGTATTTTTCCATCGATTTGCTATATGAGCAGACAAATATGCTTGAATCAAATAGAAGAGATTACAGGATTTTTTATTCATCGAATACACGTTGAATCGGTCAATAGTTCACCTTACAATAAATTTCAAGAAGATCCAATATGGAACTATCTCGATTATCATTGGAGTTATCGACATTACATCAACGCAAAAAATCAAAAAAATAAAATAATCAAAAAAGCAATTACTACGGGAAATGTAGAAAAACCTAAATGGAAAAATTATTTAATCGAAGTACCAAATCTAATATATTCGATCTGGGGTACCATTGGCACTTTTGACATAAGATTTGGTAATCGTGTTGGTAAAAATCAAATCGCCATAGCCATTGCCACATTTGCTATGCAAAGCCTTTGTCATCCATCCGAATGGGTTCCGGCTGTATTGGATTCGGCAGTTATTTGCGGTGATTATTATTACAGGAAAAGTAAAAAGATCGCGTCCCATTGTCGTAATAAATTTAACCTGTCCGAGTGTTTGAAAATTTCCACTTATTTATGGAACATTAAACTCAAGGAGGATATTTGCGGTACACTTTATGGTAGCGCCGATCAACCAAATCTTGCAGATGCTCTAGAGTATGCTTTTGGTGAATCGAAAAATTTGCTTCTTCAATGTAAAAAGAAATTCATGTCAATTATCGAAAGATCGGATGCTTTCTACATAACTGATTCATCGTGGATAGGACCACCTCTTTTTTTGAAAAATCACGGAGCCATTTATACGATCAGATGCAGAAATGTAAATATGCTGGTTTATGTATTGATAAAAATGTTAAACAGTAATAAAAAATTAGAATTTACCATAACACCGATAGACATTACTTTTAAACAAGAGACATGTCAATCAACCGGATCTAAATCGACGTCTGCTCAAAATAAAATTTTAGAAAAGCCAGCTCGTTTCTCGCCAGGAAAAGTATTTGATTTTCCAAGTCTCTTAAATGGTAATGAAGTTGTTTCGGATGAAGATTCTTATTTATGCTACAGCAGAAATTTAAAACTAGGCTTGGCTCGTGGAACTGAATTTGAAAATTTATCGGAACAATCACTTAGTAATTGCAAAAAGAGAATCGGTGCTGTTTCAAAGAAAGGTACAAAAAAATTGACGTCGGTTAAAGATTTCAAGGCTGAGCATGAAAAACGCAATTTTAATTTGAAAACCAAAGTTTACGATGAAAAATCCATTTCTTGCATTTTAAATAAAACTATAAGTCATCCGCATATTGTTGATTTATTAAAAGGTGCTACCGAGGAAAAAAGAGGAACAATTGAAAAATCAAGTTTTAAAGCACAACGACAGTTTGATATAACTAGCAGTTTTATTTGCGACGATACCCGAGAAATATTTGAAAAATATAATAAACTATTGAGCAGACATAAATCATTTACAGAGATGGATATAATTATGAACAGTACAGCATTGTCGAGCAAAATAATATCTGAATCAGCAGAATCCAGGAAAATGCCAACCATAGTAATATCTGAAGAAGATACAGAAGAAGAACAAACTTACAGAAGTAGCATTCATCTGAATATTACGTAGATATTGATGTTAAAATAAAATAAAAATAAAAAAGATTTAAATTAATTTATTATCCTAAACCAAATAAAAATTTGAATAATACAATATTTAGTCATGAAAATAATTAAAAAATATTACTGAATTCAATTAACATGGCAACAAAATAATAGGAAAGAACCGAGCTAGTTGTCACGCGCTAGTAAATTAAATAATAATTAATATCTTTTTATGCAGTGATAATATTAAATTAAATTGTTAATATCCGACAGTCTCATGCATATATTTCGCAAATTAAAATACGATAATGTATTATGGTTTACCACAAAAACAAAAAGATTCAAATATTTTCGTTATTGTATTAACTACGTTAGCTCTCCCTTACATGACAACTTGAAAATAATTTTGATTAAAAAGAGTTTTAATTTATTAGATTTCAGTGTTGTTCTAAAAGATAACAGCAAATTGATTTTTTTTTTTTTTTTTTTTTTTTTCATTTATTTACCAAAATAGATACGTGAAAAAAAAGATACATTTTGAAATACAAGTTTTTTTCTATAAATACAAACATCATAATAAGGGCTTTATATAAAGAATTACTTAATACAGTTAGTGATAATTTAATGATTTATAAACTTAAATAGTTCTCACAATGGTATTGACATCCAATATGATGCAGGCACTAAACAAATTATAGAGCTGTAAATATATATCCTTACATTATAAAACTCTTTAATCTTTAAATCTTAAATCTAAATTGAATTGATACATTACAACATCGATTTTTTACAATAAACAAACACGCAATTTTACACACAAAATATTATTATATAGACAGCTTAATTATATATTATAATTATCTTTAATGTTATATGAATATATATGATTTTTAAAATGATTAAATTAAATTCGCATCTAAAAGTTGATAATAAAATAATTGGTATACGTTATATTAATTGTACTCAAAGGATTCTCTTCAATACACAACCATATTTTTTTCACAAATATACATTTAAATTATATAGATTTACATGTCGAAGATATAAAAAATAAATCTATATTAATAAGTTTCGCTTAGCAAAGTTTGCGTTTTATTAATTGGATTTTTCCAAAAATTTGTAGCTGACATAAAGTAAAAATAGTAGCAAATAATACTAGATATTTTTTAATTGATAAAAATATGACAATTGTAAAATTATATGAAGAAAAAAATAGTTAACGGATATTATTAATATAATTTTATCGAAGCGCTAAGCAAAAACAGGAAGAATTATAATTGTAATTATTAACAACTATTAAGTACATCAACGGCGTATTATTTTGTGCTTTTATTCCGTAAGTACAATAGCAGTAATTACTCACATAAAAACTGACAAGTTTGATTATTTGTCCGTCCCGTAAGTAATTTGTCGAAACTAATAGCGATCCTTATTGATACATTGCGTTAAAAATAGGCACTGCGACCTGTTTCGTCATATTTAAAATAAAATTTATTATTAGGAAGATTCTTTTTTGTCAAGTCATCATTCTTAATTTTTTTAACATTCTTGATATTGAATATATAATACCTATAGATTGCCTGCGAAAAATATAATATATAAAACTTCAATTTATTATTAGTTGAAGGCAGTTTCAATTAATTTTAATTAAAAACAAGTTATCGAGCAGTTAAAAATAAATATTACGTTCAGTTTTAAAGGATTCATTTATCATTGCACATATTTTGTTTAAATTTTTCGTAAGCGATGACGTGACGTTTTATGATTTTTAAATGACGGTACAAAGTGATTCTAAAATCAAAATCATATAAAAACTTTCAAATTTTCTAAATAAAACATTTTTCAATGCTACAAAGTTTAATAATCAGATGATCAAAATATTTTTTACTGATACACATTGAAAAAATATATATATAACCACAAGATATGTATAATAAAATTTGAGCCCTGCATAAACAAAATTAGACATAATTTTATAAACTGTTTAATGCACCTATATATTATGCACCTTATGTTGTCAAATTTTTTTTTATAATTTATTAATATAAATATTTTTTATAATACCATTTACGTTACAATGTAAAAATAATCAATACGAATAATTATTATTATTTTTTAAATTTTAAGGTAAAAATATCAATTGACTAAATTTTTAATCATTATTCTTAAATGTTTAAGGTATTTGAGTAAATTAAAATAAAATTAAGAATTATTGTTAATTTATTAATCTATTATAAATTTATGTCGTTAAAATTAAATGTGCTAATAAAGTTTGTGATAATATTCTCTTGTCACAATATACATGTTTTATGGTATTACTTAAGATGATTATAAAAATAGAAAAGTAATAAAAGTAAATAAAATAATCTTTTAAAAAAAAAAAAAGTTTTAACATAAGCAAAACTATATTTTATATCTTGTGAGTATCTATGAAAAAAAAGTCCAACAAAAAATCTGAAATATTAATTTTTAAATTAATTCATTTCACATGATTTCAAAAAAAAGTACAAAATAAATTTAAAATTAAAAAAAGAAATTAAGCTATAAATAAAGTATCAGATTCAGTTTAATAAAAAAAAAAAAAAAAAAAAAAAAAAAAAAAAAAAAAAAAAAAAAGAAACAAAAATTACAAATTACATTGAACTAAATAAAAAATGAACGAACGACTCTGTAAAAACGGAATCGTACATTTGGTCGGCATTTAACGTTTGTCACGTACGCGTTATACACATTAGCATCTTTAAAATGATTATTTGACGGGCGGTGGTTGTTCCTGCGGCTGTTCTTCCGGTTTTGTGTAAAGGATTTCGGCGTATTCGGTTTTATCCTCGTTGAGCAGTCTCGGCGTTATCTGCTGTTGCTGATGCGCCAAGTCAAGTTCTGCGTAAACAATTCCACCCTCGTTTACTTGTTTCGGTGTTTCCTCCGTGTTCGTAACTTCGCTCGATGGTATCTGCAATTTTTAATTCATTTATGTTATTTTAGGAGGAAGAATTTTCTATATTATTTTTATAAATATTGAATTTTTATTCAATACTACGAGTTTTTATAAAATGGAATATCTAAAATAAATAAAAAAAAAGTAATCGTCTCACTTTTTCATCGTCCATTGTTACAACCGTCCTCATTGTGTCGGTATCAGCGCCGGACACTTTATCCTTGTTACGCTTAAAAAGTTGTGAAAGGCTGATTTTCGGCCTGCGTCCACCCGTTTTTCCATTGTCTACTTCGCTCCTTGAGTAACGTCCAGTGCTCTCGGTGTCGCTTCTATCGGAAGAAAATTTTAAATATTTATTAAAAAAAGGAAGAGAAAAAGTGTGTGAGAGAGAGAGAGAGAGAGGAAGTTGATATCAAAGAAACAAAGCATTAAAAAATTATTTGAATTCAATATTTCTAAAAAAATTTTTAGGTTAAAATATTCTAATACATGAATGTTAATAATCTTGTGACTTTCTTACTCTGACTTGTTAAATTTATTTATTTATTAAAAATGTTTAAGATTTTCGTGAAATAGTTTAATTAATTAATGAATTATCGATGATAAATGTAATTATATCAAAATCGTGTTAAATATTTTCTAATTAAATGCATTGATAAAATACAAACACAGTTATAATAATTTATTTATACTAGAAAATAAAAAAAATTTTTTTTTTATGCAGTGTAAACATTTTTTACGTGTAAGTTTGAAATTAGTTAAAATAAATTTCACAGCAAACTGCAAACCATTTGTTACTATTGTATTTATGAAACATAAAGTATTATGTATTAAGTACTTTAATTAAACTATATATTTCATATAGATAGCAGAATTTCATTTCATGCTAATTTTTAAATAAACATTAGTATTTTTTTTGTTAAAACATCTATTTAATGCATTTTAATACTGTCGAATATTACTAATTATCAAATGACGATACGATTATTTATTTCAAAGCAAACGATCGATAATGTTTGTCAGTTGTTTATTAAGTGTTATTCGGTCAAAATTTTTAGATACTACTGCTGCTACCGAATATTTCACGTTCTTTAAATATATAAGTATTTTTTAGTAGTATGTAAAAATTTATAAAATATTCTAATGTAATTATACCTGTAATAAATAATTTAAAATTTGTGATTTTTAAAGAGAAAAATTTAATTTCAGATTTTTTTAAATTTTTTTGTTTGTTTAAAGTTTTTTTGCTTACAAATATTGTGATACAATGATGTAAGTAAAAAAAAAAAAAACTCATGATTTATAGATTTTCCTTACTGATGCGAACAAAGTGTATTATAATGCAAAATGTCACAAATTTTTAATAAAAGCGTAAAAAAATATATTATACAAAGTTGATGTGATTAAAAAAAAAAAGTTGTATTCATAATCGTCAATCATTAATAATTGCATTATATATTCTGATTTTATTGGTAATTTTTTTTTTCACTTATTGCGTACTTAGTTGTAATAATCTGTAACTTGTCATATTTTTCAAAGCGATGCGTTTTTATGTGCGTCATAGGTGTGTATAAATACACTTTACCACAATTTATATAAGGTGCTCGTATAAGTGATTATTGAATTTGAATTATTTAATTACTAATACTTCTTTTTTTTATAATATTAAATAGCATTGTTTTGATTATCAATAGATTATTATTGTCACATATTATGAGTCCAAAAAGTCATTTATTATTCCAACGACATTTTTTCAGTTTTTAGCTAATTCTACGATGATTGGCTTCTATAATTCTTCTTGTTATAAAATTTTGCATACTCTTTTTAAATCTATGAATGAATTTTCTTACATCTTAATTATTATTCTCATTTACAACTTCTGCAGACTGTCGATAACGTGTTGATATATAATTGCTAAAATTTAAATTTATTAATCATAGCGCGTTTTACAAAATTAATACTTATATAATTTTATTTATTAATAAGATAATAATTAATTAATAGCTTTATTTCAATAAAAGTCTTTGACGATAAAAAATGTACTAAATTCAAATAATTTTTATTCGACTCATTTATTTTTTAAAAAGATTTTGATAAAATATTTTGAATAAAATAATTTCGAAATAGATTTTATTATCATATTATTTTAAAAAACTAACGATATGATGAAAAATTAACGAAGATATAATCTATTTCGAAAGCGACAAATATGAACAAAGCATTAAAATTTGCACCATTATTTATAACCAAAAGCTAAAAGCAAAGAAGCAATGACGTAAATAATTTTAATATAAAACTTTGCGAATAAGCGATGATATAACGATTCGTACGGCACATGTTACACCAATTCGTTTTGCTGAAAATATAGCGATTGTAAATTAGATTATACTTTACAATATACCGATTTTTTAAATAAAAAATATCAACAAACTCGAAGATACGCTAAAATAATAATGATGCTTCTTGCCTTCGCGGACTGGCATCGTCTGTTTTTGGTTTCACGAAGCGAAGTAGATTAACATTCTCCGCAGGTTCCGCTAAATCTCTGTAAAATGTGCGAGTCATGCAAACAAATCAAAACTACGTTTTTTTTTACATTCTTTTTTTTTTTTTTTTTTTTTTTTTTTTTTTTAATTTCTATTTCTCATTCACTTTCATTGTGTTGTTGAAAAAGTTTTTCGTGTTCAATGCAAAAAAAAAAAAATATAGATATATATATATATGTATAATAAACAATGGTTGTTAATACTAATAAAAATTATTACTTTGCTAAAAAGCAAATACAATAGAAAAATATCTACAAAATATTAGTTACGAAAAAGATTTTTACATAATACTGTAATAAATTTCTAATGAAAGTTATGTTAGAAAATATATACTCACGATTCTCCGATGTTTCTTTTGGCTGAACCACCTGAAACAAATTTTAAATATTTAACATTGAATAAAATTTCCACATAAATTTTTGTATAATGTATTGTTACTAAAGTATGTAATTTTATACGAAAAATTGAATTAAAAAAAAAAAAAAAAAAAAAAAAATAATTGTACAACTTTAGCAAAATAAAACATTATTTTAGTAACTGATTTTCTATTTTATATACATAAAAAAATCTATTTTTTGTAAACTGTATTGAGTATTTTGAAAAAGTTAAAAATAATCAAACTATGTTAATAAATAAATGTGTAGTAATTGTAACGTGTACCAGTAAATATAGAATAAAGTATAACACTCATAAATTTAAAAATATTATAGATTTGATTATTTTATTAAAATTAAAATTAAAAGAATACTGTTATACATTGTATTATTAATAAAATTTGTCGTTGTATGTTTAAAAATAAAATGTATCGTGTAAAATTTTGCAATAAAAGTAAATATTAGTAAAATTAAAAATTTAATGGCGTTTTATATATTAAAGGAAATGTTTCAAATGTTAATATTATTTATTGTTTAATGAAAGAAAACTTGTCGTCGTGTTATACTATCAAATAGATATATTTTTTAATTTCTATATATTTTTTATAAATTAGTAAGTATAGCCTTTGTTTTATTACGAAGCAAAATTTTTATTTTCTCGTTGTAATCAAATATCACTTTGAAACTCTATCTATTTTGAATACTACATTTCTATCATTATAATGATAAATGTCATTTAAAATTTATAAAAATAAAACATCATTTGTTATTGAAAATAAAATTTACTGGATTTTTCTATTATAATTTTCTAAGATTTAGGTTAATAAATAAAAGAAAAAGGAAAGATTATATTTTATCAAATTAATAAGTGTATCTAGTTTCGATTAAAAATAAATTACCTTTTAATTAGTGAGTAAAAAATCAAATCAATAATGTACGTAATTATTTTATAATAATAAATAAGTTTAAAAAAAAAAAAAAATTACATTAAAAAGAAATTATTCGTTAATGAATTTAAGTAATTCATACATCAATATACTTGTATAAGCATTGATATATAATTGACTAATTTTTTTTACGAATAATCAATTTTTTAAAGTTTATTTTCCATGTTTGGTTCTAAATTTTGTAAAAGTGATAATAATTTAAAAAATAATAAAAATTATTTTTTTTTTTTTTTACATAGAATTAAAGGGAAGTTAATTAATTTTTATTTGTTGACTATGATTCTTTAAATTATTATTAACTAAAATCTCAACACTATTTCCACTGGTGTAATAAAAGATCTTTTGAAAGAATCTCTTGAAATTATTATTATTAGAAATCGTTTAATTTATTAAGTCATTATTTGTTCTGATTTTCTATTGTATGAGAAAATAAAAGAAGAATATTAACTAAATAAACTTAACAAATAAATTTGCAGAAACAATTTTAGGTAAAAATTTTAAAAGATGTCGTCTAACAATATTTTTTTTTTTTTTTTTTTTTGGTAAAAATGGCGAATGAAAAATAAAATAAAAATTTTTATGAGTTCTAGGTATCGAAAAAATTTAATCTAATACCATATAATATGTATTTAAAACCAATGTTTTATTTCATAAATCATATAGTTCTAAGGATAATATAGTAGCGATGAATAAACTTATAATTAATATTACATACAGCTTTTCTATATATTAATTTCATTTTAATTCTTAATCATCTTTATCATTAACCGATTTATTCCTCATCATAATTGTATCTACAAGTACAGATACAAAATTTTTTTATCTTTCGCTCTTTATTCCTACACATCTTACATAATCGCTTCACTTTCTTACCACAATCCTGCAACATTTAAATTTAGATTTTTCTTTTTTATATTTATCCTTAATGCGAAGTAGCGATCTCTGAAATTATATATAAGTATACATTTATATTAAAAAGTGCTTCTAAAATAATAATAATAATAATAATAATAATAATAATAATAATAATAATAATAATAATAATAATAATTATAATAAAAAAATCAATTTATGACATGTGCTCTACAATTAAGTAGTAATAATATAATTCTGTGTAATGTATTAAATAATAATTAAAATTTATAAAATATAGCAGGTCTTTGATAAATAAGATTAATTTATAATTCAAAATATATTTTTCAAGTATTTTAAAAATTTGTGAAAGATAGCAAAAACGTTTCTTTTTAATTTTCTTTTTTTTTTTTTTTTTTTTTTTTCAGAGAACGCTAACATTAGGTAATGATAATAATAACTGTTCTCATTTTTTATTTTGTCGTTGTAATACCTAAACCTTAAATTAACATAAATATATTTATATATATATATTTGTATATATGTATATATATATATATATATATATTAATATATAAATGTGTGTTTACTCCATTGTATGGCCAACGATCATGCCTTATATTATTTTATAGTTTTATCTTTCCAATTAGTTTCACAAACTTTGTTTCCAAGTATTACGTTTCTAAAAAAAAAAAAAAAAAAATTATGTAAAATAAAATAAACATGAAAAACTAAAATCTTATAATTCTACTTAAATAATGCATGTACTGTTAAATCGTAGCATTACTAAAATAAAAAAAAAAAAAAAAAAAAATTAAGTAAATTAGCATTTCATTTTTTTTAACGTTATACGCTATAGTAAAATAAATTCTTAAAAATAAGTATTACAATGCATTATAATATAATGTTGTACCACGAAGAACATTTGTACATTGGAAACGCTTTAGCTTCCTCGCGGTGCTTAAAATTAGTAATATAGCTGCTTAATTTTCACGTAAATTCGTGTAATTTTCCCCTTTGCTCGAGATTCATTTCCTCGCGAACGACTCGAGCTTATATTTTCGCTTCGACAAATTCAAATTGTTTCCTTCTTTTCTTTTATTATTTTCGCTCTGCAGTGCATCGTAACATTGCTTTCCATCTAATCGAAATATATTCTCATATTTTTTTTTATGCTCGGGTTATACGAGTATTTTCATCGTAAAGTATATTCTTGTCAAAAGTAAAATAAAATTAATTATTTGGCGCTGGAGAAACGTTGAATAACAATGAGGGAAAATGGAAAAAGTGGCTAGTGTAGAAAAGGATGAGGAGACGGGTAGTAGGACATAGGATAAAAACCGAAGGTGCGTTACGAATGGCTGAAATGTTATCTGTCCCGTGGTTTTACGGCTCAGTGCAGTTCTTTTATATTTTTTTATGGCAGTGACCTCGGTTTTAACATACTCGTTTACTACATTTTTATTGTACGTGTGTCGTCTGTTTTTGTATATGTACGTGTTGATGTGTGTTGGTGAGTGTGTATATGTGCGTGTACGTACGTCGATATGCCTCGTAAAATGCAAATTGTTGTTTACTCTCTTGGTGTAAAGTGTATAAACGGTTACAGCATATTTATTGGACATTAAAAACATTTAAAAAATCTTGTATTACTTCCTACGGGTATGCGATATAAAAAAATTTTAGTGTCAGTTCTTCGGTTACCGTCTTTTCATTACTTTTTTTTCCTTTTTTTTGTTTTTTTTTTCTTGTTTTTTTTTTTTTTTTTTTTATCATCATTTTATTAGTTAAGGGTAGTTTATGGTTAAAATGACATCGAGTCGAAAAATGTACTACAGCTTTTGCTGCTTTGGTGTGTACATATTGACGTATTATGCATTGCATATCTATATAACTTTGAATTTTTATGCTATTATTCACTTTTTTTTTTTTTTTTATTTAAATCTTACTTTAGTAAAGTGATTAAAAGAACAAATTCTCCAAGTGACTTTGAAAAATTGCTATTTCACAACGCAAATTATTGTAAAAAATTCTATATAATTTAAATGCATTAGGATTTAATTAGGTAAATGATACCTTATATTATATTATTTTGGCGCCATAAAATTCTTTTAAATATACTTTATCGGTCTCTTAGATAGATTTGTAACATTACAGCTATTTCTCAATGTCACAAGGTGATTTTGTATTCTTAAACATCAATTAAAACATTACTCTGCCATTTATAACACTTTGTTTTCTCTCAAATATGAATAATAACGATGGGTCATCGGTAAATGGAATGCAATTTATGTAAATTTTGTAACACATTTATTGCAAACCAAATATCCTTCGACGTTTTTTTTTTGTTAACATAATTCATCGTTAGTATATAGTTCAATCTTGTTACAGTAATATTTATAATATGTATATTTATATATTTCTTTTTTTTCTCATTTCTTTAATATATATACAATGCGCACGGATAAGTCGAGGCAGGCCGCCGACAATTTGTGAGTGTTCCACTAAAAATTCTTTACCTTTAAGATTTTCTTTTTTTTTTTTTTTTTTTATTAGGGCTCTTTAATTTTTTTTATTTTTTATCTTTTAATCTTCTCTATCTTGGACTTTTGCATAATTTAGCAAAAGTGGACAAGGTTCTCTCATTTTTCAAAACAATAGTCTAAAGAAAAATTTTTTTTAACATTCTATACCAGTTTTTCAACTTACTTGATTTTATTAGTTTGATTTTTGCGCCTATTTTTCATCAGTACACTTGAGTTTTAAAAGCAGTCGTTATACTTTATTTCAAACGATTATAAATTTATTTCCAAATATTATAAGTATTCAAAAAGTGTAATTATATAAAAAAGAAAAAGGTTTTCGAAAAAGACATTAAGCGTAGAGTTTTACAAAAGTCTGATGATTGTTATTATTGGCTTGAATGTTTTTATTATAGATTATTTTCATTCACATACAAAACTTTTCTAAAATAATCAATTACAAAAGTAAAAATAAAAATACGTTGCATAGAATTATGGGTTTCTACAAATCTCAATATGGGGCAGTTATATTATATTCTTTGATTCATAAAAAGAGATTATGCGCTAGTTTGAGATTCTGGATGATTGCGAATTTCATTTTTTATTTTTATTATTGACGAGGTAATGTTGAGTAAAATTTTACCTATACAAAAGTATAAACAACCTTTATTGTCGAAAGCGATAATAATAGAAACTTATGCTTAAATAAATAAACGAATCATAAATCGCGGCAAAAACAGAAAGAAGATAAAATGAACGCATAATATTGTGATAATCGTAATTTTAAAGCGTCAATGAATTAAATGGTACAATCGCAAAACCTTGAGTATCGGTTAAAAAACTAATTTTTTTGAACATAAAATAATAAATTATGAAAATAATACGGCATAAAATTATAAATTTCTTTATCTAATATTATAACTTTGAGATTGCATAACTTAATTTATATCCTAATCATATTTTAGTATTTTTTTTAATTTAGTGATGGTGAAATTTAGAAACTGACAACTACAGTGCTAAATTAAAAAAAAATAGGTATCTCACATTAGTGTTTTAACGCGTTTTTTTTTTTTTTTTTTTTTTCTATATAAAATAAGATTAACGTAAGACTTAATTTTAAATTATTTCGTACAAGCTACATCCATCAATAATAAAATAATTTAAATTTGAAAAATATCGTGTGGCTAAGCAGCACATAGAAATTATCAATAAATTTTAGACCATAAAGTGTAATTTTTTTTTTGAAAGTTATATAAAACGAAATTTATTGCTAGTTATACAAAATTAAGTCTTATAGGCTTTATTTTGTCAAAAAAAAGAAAATGAAATAGTAATTCTTTTGTTATTATCATTTATTACATTGAGATTAATTAATTACGTAAAAGAGCGGATGCAGTTGTAAAAAACATAAAATCTAAATATTATATTTAATTGCGAAATTTAATGAGTAAATTATTTATGGAAAATTTACTCTTAAAATTTGTAACTTATTTCTATACATCTTTTAGGTCAGATCATGTCAAATAATACTGACCAAATGGTAAGTGTTTATATGCACAAGCACAGGCTTGCATCATACCTTTTTTTGTTTTTTTTTTTTTTTTTTTTTTTTATTTGTATTTTTTTTCAATTAAATTTAATCAAATAATTTAACGATATTATTTCATTTTATATCAATTTGTCCAATTTTTACTTTTACTAACTAAAATATGTCGTCAAAAAACTAAAACCTAGAAAATTGTTTCTTTAACATTATTGAGATTCATTTTAATTTAATTTTTATTTATGAGTTGGATGAATCGCGCGATAATAAAGCCCGCATTCACGCACTGGAATGATGTTTACTAAGTAAAAATTCGTTTTTGGATTAAACTATTTCTTTAATCATTTAAATTATGTCATTCGTATTTCTTTATAAGCTATGTACAAACTCACATATAGAAAAAAGCGAAGTAACGCCAAGGTTTTCTTATTTCTCTTGTACGTCTAACAAACCATAATAATTTTATTACTGATAATACTAGGTAAACATATTTTTCAATCTTAAAAAAAATTAAATCTTTGAAGAAAACGCAAAAATAAAAAAAATGAAAATCAAGAAAACCATGATATGACGTTACTTCGTTTTGCGAGAAATGTAAAAAAGCGTCTTACATTTTCTATCCGTGGGCGAATCGTCTGCAATAGAAAAAAAAATCTACAAGGAAGCGTAAAAAAGTATATCAAACTAAAAGGACAAAGAACACGATTAGTTACGCAGAGAGAAAGAGAGAGAGAGAGAGAGAGAGAGAGAGAGAGAGAGAGAGAGAGAGAGAGAGAGAGATTAAAAGAGCTTTTCCAAGAGACAATTCGCACACGTTATGCGCATTTATACCGACGACGACGACGACGACGACGACGACGACGCCGAGTTTAATTATTATAATAAGCAGACAAAGAGGACGGCGCCGCTCACCCAAGGAAAGTTTATTCATTCTTTTTCGTCCGTTTATAATCGCGGAGAAATAAAATGGCTAGTCGACCCGGGTGATAAACAAAATCGGCTTGGCTTTTTTCTTCCTGATACGCACACACACTACCATAGGTTACAGCAAATTACGTCCGATTTTACAATAACGCTGTATATTTATAAATATATATATATATATAAAAGAATCGTTAAGTTTTTAAAGTAACTCGCGTCAATCTTGCGAAATTTTTATTTTTGCACCTCGATAGGACAGTGATATTATTTCGTTGAAAAAATTAAAAGTAGCCAGGTTTAATAAATAATGCGCGTTGATACGTATGTTCGTAAAACCTTATATAACTCATTCAGTATGATAAAAAGGTTAAAGAAAAACGTATCAACATTAAGTTTGATTGACAAATGAGACACGAGCGCTCTCGAAAAATCGACGATTCAAATTAGCGCAAAATACGCATAGAGCGAGCGAGGAATAACAATCGCCGCAGGCGAGCGCGCGGGCGCCCGTAATTCCGCATCGCTAATGCAGGAGCAGCGTTAAATCGTACGGCCGTGTGAGAGGCTGCGGTGAATTAAACCGAGGTATCAGTTTTCTTGTCGATGTCCTTCTTGATGTTGTCCTTGGCGTTGAGGTCGTTGCGGCCGTTGATGTACTCGGTGCTGGCGTGTATCGGATTTTCCTGGCCGTGTTGTTGGCTGGCCGGCAATTTCTCGTCGGTTATGATGTGCTGCTCGTGCTGGTGTTCGTCGTCCTCGTCCGAGCCAGGCGTGATGTGCGCCTCGCTCCCGGCGCCCGCGCCCCCGGCGGCCTCTTCGTCGCTCCGGCGCCTCGCTGCAACAAGCAACCCCACGAATATCGGTCAAAGGCATTCTTTTTCTTTTTATTTTTTCTTATTCTTTGTTTGTTTGATTTTTATCATTTATTTATTTATTAATTTTTTTTTTTTGTTTTTTTTTTGTTTTTTTTAACCCTTTTTTTTTTTTTTTTTTTTTCAATTTTCATCAAGAAATACGTGTGGATTTGTTTTTTCTCTCTTTATATTGCTTTGAATTATCAAACTGCTAGCTTTAAGTATGACGGAGTTAGTTTTGACTAATCTTTAATATTTTAAAGTCATTAAAGAAGTTTTAATCCAAGTTTTTCTAGATTTACTAGATAAATTTATACAAAATGTTGTAAATATTAATAATCATTAGAAAGTTCAATACTATAAAATCATCAATACTATAAAACATTCTGATACCATTAAATAAATTTTGTATGAGAGTGCGCAATACCCCGATGAATAAAAATTACTTGAAGTTCATAATGTATGAAATGTAGAACGTGATGACATTGTAAAAGTATAAAAAAGTTATGAGTATTGAAATTATTAAACTAAAAATGTCATAAAATAGTTTCTATTAAAAATAAAATAATTGTAACAACGTGAAAAATAGTCTTTAATTTATAAATAATAATAACATAGTTTTATTTGTTGTATCTATAATGCAATACTAAAAATAAATTGGTTATCCTATTTTAATAAAAATAAATAAAGTAAACTAAACTCCGGCATTCTTGTATTTTTTTTTAATTTTCTTATTCTACGTATAATATATAGAAAGAGTTTTATGTGAAAAACTATTATTATATTAGTTGTAAGGTATAATTGTAAATAAAAAGTGAATCACTAATAATTATAGATTTATAAAACGTCGATTCAGAAAAATTACGACAATATGACTATGATTGATACCATCTTTAATCATAATAATAAACATTTAGAAATATATATTAAATATTTTATTAAATTTTAAATGAATTTAGTAAAAAATATAATTCAAATAGTTTTATTAATTTAAAAATAATACAAAAAATTATTTTTTTTTCGTTAAATTTCAAATTAAAAGAAATTCATCGTACTATAAAAAAATTTTAATCAACAAATTTTTTAAATAAAACGTTCTGGTATCTCCGAATATGAATATGATTTAAAAGTATCAATGACTCACTTTTTAACTATAAGTTTCGTGCATACAAGCTAATAATTTATAATTATTATGATATTATTTTATGTAGAAGCTAATATAATTAATGAATGCCATACTGTTAATGTATACATGAAAATTCTAATAACGTTATAAAATATATAGTGAACTAATTTGATTAGCTACGTAATATAAATGAAATATTTCAAGTATTATTGTTTTATATCAAAATAAAAAAGTTATTTAAATGGGATTAAATAAGTAACTTTAAAATTAAAATAATTTGTCCTTAATGTGAAAGGAAGAATATGACTATTATTCAAATATAGACCTACAAACGCGTAAATGCATAAATTAATCGGAGATCAATTTTGCATAAATTACAATAATATACTACTAACTAACAATTATCTAGTTAAAAAATCATTTGTTATTTTTCAATTTTATTCGTCAATAAAAGGTAATTTTAAAAATATAATGGTTGTCGAAGCGTCTGACTATACTAGAACTGTACTACTTGTTTGATATTTACAACACATCTATTGAACCTTTTAAGATCAAATAAGAGAAAAATAATAAAAATTAATTTTTACCCTCTTTGAAAAATAGTCAATGATTATCATTATTTACTTCGTAATAATCTGAAAACGTTTACCTCTAATCATGAAATATTTATAAATAAAGTTTAAAAAAAAATATAGATAAAATGCCAATTGATTCTTATTTAAAATGGTTTGGATGAATTTTAAAAAATGTAATAACCAAAATAATTACATAAATATTTAAAAACATAGTTTTGAAACACTTAATAACAATAATTGATGAGAATTAATTAATTTATTTGTAAATTTGATACGTTATATTTTTATGTTATGTTTGCTAAATAAAATTTCATCCAATTATTATTAATCTAATGTACAATGCATGTTAACCTGTTGACCATTTATAACTGATAATTAATTTTTTTATATACTTTTAAAAACCAATTAGTTAATCTATAAAAAGAGCTATTTTTAATTTTTAATCTAATAATTTAATTTTTACTTATATCGTCATTAAAATTTTAAGTCGATATAAGTATTAAAATATAAAATTAAACAATAACGTAATTATTAATTAAATATGTATATATTTGTTTTAATTATAAAAAAAAAAAAAAAAGAGAGAGAGAGAAAAGGAATGAAACAGCCATGAAAACATGCAATTATGAAAGAAAGTATAATAAAAATTATTTTAATTATTTATTTATAAATCTATAAATAATTCAACAGCTAACAGTAAGAAATTGGAGAAGTCAATAAATAACAATTCCTGACTTGTCCACACTTGCCTTCGCCGATTTTGTAGCGGTTGCTTGTTATTTTTATGCTTTTTAGTTAACGTTATGACGAACTTTCATCATAACTTCGCAATTACTTAATGGTGTCTGATAAAGATTATAATAAAGTATGCGGTATATTTCATGCAAAAACATCGCAAGCTCGACATCATGCATCATGGTGTTTTTGTTGATATTATCATGTTTGTATTATCTAATGTTCTTTAACAATTCGACATATCTATTATATTCTATCTACACATTTAACTATCGATAAAACAAATGAAAAAGTTACTCTTTGATGTACTGCATTAAAAATTTTATAAATATATAAAAAATTTGTTTTTACGAAAATTGTATCAATAATTTTATTCTATTTTACGTCGATAAAAAATATAATTTATTATATTTGTAAATAAAATTAAAATATTATTTTATCGTACCAAAGAAAAAAGATATTATTGATTCTAACAGTATAAAGCACTCGCTATTACTGTTTATAATCAAAACATATTTTTTTGATATTAAAAATGAAAAGTAAAAAAAATTAATACTTTATTAGTAGAAAAAAGTATTTTAAAAATGTGTTTGTCTGTTTAAGGCATTTTTTTAGGTATTATTAATCAAATTAATAAAAATCAAAGAGTAAGACTTTTTCGATAAATTTTCAAGTAAAAGTGTTTGAAAAAAAAATGTGAAAAACTTGCATCAATAAATGTATTATGAATTAAATAACATTATTTTAAAATTTAAATTTGCTTAATAAATAAAACTTTAAGAAAAAGAGCAAATTTACGTCGCGATAAGAATGCAAATTTTTCACATTGCGCTATAGAGAAAAAAAAAGTTTTCGAGATTTGATAATAATAATTAAAATATAACGTTACTGGCGTACGTATTTACTGGTGAGTAGCAAATAAAAAGAGAAAAAAAAAAAAAAAAAAAAAGTGGGGCGGTAATTAAATACGTCGCGTAACAAATGACACAGGGGTCGAGCGAGGAAGAACTAGCGGGGGTAAAAAAAAAAAAAAAAAAAACTGCAATGCGATGCTTTCTGCCTGGAGTAGCTTTTTTGCGGCGACTTACCCCTGGACAATATCATACCTAGAGTACGTAATCGCACGCTTAAAGTCGATGTGTCTCCGGATTCTTTACTTGGCCCGACTTGCATGCTGTCCTATCGGTAGCGGCACAACATACAAGACATTTTTGTTCTTTTTTTATATATGTAAATACAGAGATACAAATAGGCAGATCAAACGATTATTCAACACATTACGCTTCATTTTATTTATTAATAATATCTTTTAATTTTTTAATTCGTTTGTCAGTAAGTTTCTTCAGTGTTTAGTTGAAAAAAATACAAAATTTTATTCGAGCACTTATTAAAATTTAATTAATTAAATATTTTCTTTCGTTTTATTTTATATTATAAATATACTATTAATTATTCTTAATATATTTTGTAACTTAAAATATAAAAAACTTTAAAACTAATTAAATAAAAAATTCTTTCTTTAATCGTTTTCCTTCATTACCGAGAATCGTGACTCGGACGATCGGGGATTCTCTTGGGAGATTAATCGAGACTAGGTTCTCATTTTCTTTTACGAAATTATAAACTAATACAAGATAGGAAACAACGATAAAACTTTTATCGTAACTGAATTTTTGAATTCTGAATTTTTTTTAATAAGTTCACTCAAAAAATTGTAAGACTCATTGATATCCATATGTGTAATTAATACTTTGAAATTTTATGTAAAAAAATGATATTATAAAAACAAATGTTATCTAATTTACATTTTACAAATAAAAATGTATTTTCAAATTTGAAATTTTTTAAACAATCTTTACTGCATTTTATCTTTTGATATTCATTAAATTATGATTGATTAATCTATCCTTTAAATGTCTTATTTTTCTACTCTTAATCAAATATTTATCTATTAATTTAAAACACCATCTACTAGTACAGCTATTAAAAATATTCACCAACAATACCCGCAACCATATCTTTTTTAAGTAAATAAAATTTGATGGCTTTAAAAATTATGTAATATCAGATTTAAAATTTAAATAGTAGAAAAAAGAAAACTAAATGTTTAAATATTAAGTAACGCACCTGCAAAGCACCAGCGTCCAGTTGCGCGAGCAAAAACAACCAAAAATACAGCAAGGATCAGCACTAAAACTCCAACGACGATTCCAATTATAGATCCAGCATCCATTACGACTGAAAATTATCGAATAATGTATAAATTATTTACCAAATTGGCTTATTTATTTTTAACACGCTAATAAAAATAAAATGTAAATATTGTATTGTGCATATGTACACGTAATCCGTGAAATATTATTTATATGTAATAATAAAAAATTAGATTTTTATTATTTAAGATTAATTTCTAAAAATTAAATATTATTAGTTGTTGGTAAAAAACAAAGATAATTTAAATTATTATTATAATTTTTTAATACCATTACTTCTATTGAAACACAAAAAAACATTAAATTTGTTTTTCGATTTTGTTGATAAAAAATTACCGTCTTTAATTCATTTACATAGAAAACTTTTTTAAAAATAAAAATCTAATTTAAAAAATTATTCTATATACGTCGGAAGTTATGAATAATTTGTAATCTTGATTTATGATATTCAACTTTACAAAGTTTAAATTATTGTATAGCAAATTTTAAATTATTGTATTAAAAGTACAATTTTTTCTGAAAAAATAGTTGTCTTTAAATGTAAAAAAAATTATTATTTTATAAATCTACGCTATTAAATTATTTATTTTAATAAAGTTTTTACATTTAAAATGGCTTGGAAAAATTTGAAAAACTTAACATTTTGAGTTATCTTTAAAATTATGATTTATAATGATAAAAATTATTCAAATTTCTGTAATAACTGACATAACTGAAAATAAAAAATACAGAATTAAGTAAAATATAAGATAAATTACTCAGGATGTTTAAACATTGGTTTGATATACATTTGTAATTGTTCAATTTACTTTACAAATGTAATGTTCTAATGACAAATCACTGTGACTAATGATAGGATTTAATACATTTATTTTAATTAATATTCAAACACTATAAAAAATTAAATCATACGACAAATAATAGTGACAATTTTTTAAAATCAACAAAAAAAAAAAAATAAATAAAAAAAAAAAAAAGGAATAAAAGAAAAGAACAAATCAATGAACGTAACTACGTAAAGAATGTATTTAAGTGACATTTACCTAGTGAGATTATGTGTTCCGAGATCTTACCGTAGAATTCATTGATTCGACCAAAAGCTCCTGCGTGAGCATGCAGCGAAGGTACTTGCCATTAGAAAATAGTTTTTACGCATGATAAGCGATATTTTTTGACATTTGTGATTGATAATACGAATCAACGACACGTGACTGTGAACTTCTTTCGCGGTGATAAAAATATATCGACTATTATACGTGATTGATAAATTGTTAAAAATTCTACATTGTGCCGTGAAAATTCGTGATTAACGCTCAATCCGCAGTTGTTAAAAGTCTTTTTGGAAAAATAAATGAAACGTAAAATTATGCTCACCTTTATGTACACTTTATTTACAGAAATTTGTGCGAAAACAATTTTTTTGATATAAATAATATTTTTATCGTAAATTGAAAAAATATCATTTATATCGTTTAGAATTGCAGAACGAATTATTAATATTAAATATATAGTGACTGTACAGTTAAAAATTCTTTAACAATTTGACTTTTTACGTAAATATATTGAAAAATATTCATTGTTGCATGTAAATAAAAATAAGCAATAAATAAACAACATGAATAGAATTAATAAGCAAATTGAGCTGTTAATAAAAGCAACAGTGACAGAAAGCTAAACGATTATCACAATCAATGAGTGTCGGTGACAGTTTTTACACTTTATTAATAACGTCAATGCTATCGTAAACATTATAAAATTTTTTTTCAAACTGTTATTTTAAAACGACAAAATTATTACAAATCTGCATTAAAAAAATCACTTTGTAATTTTTTATAACATAAAAGTATGTAGTGTAAATAATACTTTCATCGAAAACGAAAAGTAAGTAAAAGTTTTTTTTCGAATAAATTTAATAATACATTGTTATAAATATAATAAGTATAGAAAATACAAAAACATTAAGAAAAATATTCACATGGCATTAACGTTACTTTATGTGCTCATTCAAGTGATGATTATCAGAAGATTGTGATTTATGAAATTTTTTATAAAGTTTATTATTTTTAAACCAACCTGCTGGTGGCTCGGAAGAAGATGACAAGATAATCTTGTAGACGGCGTATCCTTCAGAATTCTGAGCTTCCAAACTGTACTCCTTGTCCGTGTCAGATTTTTGAACGCTGTCAATTTTTAAATTGACTCTCCAAAATCCACGTCCCTAAATAATAACGATTTTTTTTTTTTCATGTTTATTCAAGCGTTTGGTAAATTTCTAAAACTTTTGTCAAGAGAATGACATTTTTATGTAAATAATTGAAAAAGTAAAACGAGCAATTTATCAAATTCTTTTTAAAAATTTTAAAATATTTGTTTTTTATTTTTCAGATAAAATTACAATTTTAATAAATACATGAAACAAATATCTCAATTAAATAAATATTATGTTATCAGCAAATCTTTTTTTTTTTTTTATTTTTTTTTTTATTCGAAAACTCTTCTTGGCTAAAATGTTTAAAGCAGTATAGGCATTCAATCAAAAAAATATTTGTACGGTAAACAGTGTTTTTATTCGAAGCAAAAAATATAACGCGAATGAAATATATTTTTATCGTAGCTTAATGTTCGAAAAAAAAAAAAAAAAAAATGGCGGAAGAATAACAAACGAGAAATAATTGGATCTCGCATACGGATGTGTAAGCGCGAGAAGTAATATTTCTCTCGATATTTGAAGGAACGGTACGCGATGAACAAATAACGATTTTTTCTCCCTCACTCTCACCTTCTCTTCCCCTAACCTTTCTCTGTTTGTTCTATTGTTATGAAATACGAATTTACCAGATTATCAGCTGTGGTGGTCTGCAAGCGACCGGTGGAATCGGGTTTACCGGCTTCGATCTTCACCGAGTCAACGTTCCACCAAAAGCTTGGCTTGGGATTGGCGTGAACGGTCACGTTTACGTCTCCAGGTCGACCGATCGCGTATCCAAAGCGCTCGATCGTCTCCTGGGGCTGGGGCAGGACTGTGGACAAAAAAAAAAAAAAAAATGAAAGAAATGTAGTTTGATCGTTGGTTGTTTTTTTTTTTTTTTTTTTTTTTTGTAACGAACGCCTCCATGACTTCGGCCGAGTGGGTAAAGCGTACGTTTTCACCACTTGAATAACGAGCCGAATGTTCGTCGTTACTTGATGTATTGGCCTCGACGCAATTGAATGGGATTTTTTATGACTCTTTGATTGGAGATTGAAAGCTTGACGGGATGAATTTTTGTCTTTTGAAGACTCATTGCTTCGTATAGTTCGCGATGACGCGATGACTTTTAAATTCAAATTTTTTTTTGTAATCAAACTTATTTTTGTTGTTGAATTTCGTAGCTAATTTTGATAATAATTTTTGTCGATGAAGCACAAAAAATTGATAAATTAATTGTTAGTAAAGTGAACAATTCTTTTTTATCAAGATAATTCTCAATAAATTTTATATTTAAAAATATTTACAATTTCGTTTTTCATAATATTAAAAAAAAAAAAAAAAAAAATGAATTATATCCTTAAAACATCGATACTTTACAGATTTAAATAGTCTATATAGTAAATTCGCATACTTACAGTAAACTTCGATTTGCCTGGTAGTTTCCAACGGTTGATCAAGAGCAATGTGAGAAGCCACGCAGTGCAAAGTTTTGCCATTGTCACTCGGTGATACGCTTCGCGAGGTGTTCAGTACGGACTGGTTTTCTTCGATTGGTCGTCCGTAATAAAATGGTTTCTCATCATATCCTATCGGCTCGTTATCTGAATAAAAAAATAAGATTCACATAATTTCCTAGAAACACTAGTATAAAGTGTGCATCAGTCCTTTTTGCGATAGTCGTACTGTACAGTTATTATTTTTATGCTTCTGTAACGTCGCACTAAGTGACGCCTTGCATATATACCTTTTTTTCAATTTAAAATTGCCTACAACTTATGAATTTTATATATGTTATTAACTTGCTATCACGATGTTATAGTACGATGTAACGAATTTTACTATAATTTTATCGTGCAATTATTTTAATAATAATTAGTTTACGTAATTATTTTTGTAATTATAATAAAAGCAATATATTTTTCGTTTAAACGCTTTTACTTAATAAATATGATATTGATTTAATATTTATTCTTATTTTAAAAATTTATAAAACGTTACTGTGACTTCAAATACCAATCGTTTAATACGTTTCAACGTAGTCATTGAAGAAAATAAAAATGTTTCAGTATGGTAAAAGAAATATAAGAATCAAAGCAAAAAAAAAACTTTAAAACTTAAATTTAAAATTATCAAAATTATTATAAATTTTTTATTACAAATAATCAAACAAATACAGATTTATCTGTAAAAAAGAAAAAGAAGAAAGTAAAAATAATCCATTTGAAAGTAGCGAACGTTAAGTAAACGCATTACGCAAGATGAATATAAAGATAAACGAAAGCTTACCAAGATAAAGCGAGACATTCGCCGGTGGTCTTCCTTCTTCGGCGATGCAGCTGACCTCCATCTTTTCTCCGGATTTGTAGGTGCCGTT
Organism: Chalcis sispes; assembly: GCA_949987625.1. Taxonomy (NCBI): domain Eukaryota; kingdom Metazoa; phylum Arthropoda; class Insecta; order Hymenoptera; family Chalcididae; genus Chalcis; species Chalcis sispes. Next base: position 53,617,693 of record OX465097.1, on the reverse strand, counting down.
GCCGTTCAGAATAATCACTGGCTTCAGCGGTGGTGCTGCGAGAAGTTTCAGAATATAATTCATTATTTCAGACGCTCCTCGTAAATCAAAAGATAACAAAAAAAAAAAAAAAAAAAAAACAAGAAAAAAAAAAATGAGAAAAAAAAAGACAAAAATAAAAAGCGATACACGTCGAGCGAGCTTCGAAACTTTTCGCCATAAAACAGAGTAGCGCGAAGCGAGTGGCGGAATCTTTCATTCAAATTTTTCTTTTTAACGTGACTTATGGCTACATCGCCATTTTTACGCTCTACGAGAAATACTTTTGCGAAATTTAAAAAAAAAATGCTCGCCGTGCTGGTTTCTTTTTCAATCCTTGTGTAATCCGGCAGAATGTAAGGCTCGAAAAAAAAAAAAAAAATAAAAAAAACAATGTCTTCCTTGTTACGACGATGAATAAAGGAATAAGTTTCTCTTCAACTTTTATGTATACGAGGACGAACAGAGTCGCTTGTGCTTTCAAAGAACTTTAAACGTTAATGCAAATTTCATATAGAGCATACTATATACTTTAGGAACAATAATTTTCAAAGTTTTATGATGATCAAACCGTGCTGTTATAATTTTAAAATAATACATATCGATAGATTATTTTTTTACATTAGCGTATGCTCAAATGAATAAAATTTATTTATGCTTCAATTTTAACAGCACGATTGCCTTGAAATGTATCGACTAATTAAACAAAATAAATTTAATAAATTCTTAATAACCTTTACGTTAAATACTCTCATAGTTATTAAAATATTATATAATTTCTAAGTAAACGATCAAGGGTAGGTCGATAATCGTTCGGGTAAAAATTAGTCGTCGGTTAGACACAGAAAAAGCAGTCGATCGTTACGGTAAACGGAACGTAAAATTATCAACTCACTCGCTACGATGAGGCGCACATTGTTGAAGCTTTCGGAGCGGCCCTTATCGGGCGTGAGATAGCAGGTGACGTTACCGTCGTGTTTCTGCTTTATCGAGGATATCGTGACGCCGCATTCGCCCTTTTTCAAACCCTCGCCGAAATACGCGATCCCGTCTTCCGAGGATTGATTCGGAAGCAGGACGAGGCTTCCTTCGCCGGGTATGGAGAATCGGCATACTTGCAGCCCGACCGCCGCCTTACACAGGATCGTCTGAGTCTGGCCTATTTTCACGGCTACTTGATTGTCCGGCTGAATTTCCACCGGCAAGTTTGGCTTGATCGCTGTAATGAAAAAGTTTTTATTTGATTATTGATGGGTTTATTTATTTATTTTTTTCTTTTTTTTATGATCCGGTATAATTTTTATTACAAAAATAGTTTATAACGTAATAAAAGTATAACGGTGTATTAATGGATTAATTTTGCTTGATATATACATATAACGGAGTTGAACTATAATCTATAGTACAATAAAAGTCTTTGACCTTACGTATCAGCGAAATGGATCTTTCAGAATGGACGTAGTTCATTTTTCACTTTTTTAACATCGTGAAAAATGGAATAGTGAAAAAAAAGTAATTGCGTTTTGTTTCATAAAGCCTTATCGTACCAATACTTATAATTCTCTATAGTTCCACTTGAAAAAAAAAAAAAATAAATAAATAAATAAATAAATAAAGAAAAAAATTGATTATCAAGAGTTAAAATCTTTGTAATACTTTATAAAAATAACCGTAAAAAACATCGATAAGATGAATTGATTGCAAAGTAAAAAATATTATTCAACAGTTTGACGCGAATAACGGTCGTTCAACAACCAAAATAACAAAGTTGAATATAGCGAGGATAAGGTAAACGTGCAAAAAGTAAAAACTCACACATAACCCGTTCGCACCGTCGAGAAGACAGCTCTGTAAAAAGAGAGAGAGAGAGAGAGAGAGAGAGAGAGAGAGGACGAGTTGGAGCATGCAATAAGTCTAATAAGTTGGCCCTTCGGGACAGCTCCGCTGACACGGAGATTGTATTACTTGGCGAGTGCGCGCGCTTTGAAGACAGCCGCGAATATAGGCGCCTCGCTTGCGAAAAGCGAGATTTACGGGACAAAAAGGAGAGTTGATTAAACCGACCTCTATTTCTGCCCTCGCTACCCATACTACCTCTCTCTCTCTCTCTCTCTCTCTCTCTACCTTTCTCCAACACTCGTCCACTTTTTACCACCGCGCCCTTCGAGAAAATCTGACTCGCTAAATTTATGCGAAACTGCGACGGTTCCTTCTGTTTCTTATATATTTCGCGCAAAACTGAGAGGGGCTAGATATTTTCCACGCGTTATTTATGACGGAAAAGTTGTGACAACCGAACCGAGTTTGTCGTGTAAGTTTAATTTTTTTCACGCGCTTTTTTATTTCGAAATAGACTTATAAATTTGTACTTTGTATAACATCAAGGATTACCCTGTTGTTTTTTTTTTCAAGTAAATACTTCAATATCGAACATCGACGAAGGCTTATTTATTCATTTAATTTCGATAATAGTAGAGCATTATTTTTATGAAATTTTTCGATAAAGATATTAAAATTATATATTTATCAATTTCATGGTTGTATTAGTTCTCGTAATGTTATTTATTTATAATTAAACATACGATATTATTTATTTAGCATAAAAAATGGCAAAAAACTGTTACTTATGTATAATAAATTTAATAGCAATAACGACGAAGTTATTAAAACTGCTTAAGCGCACATTATTTCTTACAAATGTTATACATATAAGAACTATAATATCATTATTCCTAATTGCGCCATTATCATAATTATTATATTCTCTACTACACACACTTACCCTCTCTACACTTCATCCAAGAATTTCATAATTAAACGTACGTGGCCGCAATATATTCTCTTTAAACTTTGCTTTGCAAAACTACGCGACGATGATTAAACCGTACCCATAAAATCTAACATGTATCGACTGTATCTATGTACATAAATAAAAAAAAAAAAAAAAAAAAAAAAAAAATACAAATAATCGTCGTTACTTTAAATCTTCTTTTGATCTCAACAAAAAAGTTCAACTTAAACATAAAAGCAGATGTAAAAAGCCATAATCGAAACGAGGCGTTTTACAAAAGCATGCGATATTGCGTACTCGTATACACATATACGCACTGTATATACATATATACGCACGAGGAAAAAAGGTAATTACGCGAAGCTTCGTAATAAAGTCTAATAACCATCTATTGCAGGCGATGATGACCCAAGTGAACCTCGTAGCCAGCTGCCTCGTTTATTGTACAAGCGCGGACAAAGGTATTGGCGACAAAAAGGGGAAAAAAAAATCCCCGAAAAAAAAAAAAAAAAAAAAAAAACGATCCTTTCTTCTCTCTCGTACTCGAGTATCAACTAACCGATCATGGGAGAGGGAAGGAGGAGGCGGATTCGGTAGCCGGAGCTTCCATTAATAACTGCATTGTCAAACTCCGGAAACGATCTCGTTCGGGTGTTAATGGCAGCGCGGCTTCGCTTCTCTAACCTATATCTATCCCTGCTACACTCTTCTCTTTCTCTCTTTCTCTCGCGAAACTCCGCTGCGACTAAAAGTTCTCGTGTATTTTATAACCGCACTCTCGTGTTGTTCGCCTCCCTTCACCTTCGTCCATTATTTTTCGCGTTTATTTATCTTTCTTTTTCTCTCTTCCCTCTGATTTTTTTTTTCGCGTTTTTCCCTACTCTTTTATTTTCGTAAGCTTTTGTGCTTATGTATATTTTTTTTTTTGTAATTTTGCTTTTGTCCGATTATCTTCGCTTCTTATCTCGTCTCTCTACTTCTTTTTTTTCTTTTTGTTTTTACATAACTATATTGTTTCGTCGAAAAATGATTACTGTTAAGAGAATAATTAAAATTTTCAATTTTATACACAAAGCTTATTTTGATCTTGTAATATGAAATTAAATTTTATCGTTTGATGTGACAATGAAAATGTTGCAATGCTTACTTCATATTAATTAAATTTTACGCGAAAAAAAAAACCTTCTGACTCTCTAAACTTTGAATTTATTTTAAAATATTTATTTATTATATATTAGCTTGAATACTGTATGCGACCAATTTGTTACACATTATTTTATTCGTTTAAATTATGAAATTTCTGCCCGAAGGTTTAATAATAATTAAATAGATTTATATAACCACGTCGCAAGGATATTTTTGATATACAACACTTTTAAACTTGCGCGTAACCGTTTTATTTTATCGAAAATTTAAAATAAAGTAAGGATCCAATGCTTTAAACTCTTTAATTCGGTTAGCGAAAACTTACGCTTAAATGTTTTAATATCAATTTGGAAAGTTTGCAAAACGATAGTTATAAGTGACTTATTTAATATTTTATGCCATGCGAATACAAAATTTACAAATAGTTTTGTCCGACAAAGTTTTTATTGATATTCGTTAATATTACTAAACAGAAATGTTATTATGCCTTCGATGATAATTTTATTCATTAAATAGAATTTAAAAAATTTGAAAAATAATGCCAATTTGTAAAATGTCAATATTAAATAATAATAATGATTTAATAAATGTCATAAACGAATTACAGACTGTGAAAATCTATTTACATATGTCCGTAAAAAAAATTACTGTATGAATACCTAGCGATACACACAAAAAGTGCAGTAAATTTAAACCAAATCCTAAATTTTCAGTAAACGTTTCAACGCTCCGCGATAAATTTTATAAGCGCGTTTACGCTCGTACAAAAAAATCCGAGCGCGTCGCGCAAAAGCTACGTCGATAGACATCAAAGCCATCCGCTGCCAATGAAAAACTTAACACAAAGCGAAAAAGAGATCGCTATGAGGGCAAGGCGACGCTTTGAAAAATTGAAGAGGCAAACGTAAAGATAGAGAGACATAGAGAGAGAGAGAGAGAGAGAGAGAGAGAAAAAGAGAGGATCGCGTTAGCTTTGATGGGTGCTGATGCGGCCGGAAATTTTATGCGGCCACGCGCGGGACATCAATCTAGTCGCGGGCGCCGGGGTCGCAAACGAGACATCGAAAACAGAGCGCGCGATACACGCCCGTTTCTCGCTTATGTGCATGTATATACAACGGGGCATCAGAGAGACGCGGCGCATTATGTTAATGGGGAGGCAAAAATTATGATAAACCGGGTGTGACGCTCGACGATTATCATATTTCATTCTTGCAGAGATTCGATGACGTAAACGAGAGCGAGTGAGAGAAAGAGAGAATAATAATAGTAACTCGAGCGCCTCGAGAAGGCGGGAGGAAACATCTTCGATTTAAAATGCGCGAACGTGTGAGCGCGTCCGTGTGCCTGATGTATAGAGAATCTCCGTCTGCGAGTTTTATGGGCTACGAGTTCGCGACTTTGTGAAATTTTACGTGAGGGAATTTCAAGACGATTGTTACACGAACGCTTGCGAGCGAGTTACTTTGCCATTTTTATATTTATTCTTTTCCTTTTTACTTTGAGGAATTAATCTTTCGGAAAGATTTTATAAAGTATTCATCTTGCTAGACACATTGTTTAACATTTTTTTTAATAAAATTTTTTATTAAATTTTTTTTCCCGCTATTTTATGATAAAATATTTTAGTAATATACAATGGATAGTGACATTCTTAACTCCTGAATCCCTTATATGGTTATTCATTGTTAAAAAAAATTTTATTATTAAATATTTCTTTTTAAAGTTGCAATAAACTGAATAATAAATTTCTTTAAAAATTCGATATCCCCTGATAATGCAAGATAACATTTTAAACTCGAAAAAATTTTCACCGCCAAGTATAATAAATAGAAAATCACAGTCAGCGATCGAATCATCGGCTCGATTGAGCGTTAAATATTCTAAAATTATACGCAATTCGTGCGCGACTTCGTATCATCGAGCTCGATGCATCATTTTTGTACAACGTTAAATAACAACGGTGAAATCGGGAACGGTTCGCTTACCGATTCGCGTCAATGAGCAATGACAAATAATAACAACAACAACAATAACAAAGGTAACAATAATAACAACAACAGCAACAACAACGAGAGGCTCTACGTCGTTTTATCGCGCGGCGAGGGAAATATGCGTTAACTGGAAACTACATATACACCGCACCGAAATGATGGGTTAAATTTTGCCGTTTTGGTTTGATTGTCCTTGCATTGGACGAGGATTGATGCGGGTTTACAGGAAGAGGGGAAAGTGGAACGCGAGGGAGGGAAAGAGAGAGAGAGAGAGAGAGAAAGACGCAAACCGGCGTAAAATTTACATGCTTTATTGCGGTAACTCATTGACAACGAATTTAGTTCGCATCGCTCGCATGAATGTTTTAGCCGTTCGACATTCTCGCGCTCGGTTTCATCTTTCCCTGTGCATACGTATGCATGTATGCAGACATCGAACGACCTCCGTTGCGAGACCAATTTTCTCCCAGCCCCGTCTGCCGTAATAAATTTTATCAACGGTTATCGAATCAATCGGACAAATTAACAGTCTCCCAGTGATATTCTCTTACCTGTACTTGCTTTCCCAAAGTAGACTTTATTTCTTCAATAATTAAAAAAAAATAAAAAATGGAGATTTTTCCAAATACGTTTGAAATAATTTATTTTATGAAAAAAAAAAAAAAAGAAATCAAACAAAAATGAACAACGAATGAATAGAAATCGTCAATAGAACAAAGAGATGGGATCAATTTTTTTTAATTTGAATTTTTCATTTTAATAAAAGTGCAAAAACTATGGTATTGGATTATTTTATTAATTATAGAATCATAAAATTATATCGTAGAAAAGTATATTTTGATTTCAAATGAAAAAATTGTATAAGAAATTTTATTACCCAATGAAAATTTTTGCAATATATTGAATTTTTAAAGGTTTTTTTTTCGTGTACATAAATTTTATATCAATTGTAAACGAAGTAAAAAAAAAAAAAAAATTAATGTTATATAAAGCACGAAGATGTATCAAATTTTAAAATTTATCTAAAATAAATCTCTTACAGAGTATAGAAGATAGAGATACAAAAAAATTATCTATTTTATGAGAAAACAAAAAGGTTTTTATCATAAAAAAAAATAAATTAAAAAAAAAAAAAATTCATAAATAATTAAAGTTTAAAACGTCAAATTGAAAATATCTTTATTAAAATTTAATAGATAAAAGAAGAATAAAATGCTAATCGCGCGCGCAAAAAGAAATAGAAGCTGGAGAAAATCCGAAAACGAAAAATAAAAGAGCGTAAGAAAATCAATTCCGGAACAAATCTCTACTCCGCGAGAGGATTTCGGTAGTCGGCGCGCTTTGCATACATAGTGCGCTCAAAAGACATAGAAAAGCCAATACGCGACGGGAGAAAGTGAAAAGAAGAAAAGCGCGTTGGAAGGATCAAGCGTATCGAACGAGTCTAAACGCTACTCTTACTAATTTTCTCGCGCGCGTGCGGTTGTTTGACCATCGCGGATATTTTATGCGACTATACGGGAAAAATGAAGAAAGGAAAAATCGTACGGAGAGAGCCGCTAGGGGTTGTAAAACTCGAACTCACTCTCTCTCTCTCTCTTTCTCTCTTCTTTTTTATGCTCTTCTCTCTTGTATGCGGAATGACGTTCCATATCGGCGGAGGCCGCGCGTCATAACCGTTAAAGTAAGCTCGCGCGCGCCGGCCGGAATATGAGAAAAGGAATTTGCCCGACGGAATTGCGAAGCAACGCCGGCTGCACACTCGTGCGTTATGGGCTGCAATGCAGCGCGCACGCGGGGAAAAAGCCGAGAGCAGGTGCGCGCGCTTAATGCGAGGGAAGAAGCGCGAAAGCGCAAATTAAAGGATACGGAGTTCGTTTCTTTATTTTTTCTTTCTTTTTCGTTTTACCTTTTTTGGCCAATTTTTCATGGAGCCAAAAAATTTTACAAAAAATTTTATACATAATTATTGCGCTCTGAGTGAAATAATGATTAGGAAAGTGATTGTTATATTCGTAAAAAGTAGAATGAAATATTTGATTTATTTTATGTATATTTGTTGCAAATAGGATGTACACTTATATTAAATACAATACTATTAATGGATTTTAAAGCTTCAAACAATTTTAACGTTTCACCGCAAACGTTACAATTACATCATTATGAGATATCGCATCTACCAGATATATAATAACCATGTATGAGGGACCAATATTTATTTTTCGCCGATTCTTTCGAAATAATTGGGGAAAGGCTGTTATTGCACAACCACGAGGACGAAGAAGAATAGGAGGGGCGAAGATTGACAGGCGCTTATCGGTATATAAGCCGGAGGTGCGCCTGCGATGCGCACAATGCGCATCATTCATGAATCCGTGAGTGTGCGACGCAACTTGCGTCAATTTCGGGGTCACCGATGCACGCGAGAGCTGACCTATCCACAAATCATCGCATCTGTTGCTGCGGTTTTCCCACCCGCGTTTATGCACGCATAGTAGAATACGGAATCGAGAGGAAGGGAAGGAGGAAGGGGGAGGAAGCGGCAAGCTTCTCTCTTTCCCTCGCGCTATGGGTTTATGGTTAAATTAGATCGGTACGTCGGAGTCGAGCGCAGAACGCAATCGATGGCTGGAAAATTCAAATTAGATTTACAGCTTTGCAATTAGCCTCGAACATCGAGAATTAATGAAGAGAGAGCCGCTTCTGTAGCTGCCAACCTCGCCGTTAAATATATGTATATTCGCGCCCTGGACACTCAAACTCACTTGTTTTAGCTTTTTATTCGACATTTTATACGAACATTATGCATTGTTGCTTTTAAACTATGAATGAATCATTTTATGCAAATAAAGAGCTTTTTTTTTTTTTTTTTTTTTTTATTAAAATTTATAGTTAATAATGATTTAAAAAAAAATGACATTTTTCGTAGATTTTTTTTAAACAATTTAATCAATCAATGTATGTTGTAAGTATAAAAGTTTAAATAATAATAAATTACAATGAAAAAAAAAACTTACAAATTTTAAACAAATTCCGATAAAAAAAAAAAAAATTGCAACTTTCTCGTTCAAGCGATTAAAAAAGGAAAAAAATAAGTCAAAAAATAATTAGCATTTAATGGTACCCAAACTTGAATTTTGTTATAATGGAAAATTACAAGACGTTACAAAACGCATAACAATCGCGTTTTCAGCATATACGAGTACATACACTTAAAGAAAACATTCGCGATCGAAAACGTTAAGAAAACGTTCGGGTAGAATTTTCCAGTCCAGTAGTTCTTAACCGGTAGCGACTGCAAACCGCGCATACAGCTCGACACATTTTCCAAGTACGGGGTGAGTCGATCGGCGCGAAAGAATCGAGGGACGCTTTAAAAGCCATCGAAGAAAAAGCCAAAGATTCTCAAAGCACACGCCGTGGCTAAATCCTTTCGTCGATGGTGTGAAATCCTCGCGCGGATAGAGAGACAGAGAGAGGAGGGGGGGGGGGAGGAGAAGCTCCAAAATCGACCATCGAAGCGAGTTCAATTTTCGCGCGAACAGGAGAGGAGAGGGAAGGGGATATAAGCTCTTCGGCTTTTTCGCGAATTGCATATAAATACGAGGAGGCGCATAATCGACGAGGTGGTCGCAACCACCGAGAGAGAGAGAGAGAGAGAGAGAGAGAGTAGAGGAAACCCTCGTCTCCGGGGGGAGGAGAAGGAAGAGAGGAATAGCTCACCGTTGCAGAGTTCCGCGCAATTTCCCAATGATTTCCAATTTTCCCGGGCTGTTAGACTCGCGGCGTATATCCGGTAAAGGGACGGGACTGAGATTGCCGCTTCGACGAGTACGCGGACTCAGCACTTTATCCATCTGTGTGAATGCGCGTACGCGTGAACTTTTAACTTTCGCCATCCCGAACCTTGACGACGATTCCTCTTCTAATCAACTTTATCTAATCAATTCGTTTAGCCGAGATAATTCAACCGTGTTTTTAATCGTTGAACTTTGCTGTAACTAATTATCCGCTACCTTTGGAAAAGTTGTTTTTACGTTGCATATATTGATGATGCCACTGTTGATTAAGTTTCTATCAATTTTACTAGATTAATACAATGTGAACAAATTTATTAAATTTTAAAGCTCATTCGTTATCTTAAAAAACTTTGAAAATTTATTTTTCATTTTGTTCTAATGCAAATCAATGTAAAAAAATCTTACGCCAAAAAAAGTAGTAGCGTTCGATTTTGGTCAGGTATTTGGAATAGTACTCGTAATTACAAAGTTTTGAGTTTTCTGCCTCGGAAACCTCAACAATTTCGTTAAAGTATACATTTATAGCTTGATCAATTTTGGGTAGGTAGAAGAAACCAAAAAGGATGGCATACCGATGAAATTGCGCAAACCGAGGGCAAGAGCTTACTCTAACTTTCGATAAAATCTCAATTAGAATAATTTGGTAATTCTTCGTACCACATACTTTTGTTTTTCAGTAAAACAATTGTTAATTTCAATTGTATTTTTAATCTTTCTTTAAAAGTATTAAAAAAAAAAAAAAATAGTTCGTTGGTAATATTTTAGTCACGAAAAATCGTAAAATTTTGTTGAATGTTCTCTAATTTTTTAATATTGTGACGCAAGAATTTTTAATATTAAAGTTTTTTTTTTATTTCCTGTAAAACTTTCATCTGAAAGGTGAACTTTTATTTAAAATTTTGATAAAATTATATGAAATTTAACTTACTTTCACTAATAACTTGCTAAGTAAAATTATTACTCAACCAGACAATTCTAATATATTTTGTACAGTATAAAAAATCATCAAAACAATAAAAGAATAATTTTTTAATGTCTTTAATCAGTATCGACGATTAAAAAACAAGCCATAAAGAAAACAAAAATAAAGTAAATAAATACGACGAAAGAATTTTAATTCAGAGTCAAGGTATAGAGACAATGACGAAAGTTTTGTGGTGTTCGACAGAAACTTTATTGCCGGCAAACAGTATGACCGACAGTTGGTAGCTTCAACAGGATTTCGGACGACACCAACAAGTAGGATTTGGAAAAGCCGTGAGCTACTGGGGAATTAAAGAGAAGAACGGAGAAGCTGTTAACGGGATATAGAAGGAGAATTCGATAAAGAAAAAAAGGGGTGCAGATTAAGTAAATAAAATAAAGCGAGCTTCTTCTATTTGGTACTTAATCGTTTTTTTGAATTATTTTCAAAAATAAAAACTCAATTACGTGGTAAAAAATAATAATAAATTCGATAAATTAAATAGATAAATTAAGTAAATAATTATCAAGCAAAAAAAAAAATTTAATTGTTTACGAAATGTTTTAAATAATACATTTTTTGAATATAATTTATTTAAAAAAGAAATCTATAATTTACCGCTATAAATTTTTCAAAAATATTTAGCATATAAGTTTGTAATAGTCTTTATTTTCTGTAAATTTTAAGAAAATAATCAACGACGAACGCTTCTTAAATAAAAGAGCGAATTTCAATACTATTTTTAAATAACCCAAAAAATTAAAAAAAAAAAAAAAAAAACAATAGATAAAATAAGATAAAAGTTTTGTTGAAGTTGTTGAAACGGTTATAGTGAAACAAATGCTTATAATTTATAAAAATTTGGAAGACGAAAGAAAATTATGTCGCTGAGTTTATTAAAGTGGCGAGAGCCGAACTTTCAGAAGCAAGAAAGTACAAGTGAGAAAACAAAACAAGTAACAGTCCTTGGAGAGATAGTAATAACCTAAAAAGAATAGAAAGAGAACGAGAAAGAGAGAAAGAGAGAGTAAGGGGAGAGATTGAAAGCGAGAAACTCTTGGATCAGCGAATCTCTCGCGTAACTCTTTCTCCGTCTCTTTCTCACACTCGCGATTTGATTCGCGCAATGGTAGGGAGGACGAGAGACCTCGAAACTCGCTCGCCAATTTTGCCCAGACAGCCGCAAATCTCCACGGAGATTAAGGCCGGTTTACACGGCGCTAAATCAACTCCTCGGAGAAAGCCGCGGCGCTACTGCTGCCGCTGCTCTTCTTCCCTTTGCTTCTTCCTCTACCTTTCCCTATGTACTATATATAGTATATACATCTCTTCTCTTCTCTTTCCCTCGATCTTTTTGGTCGAGGTATGGAGGTTACTGGGTATAAACCCTAGAGAGGCCTTTGCCTCTCTCTCTCTCTCTCTCTTTCTCTCTTTCTCTCACTCTCTCTACGCTCTCTTCATTTTTTATCTTCTGTTTTTCTTCGTATAATTTAGAAGAGATTATTTTTCTCGTGCGATCTTCAGCGCTTTATAAGAAGAACAGAGAAAGAGCACGAGAGCGTGTTTCTGTAAGTATAAGTGTCTGTGCAGTGTGTGTGGGAGAAAAAGAGGGGATTGGAAAAGTTTTTCTGGTTTTTTTAATGGAGTGAATCTTCTTGCACCGTCACCGTAATTAGGTTCGGTTAGTCTTATAAAGTCAAACGTTTCTAAACTGTTAACTTTTTATTAAAAATGAACATATCGTTAAGATCTTTTGAATTAACATATTTTACAAAGTGTAAGAATATTACGAGAAAATTTGCTCGGACTTGTTGAACTTTCTTTCTTTTCTCTCATTTTTTTTTTTTTTTTTCTGTTTTGTTTTGATTTTTCAAAAGCTACACAATTTGATCGTTGTAATTTATTCGTTATTTTTACAATAAATTATATACTTTTTCGTTCTTTCAAAATCTATATGACAAGATTTTACAATAAAATTTTGATTAACGTTCGAATTTTTTTAAATTGTTAATTATCGTAATAATTTAAATCAATAATTTATGAAAATCAAAACGTTATTTATATACGACCACTCGAGCAAAAGAACGAATCATTAACTCATCTCGCGATAAAACCGATTACTTAAAAAAAAACGAAAGAACGTAAGGTTAATGGCTTTTTCGATTTTTCTCGATCTTAAATGACGATGTTTATTCTTGATCTTGAATCACGATGATCCATTCCGTGATTTTGCCACAGCAAATTTAAACGGTTTTTACTCATCGATGATAACGTTGAAATTGAGTTATGTAAAGTAGATTCCATATTATTAAATAACTGTCGCGTCGGTAGGCGGGATCTTAAAAACCTATCCATTTATATCGGATATTACGCAAAACCTTTTCCACAAGGTGTAAATTTATTTTAATCCATGTTTTTACAATTTGCAAGATTTATTTAAAATAAAAAAGAGAAACTAAGCTAATCTTAGGATTCGAAATTTTGTATTGTAAAAATATGTCAAAAATTGTAATTGATAAATACAACGATAAATGATAAAGCGAAAATCTTAATAGAAATATTTTATAAATAATTAAATACGTATGATCTTAATTAAAAAAGCGTTTAATTAAACTTTTCTTTTGTACGCGAAAAGTTATTCCGCAATTCCGATGCATTAATTATGAAAATCGGTGCCGTCTCTAACGTCTCGTCAGAATGCATTATTGACATTTCTCTTTAAGGCTTTCATTTTATCCGATTTCGCTTCAAAAGTACTTTGCTTATCGCAATGATGTATGAGTGCGCTATTATACTGTTTGCAATAAATTTCCGATAAATTTACTTTTTAATTAACGCTGCTAATTCACTTATATCTTCACTAAATGTTATCGATAAATTATGTAAAATATTTGTCGCTCATTGATCATTGGAAAAATAAAATTAAAAAATATTGTTTTCCATTTCTATTCAATCACAATTTTTCGATATCAAAAAATATTTTTAAATTAAACTGTATAGATTTTATAAAAGAGACTAATCATTAAATTTCACATAATTCATCGAAAAGACTAAAATCTCCCGAAGCGTATTATTGTCTTGGAAAAAGGATATTACAATAAGCCCGACGTTAAGAGCGAGCGACAACCGAAACTCTCTCTCTCTCTCTCCCTCTCTCTCGACGCGGTGAAATTTCGTAAAAGTAGAACGCGAGCGCGCGCGCGCTTTAAGCGCGAATATACCATCGAGACAACGCGACGTTCCAGCAGCAACTCCCCCTTATTTTTCATCCGCTTTCCCGCAGTCGAGTATTTCCCGGGCTCGTGATCAATGGCACGAATTAAGGCTGCGCGAGCGACGGAAGGACCGTTATTTTCCGACGACGCAGCCATCTCTCTCTTTCTCTCTCTCTTTGCCTGCCTGTCTCTCTCTCTCTCTCTCTCTCTACATTAGAGGCAACGAGATAAAATTAAGGGCGGAGTCGAAAGGTACACATCAACGTTCCCAAGATTCCACCCTCGCTGCTTATATTCTTTTAAAATCTTGGAATTTGTAAACAGTTGCAGAAATCTTGGTAAACAAACGTAATTTAATGGCTTGTGCTTTAACCGAAACCATTTACGTAACGTTATTTATTTCATCTCAAACGCTAAAATTCTCCGTATTCAAAATTTATTTATTTGCATAAAGGTACACGATTTATTGATTGATAGATGTTTAAACAACTTAAACAAAAAATCTATTACCGATTTTTTTATTTGAATACAATGTTAGCAAACGAAAAACAATCATCATTCATTTTTATATCATTAATAATCTTTATTTTTCTGCTTTTTCTGTTAAATAAACAAATAATTTCAATCGATGTAAAGTAAAATCGGCACAAAAATACTTCACAAAAAATCTCAAAAAATCCATTCGGAAGTCGCAAGGCAAAGGTAAACACTCGTCAAAATAGAGTCATATACGAGAGAGACGCACACAACTGTTACGCGTTCCGTCCTCCGGTTGAGAAACAGAGAATACGCGTCTTTGGAGAACCGCATCAACGGGAAATAAATACACAGAGAGAAGCTACCGGGCAGCTTTCGAATGTAGCCGCAGTGCAACAAGAGAGAGAGAGAGAGAGAGAGAGAGTTAGAGAGAGAAGAGCTGCCACGCCCTTGTGTACGCGACTTGTGTCCGTGTGTGCATGCGTGTGTGTGTGTATGTGTTTGTAGGCCGAAAGACGGAGAGAGAACCGCAAACGCGCGTCGTGAGCGATTCGCAGGCGCAAGGACAACGCGGACATGCTTGTCTCTCTCTCTCTCTCTCTCTCTCTTAAACTGCCTTAGACAGTTTGGCACGAATCTTAAGCCGACCGCGGGATGTAACTCTCCTGTTCTTCATTCTCTTGCTCTCTCTCTGTCTTTCTCTCTCTGTCTTTCAAGCTTCGCGAGCTCTTCTGTCATTCAACGGATGTTTGCTTTCCAGCTCGTTCTCTGTATAGTTTCTGTCTATGTGTCGCTCTTGTACTTGAATTCCTGGGGAGAAGAGGAAGGGAAGGTTGGTCAAATTTTTCCTTAGCGAAAAGTTGTTGCTTTGTGTCGACGTATGTACATAGGCATAAAGCGCATAAGCATAGAAGTTAACGTAGGTTTAACTCTATAAATATTTAAATTCATGCTTATCTTTGTTTCTACAAATTTTTATTTAATTTTATTTTTTTTAATGCTACTAAGTATAGATAAAGATTCTTTTTTTGTTCAATTTTTCAATTTCTAATGAAACATTAATAATACAAAATATTATTAAACCATTATTTTCAGTGAAGTACAAAGTTTTGACAAGTAAAAAATAATGCTGTAATAGTTCTCATAAAACGATGTATCTATATAGCAGTTTCATTTTTATATTTTGGAAAGATCATTGATAGTACGTAACTATATTAAATTACTTTTTGAAATTTTTTTGTCACCTTGCAACGATTTCGGAGGGACCCTTACGTCTTGTTAATCAATTTAATGGATTCCATCGTTATTTTTCCGATGGTCCACGAGAAAGCCAGAAAAAGAAATAAAAGCTGTCTCGCTTTTTCTTCCAAAGTGCTTGACTTGATTCTTCGTACGTTTAACTTTTCGAGATGTACCTTTATATTATAATCCTACACATACTCACACTTATACATACACATTCACACTCACACGTATATATATACATCAACGATTTATTGGGCTCGACGCTCGCTCTTCCGCACTTTCGGCTGCATTGCTGAAACAATCGCCGTACTATTTCGCTTCTTCTTCCGGGACACTTTCATCCGACAAAATGTACTTTATCTTCTTCGTGGAGTCGAGTTCGATATTCCGTCTATCGCGCGCGCTAAGTGCGCTTTACCCGATGTATCGAAAATTTGTAGCTTCTGTGAATCGCAAAGTCATGCGGGACGATGAAAACTTTTCGACGCGCCGAGCGATGCGAAACTCTTAGCCCCTCGAAAGATGGAGAACTTATTTAACTTTTATCGCTTCGAAATTTTATTTATCTCTTGTTTCTTACTCGTATTTATTAACTTTTTACTTTAAACTAAAAAATTATTCACATTTGTTTTTTTTTTTTTTTTCAGTTATTATTTAATGGGCTCGATACTTTATTATACAAAAAATTTTTTTATCATTTATCGAAATGAAAAATTTACAAAATTCACGGATAAATGTAATTATTTAAAATTAATGAAACCATTTAAATGCATGCCTATATCTTCTGAATCGACTTGATATTTCAAACTACTTCAAATAATAGTTTAGACGAAATAAAATTACGATTACATAAGCATTAACATATGAATAAGTGTACAATATAAAAAGCTATAATACTTTGACTTATAATTTTTAAAAAGTACAGCATACTTCAATTGTTTATTAATGTGCATTAACGCACAGCAATTCAGGTTACATCTCAAACGCCATCCTAGTTTCAAGAAAGTGCTTTTATACAACGATAAATAAAGGATTAAAGCATAGACCCGCGCTAAAACTAGTCTAATTAGTTTCTTGTGAAAATTCTCACAAAATCACTCGGCATGTTAATTAACGTTTTGCTCGACGCTCAATTCGTTACCTATATAGATGCAAATCAACTGTATCTCGGGAAACTTCGCTTGCTTATCGAATCTTTCATTCGCGAATGTAAATAATTGTCCGACTCTGTAAGTGGTATGCTAAGTTAAGAGATGGTTAAAGCGGTGGAAGATAATTTTGCTGAATTTAATCTATGCTATTGAATAGAGACACTTTGGTTTTGACAAAAAATTCGTATTATCTTTGTGGATGAATTAAGGTTATTTTTATTTTTTTACAACACAATCATAAATAGAACGACGAAATCCTTCCTTATAATGAATAAATATTTATGTAAACACTGCTTTTCGTTAAAATATTTCGAATAAAAATTGTAACTAGAAACATCATTGCATATAAAACAGTAAATAATTTTGAGTAGAATAACATTTGATTCTTTATATATATATAATTTAAATAATATAATTATATATTTTACATATTTATATACAAATTTAAGGATAATCATGTTTTTTTATTAAAAATGTACTTATGTATTTTTATACCTAACTATTTTGCATTTTGAAATGATATTTAATTCATAGCTAAATCAAAGGCTCAGTAATTAAATTAAAAGTAATAAAAAAAAAATATATATTTAAATATTTACATTAATTTAAAAATTAACGCGACATTCATACATTTCTTTTAAAATAAATTTATATGTAGCACTTGCCTTATTTTTTATGTTTTATGGTAATTAAAACCATAGCTGTATAACGAGATTAAATATAAATGCAAATGAATCACTTTGTATTAAAGCAAAGGAAAAAAGGTCAACTAGGAATATCTTTGCCCTTAAAAGAAGTGGAGAATACATAAAAAATAAGCGAGTTGAAGTAGTCGAGTCGCCAAGTCATTGAGCCCACTTGAAATGATTGTCGATCCTCAAGATTCTGTGTTCGACTTCACGAGAGGCGAGAGAAATACCAAGCGAAAGAGTAAAAGAAGGAAATAGAGAGAGAGAGAGAGAGAAAAAGAGAGAGAGAGGGAAAAGAAGGTAGTTGGAGGAGGCTCTTTAAAGTGGATTAACGGCATGTAATTCCACCCAAGAGAGTCACTTTGCGCTCTCGGAGTTCGCGATGATTTTTTTCGCTTCTCTCCACCTCAGCGAGCTCGTTCTCTCCGGGTCTCGATGTGCGTCGAGTCCACGGCACTCGAGGTTTTCACGCGCGCGCACCTCTCTGTCTCTGTTTGTCTCTCTTTCTCTCTCTTTTTCTCTCTCTTTCTCTCTCTTTCCTCGGTCTCCCCAAAGAACCATCCATTAGAGGCTAAAATAAGACGAGAAAGAACAACGAGAGACGACGAGATTACTTGCGCAAAGTTCGTAAGCGGCGAATGAGGTAAAGAAAAAAAGGTAAGAAAAATAGAAAAAAAAAAAAAAAAAACGATGAGAGGCAAAGATAAAGGAGCGGTGAATTAAGACGAAACGGAAGGAAAGAGATGAGAAGTGGGAGGATCGCAAGAAGTACGATAAAAGCAGATATTGCGCGAAATTATCGAAGCTGCGTTAGGGGAGGCTATGTGTTTTGAATAATGAAAAAGTTCAACTTGAAAATTGCATGTTTTAGCTTACCTTTCTTATTTATTTTTATTTTTTACTCTTATGTTGTATGTTTTTGTCGTACTTGATTAATATACCGTATAAATTATTCGTTGGCGAAGATTTGCTCCCGGTATTTCATTAAAATGTCATTATCATTACATGTACGATAAATGACAAAAAAAAAGATTGTTTTAGATTATTTTTTACAAAGAATAATTAAAAATTTAATTCGCTTTTACAACGCTTTCGAGTTAAGTTTACTCTTTTTAATCTAACTGATTACCAATATTATAATTTATTGAAAAATTTATTAAATAATTTTATGAAAATTGACGCTGTCCTCGTTACATTTTTAAAAATCATAAAAAATTTTACGTTTCTTTTATTTTATAAAATAAAATTGTTACTACTCGAACATCTTTGATAAAAAAATAATTTTAATAGCGCGTAGTTTAAAGTTTATAAAAATATTAAAACTTAAAATACGAAAATAAAAAAAATAAAAAATAAAACATCACCGACGTCTAAATAAAAAAAGAAGTATGAATGAAACTTATAAAAAAGTCACGGCAAAGTGAAATAATACGCAAAGAAAGTAACAAAGTGAAACGTGCCACATTCACCGACGACAAAAGTGACGCATATAAAGAAAGCAGCGCAATAATAGACGGATGAGAGAGAGAGAGCACGTAAGAGAGAGAGAGAGAGAGAGAGAGAGAGAGAGAGAGAGAGAGAGAGAGAGAGAGAGAGAGAGAGGAAAAAAAGAGAGAAGGGCAGGGTGGAAAAGATGAAAAATTCCTTTTTCGATATCGAAACTCGCGTAGAACGACGCGTTCTTTAAATTATGACGATTCTTAATGTTCCCGTTCGTGCTTGAAACTCCTTCTTCCCATATCTCTCTCTCTCTCTCTCTTTTCTACTTGTTCGCGAGAGCGAAGTGATTTCATCGCCTGAACTCGTTTAGGGACATTGGTATTTCCTGTGAAGAAGTGGTTCCACTTCATAAAGTGGTATGGCTTCGTGAATTTCATTTTCTTAAAGTACAACGATTTAAGGCCTTTAAAGAAGCTTGCGCAGTAAAAGCGCCACGAAGCCGAGCGCGCGCTTTTTCCGTTCCATCTCTTCGCTACTACTCTTTCCTTCCTACCTCGTCCTCACCCACTCTCTCTCTCTCTCTCTCTCTCTCTCTCTCTCTCTCTCTCTCTCTCTCTCTCTCTCTCTCTCTCTCTCTCTCTCTCTCTCTCTCTCTCTCTCTCTCTCTCTCTCTCTCTCTCTCTCTCTCTCTCTCTCTCTCTCTCTCTCTCTCTCTCTCTCTCTCTCTCTCTCTCTCTCTCTCTCTCTCTCTCTCTCTCTCTCTCTCTCTCTCTCTCTCTCTCTCTCTCTCTCTCTCTTTTCCTATCTTTCTATCTTTCTTTGCTGTTCTTTTCTTCTTCTTGTAAGCACGCGTCGGTGCTTTTTTCCTTTCGAGCTCTTATCGATGAACTTTCTTCAAAACATCTTCCGCTAAAGGCACTTTAATGATGAAACGTAAATTTGCCCCGGCAAGAGATGAGAATCTTGTTTATTTCGCCAAAGACCAACCGCATGAAATTTTTATCCCTCGCCCCCGCCCACCCGCCCTCCACCGCGCAAACGAAAGAACTCGTCGAGCGCTCGATGATAAGTTTTGAACGGATACAACTTTTCTTAGATTTTAAAATTAAAAAAGCAAAGAAAAAGCTCCCGCTTATTCTGCAACGTCTGTTTGACAAAAGAGCAAATTTTTAACGAGAATTAATATTGTAAACGAATAAAGCTGCGTCACTTTACTAAATTTCAATTTATTTTACTTTTTAAAAAATTGAATCGTATTATTATTGTACGGTATTACTTGATATAAACGTATTTATTTAAATATCAATAAAAAATAAATGAAAGTTACTTAAAATAAATCTTGACATAAAATATAATTTATTCGCAAATTTATTCTTTCACAAATTCGGTATCATAAATCACAATACGGTAACTTTGCTAGACTATCTTTCCTTAAGATTTAAATCTCGAACTTTTAAATGAAAGAAATACATTCGAACGGTGAGTACTTTAGTTTTATTCTTTCTTCGCGAAAAATTCTATATCGCTTACTCTATCTTAAAACGGTGAAATTATCGACAAGATAGTCAAATAGATATAAAAATTTAAAGATGACGATTTTTTTATTTCATTTTTATAGCATTATTATTTCATCATAAATATTTATATTTCGATACGCGCAAAATTATAAACATTTAAATAGTCGTTGAAGTATTAATAATTATTAATATAATATTAAATATTAATATTAATGTTAGATGATAAATGCAAACGAATGAATAACTATAATTAATGACTATTGAATTAATCGAGACACTTAGCGTTATAAATTTAGTTAAATTAATAATACAAACATTATCAAAATTATCAATTATAATTTATCAATAATTTTCTCCGAATCGCAAATTAATCCTATCGAAAAAGTAATGCAGCACGGGGAACCTCAAAGTAGACCTGTCGGCTGCAAAATTCCCCAAAGCAAGAAGTCGCCGGAGAAGCGCGCACAGCAAAAAGTAAAACAAAACAGAAAGAGAAAGAGAAGACAAACCGACAGATTAACGACCCTCGACAATCGTCGCGCTATTTTCGCGGCAACAACACGAGAAGGACTCGCGGGTGACCGAACCTTCCTCTCGCCGCCCCCGCCGCCACCGCTGCGACGTGTCCCGTTACGAGGCGCATAATTCATTGCTCGCGCTCGATATTATTTGGCGCCGTGCCCTTCTCCATCCCTCCCCTTAGCCTCTCGCCCCCCTCCCTTCTGTGCGAAACGTGAATTACGATAATACGCGGACGTGCGGGATTTACGAGAGCCGGGGTTTCCTCGCGAAAGAGGGAGAAAGAGAGAGAGAGAGAGTACAAGATCAGCGGTGGTAGAGAGCGGGAGGGGGGGAGGGGGGAGAGGTGTAGGAGGAAGAACGTTATTCAAATGGCCTGGGCGCGATCTATCAAAGCGTTAATCCTACCGGCTCTTTAACTCCTCGTTGGCCGATGTGTAAACACACGCACACGCGCTCTCTCTCTCTCTCTCTATCTCTCTCTTTTACTCTCTATTATACTTTATCATAAAAGAGGCTTTATTCACAATATGCGCAGGACATGTTTAAGCGAGAACTCGTTTTGCCTCCGATACGCGCGTTTGCGCGGAGCGCGAACACACGCGGCGCTCGATGATTTAATTTTCCTCGCCAAAATTACCGGCTACTTTTTTCCTTTTTTTTTTTCGCATGGGACGATCGGAGAGAAAGAGAGGGTTTATCGGATGGGGAGAAAAAGAGAGAAACGAAAGGAGAGAGCCGCGTATACGATTACTATCGTACATTTTAATCGTTTCTCTCTCGGTGGTCGCGAGCGTTACTTGTTCTTATGGATATTGGAAAAATTTTTGAGGCAATTGTAATTATGGTTTAGCTCTACTAAAATGAAAAATATACGCTTTAATTGCAACTCGATTTGTGTTCGAGATCGCACACGGGTTTTTTTCCTTGTTTTTTTTTTTTTTTTTTTTTTTTTTTTTTTTTTGTAATACTCGTTGTTGTTTCTTTAATGTCCATTATCGATGGTATTAAATTATAGGGGGTAATAAATTTTCTATATATAAGTTATTGATCTTCGAATGCGCTGTACATTCAAATAAGTACGATAAAAAGGAGTTAGTAATTTTCTAATTTATTTTCATAGCAGCGGTTCAAAACACTTTCATTAAAAGTAATAATAATAATAATGCATAATTTAAAGATTCATGAAAGTAAAATATCAGAATTAATTTGTAAATTTTAACTGTTAATTATAAGCATTTACATTTTGTCGACACGTAAACTAGGAGCCATAAAGAAGTCATAAAGAAAAACTCTAAAGTTCACATTTAAAATTAAAGTATCTCGTAAATTTTCAAACAAAATACTTAATTCATTAAATTTTATAGCTTTAAGTTTAGTGTGAAATTGTATTTGTGCATTTTTATCAAATAAAATTTACAAAAATAAAATAATAAATTATCAACGTTAAGAAATATTTACATTAAATACAAAGCGTTAAAAATATTTTCTCAATTTAGTAATTTTTTAAAATGAAGCTTATTTAAATCATACGCTCAAATTTAAAATAAAATTAAGAAAAGAAAAAAAAAGTTTTTAAAAAGAAAATAAATGCATAATTTGAATGTAAATAATCGAAAATAAATTTTTAAAATAATCGGCTTAACAATTAGTGTTTTAATCGCGAAATAAAATCGAGACGAGCATTAGCTAGCGAGCGTAACTTCTTTCGCTCCTAATCGTTTAATAAAACGATGCATCGGTAAAAGCCGTTAATTAAATAAAGATTATACGAGCGTAGCTGTGGGTTGGTTTTTCGTCGTTTTTGGCTGCGGTTAACCGCATATACGCGAGCTGCACGAAAGCAATCTCACAAACGCAAAACGTCCTTCGAACCTCGCGCAACCTTGATTGCATTATTATTACGATGCGGTGTCTATCCGACCCGAAATACGTCCCCGTGTGCTTCTTCGAGGAAGAGAGAGAAGCGAAGGATTCGGTTTCGAAGGTGTACGCATCCTCTCGGGTAAACATCTAGCGAGCTTCGTATAATTTTCCTCGCGCTACTTCGATACAAATCCGATGTAAAAAGGTTAATTAGAAATCTTAGTGCTTACCGTTTTGCTGCTGATCTAACAGATTTTGCTTACAACGGATTTATTTACCGCGAAGTCTTACGCGACGATATTCTTACGTTAACTGTTGAGCGCTATCGATGATCTGTGAAACGATCGTTTATAAATTATTTTATTAGTTGAAATGGCTTACTCGCTATGATAATGAACTGTCAAGAGAAGCAACGAAGCACAGTCGTTTAATAGAAATATTAAAATTGAAAAATTCAACTCTGATATATAAATTTTCGAGACCGAAATAAAACCTATATCAGACATATTCCGCAAGGAAACGAACGCTCATTGATTCAACAACATAAGGAAAGGAGAGGCTCGTTTTCGTTTCGCGCATCTTTCCAACTAAGGTGACCGCATCGTAACGCGTGCCGTGGAATTTAATCTTACCATTGTTTCATTATCGAGTAAATTATATTGGGGGAACCCTTGCGCATATATTCCATATATACGTATACTATATAGATAGAGAAGAGAGAGAGAGAGAGAGAGAGAGAGAGAGAGAGAGAGAGAGAGTGAGGGAGAGAATGACCTCCATCTTGCAAGTCATAAAACTCGTTAATTACTTCGAGAATACATATACCGCCCGCTCCTTCCGTATATGTATACACATAGATTGCGCCGAGGAGAAAATGAGAACCGAACTAAGCGGTTAGACACCGAGGAACGAGTTTTATAACTTTTAAGATTTTAATATTGTTAATTGACAAAAGTTTTGTTAATCTTTGTACAGAGTGAATATTAAATGTTGTCATTACTTTTTGCATGAAATGACTTTAATCGTCGCTGAACCTCATGAAATTTTAAAATTCAATTTTAATTATTATTCGTGAAATATACGTATTTGATTGAAAATTTAATTTATCGTTTGCGACAATACTTTGGCTATTATAATTATAAACGTATTTGATATAATTTTTATTTATAAATATAAATTATTTTTCATACATTTCATTACAATTATTCATCTTGAATAAAATTCGCCTATATTAATAATATTTAAAAGTTTATTTTAATCTCTTTCGACGCGTAAACTTAACTAATCTTTTTTTCACAAAAAAATGTTTGCATCCATTAAAATAAACAAATACTTTCAAAATACTTTCTAATATTTTGCAGAAACCGCGCACAATTTATCCAACATGTTAACGCTATAATAAAATTGTTATTTAAATTATCGTAAATTTATATTTAAACATTCGCAATCAAATTTAAAAGTATAACATTTCTATAATCGATTTTAAGCTATTTTAAATTTTATATTTATCATTTTGTTTATTTAAAATCGATAAATGTCGCTTGATAATAAACGAAATTATTTTTAACGATGAAAAATTATATATGTTATAATTGTAGGCGAAATCTTTTTAAAAATAGATTTCAGCACAAATATTGAAAACAAGATTTTAAATAATTTACACACGAACATTTATGTTTTATGATTTTTATAATCAACTATAATTTGATGATTTGTTTAAAAATATAACCCACATTTATTGTTTTTTTTAATAAATCTGTATTTATTAAAAATACATAATAATGATGAAAAAAACTTCTCAATACCAGAAATAAAAAAAAAAAAAAAAAAAATTAAAAATTCGATAAAACATCAGCGATCAAGTTGTCATAGTCAATAGTTAAAGTTCGCCTGGTATATAAACGTTAGATATTCTGGAAAAAAAAAAAAACTACAGCAGCAGTAGCGGCAACGGCGTCATCGGCGCGACGCCGAATCGAAATAAAAATCGCGAGCCAAGCTCCACAAACGAAGATGTTTTGTCCGCGCCTTTTCATTACCGCAGTAGTAGTAGTAGTAGTAGTAGTAGGGGAGGAGGTACGGTTCTGTCTTCCACAATCGGGGTTTGCACGGCGCTCGCTCGTGCACAATACTCCCGACGCTGCACGAGCCCGCGAGCTAACGACACACAACGACGACGAGAGCGCAACGGTCGACGACGTCAAGGACGACAATGAGCCCCTTGATCCGGATCAGAGAAGCCGCTGGTGCGTCTCTCCTGTGACGCGGCTCGCTTCCGTTATGCATCGGGGCGCGCCTGCGTATGTATATGTATATTCGCTATCGCGTACCGTACCGCGCTACTACGTATCGCGCTTTCGTTTCGTATCCGCGCTATTGTTCTTTTCATGGGGGTTCAGTCGCAGCCGCCGCCGCCGCCGCCGCCGCCGCTGCTGCTACTACTACCGATTGGTTTGAAAATGATAGCGCGGTGTACCCATAGAAAAAGAAAGAAAGAGCGAGAGAGAGAGAGAGAGAGAGAGAGAGACGACGACGACGTTTGTTGCACGTCGGGGGATGAATACTTGCGCAAAGCAAAAGAGGCTCAATCAATGCTTGCTTATTTCCATTGAATGTGTATGGTTTTACGTTCACTCGATGATGTTTATACGATCCACCGAGACAACTTTTTTTTAAATATCGATGGTATAAACTCTTGTTTTCTTTTTATTTGAGAGGAATGAATTTTAATGCACTATTAACTTGAGAATTATGTTAGAAAAATTAATAAAATGTAGAGTTTATAGAGAAAATAATAAAAAATGAAAATGTTTACCATTGTATATGCCTTAGTAAAATAAATTTGATAATAAATTGTAGTTTTGCTGAAAAAATCTATGTTTCACTAGAGCTATTGAGTATCATAATACAAGATGATTGGAAGTTCGATCTATGCCTTCAAAAAAATTATACCAGAAGTCATTTCCAACAAATGAAGTCTAGTTAATCATATAATTAGAAAATTAATGGTTACCAAGCCATGACGGTTCTACGATTTTTTTTTCAAATTTTTACGAATTTTTTGACTTATTAACAAAAATAAACAATTATGACAAAATTACACCACTCTAAACATTCAATTGATACTTTTCTAAAAGATGAAAAATTAACGAAGGATCTTAAATGTTATAATAAATAAAATAATAATATTTTTGTGATTTTCTTATAAGCCACTGTGAGTACAATTCGATAAATATATTAAACTTGTACAAATTACTGAAATTTATTTCTCGTTAAAAAAAATGTAATGAATGCAGCAAATAACAGATGTTCTAACTTTTGCCGCCTGAGATTCTTAGTTTTGGGCAAATATTTTTCTTTCGAGAGATCATTCATTTTCCAATTTTCAAAAAAGTATAAATTAATTTTTTAGAATAGAGTGAAGCAATAGGTCGAATTTCAAATCACCCCTTATTCTTTCTAGAAAGATTAGCTTTTTTTCTTTCTTTATTTTCAAGCGAGAAGCGTAAGATTAAAATTTAATATAAAATCTAAACTCATAAAAAATTTGATTATTATTATTATTACTATTTACCATAAATTATTATTTGTTAAAACAAAAATAATTAATGTGTATATCATTAAACTTTATACGATCTTACATCTGGACAACCTATTAATTGTTGCTTCATAATTTTGTTGATGGTCAGCTTACCTGTAACATAAAAATAAAACAATTTTGTTAATTTGCATTTTAATCAATATTTTTTATAGTTTAAACATTATTCTTTTTCTATAATAATAAGGTATTTAAACATTTTTTAAAAATAATTTTTTTTTTTTATTATAAATATTACCACACGACAATTTTACGAAAAAAAAAAAAAAAAAAAAATCTTCGAGTGCTTATCGTTTAAAATTTCATCAAAAATAAAGGGCAAAGATTGAAAAAAAAGGTTAGTAAGTCTTAATCATCATACCGTTTATAAAGGCAATTCATCCCGATATAAGGAAGAAACTTAAAAAATGAAATAAATTTTGTAGCAAGAACGTTAAATAATACTGTGGTCTAACGCGCTTGTAATAATAAGGAAGTAAAAGAAGAAAAAAAAACTTAACGAATCACAATTACTTTCGCCCTCATAATTTTAAAAGCTTCGCGTGTAGACGTATTCTAATTTACACTGCGACGTATGGAACACGAGAGAGAGAGAGAGAGAGAGAGAGAGAGAGAAGGAGAAGAAAGCCTCGGGAGTAAGAGTACATTGTAAAAGGAAGGTATACATTACAAGAGATTCTTTCTTCTTTCTTACTTTTTTTTTTCCTTGTACTACTATTTTTGTGTTTATTTTTTCATTCATCCTCTGCTCTCTTTTTCTTACGCTGTTTATCTTAAAATTTTGCAAATGAAGTAAAATATTTGTAATTTAAAAATTATAGAATTTAACGTTTAAAAATTAAAGCTCTCGCTGGACGTTTTATCAATTAATTACAAAATAAAATATGTGTAAGTATGTACTTTTGAGAGCTTAAATATTCAGTTAAAATTTATTTTAAATGAAATAAATTTTAAAACGAATCAATACTTTGATGTTTTTATAAATCGCCAAAAACATCGAGTTGCTTTGATACGAAATTTGTTTTCAAATTTGATTCTCTTTTTTGTAATTTTTTGCTTTTACAGACAACGTTTAATGAATTATTTAAAATTCAAAATGAATTAATTGTAAATGTTAAGAATTTTACGAATGTGAATATCAAAAACAATACACGAATTACGGAGTATTTTTTAAAAAATATATTGTAAATAAATAAAGATAATATAAAAACAATTTATCGAGCGTCAAATATACCAAAATATTAAGCAACATTATCCGCTTTTTTCCATCTCCACGTCTCATCTTTTAACTCACCTATCTACTTCTCTCTCTCTCGCTCTTTTTTTTCTTGTTTTTTTATTTCACCGTGAAAAGAAAAGATAAAGAAAGAAGCGAGACAAGGGACGAAGGAAAAACAAAAACCGCGAGCGCATAAACGCAACGGCGGCGACGACAGTGTATCTCATTTTGATGTAAGGGCGCGCCAACTCGCTCCTAATGAGGGCCCGGCCTTTTCTTTCGCCCTCCCACGAACCAATGTCTTCGTCTCTCATTCTCATTTCACGATCTTTCTCTTTCTCTCTCTCTTACTCGCAGCATTTTTTTGCTTCTTCTTCTTCTTTTTCTACTCTTCGCTCATCGCGTTTATCATCGAAGAACCGAGCTGAGGTTCTTCCATTGAATGATATATCCGCACGGCTCGTGCGCGAGTGAGTGCGCGAGTGAGTGCAAGGATTAACTGCGCGGGCTGTTATACATGCGTTATTTGAAAACCCTTTTCTCCGATGCGAGTGCACGAGGATAAAAAGTGCGTGACATGTTTTAATTACTACACGAGTCATTTGTTTTTACAGTTGGATTAAAATGCTTTTATACGATATTGGAAAAAAATACATATGTTAACGGAAATTTTGTTTTTTACTTTCCCTCGCTTTATATCATAATTTAATAGTTAATGTTTTTTTTCTTTTTTTAAAAGCCATCTTTATAATATAAACTTTACGTAAATATTTTCATGGGCAGTTGTTATAAACACCATTAACTCGTTATAAGTCGAAATAACTTTAAAATGAAAAAAAAATCATACATTTTTCACGCTAATTTTCAAAAGTATTTTTTATAATTAAGCAAAATTCTCTCATTGATTCACCATTGAAAAATAATAAAATTTACTGCGAATTCATAAAAGAAAAAAAAAAATATATCTTAAAAATCCGATTAACGACGTTAAAAAATAAACCGAAAACGGTGATTACAACATGCGTAGACGTGGAATTTTTTAGTGGATGGCATAATTAAAACTCGCTATAAACGACTATATTCGTCATCTTTACAGACGTAGAGAGAAAGAGAGAGAGAGAGAGAGAAAGGGGGGGGGGGGAGGAGAGAGATGGAATCATACATAGAAGTTCATCCAAGCTCTCGTCTCTCGCACGAGACTCGACACCGTAGAAATATTTGTAAGTTTGAAAGGGCCAACGAGTGGCGCGTCCAATGCGAATAATAATGACATACTTTATTCGCCTTACAGCAGCACTCGCGCGAGTCCTCGGCGCAGTTTCTGCTGTCGCGTCTACAAAACCGCGGCCTTTGAAGACGACGGATATACCACAGAGACGCGGAAAAGTTACGGGTGCTTTCAAAACAAAAGAGTGTGAGAGAGAGAGAGAGAGAGAGAGAGTCTTTATTTTTTAAACTCGGGAATCGTTTAATGGGAAGAGATTTTTTTTTTTTTTTTTTTTTGTTTTTTTTGTTTTTTTTGTTTTTTTGTTTTCATGGAACACGAAGCGCAGACTTTGCTCCCACTGCGCATCGTTGATACGATTTTAATGGCGCTACTGCGGCGCCGCTATGTTACCATTCTTTAATGCTGAATTTATGTGACTTATTTTTCACGAGATTTGAAATCGTTTGAAAAATTTTAACGACATTATGAAAAGGTAAAAAAATTAGTGAATTATCGAATAATTGATTTGATGAATTTTTATCCCATATTCGGTGAAATTTAAATGTAATATTATTTTTGTACGTTTCATGGATTAATCAAACAAATTAAAAATTTTTTGAAAAATTTTATATTTTTCTTATTATTTTTTGAATATTTATTCATAATTTCTTTTCTCGTATAACGATTTTATCGTTACACATTATTATGAGGGACATAAATTTTTTCATGTAAAATGATAAATGTTGGTTAAAGTAACTCAATTATTTTTTATTAGTTGAATTTTTATTGTAATAAGCGTAACAATTGAATAATAATTTATACAAAACTGCAAAAAAAAAAAAACAAATAACATATTTATAACTTAACAAGCTAATAAATTTTCCTTATCTCTAGTCTAAATTAAATTTTCCAAACTTATAGTTTTTAGAGAAAAATTTGATTAATTTGCACGTTTTATTAAAAAAAAAAAAAAAAAAAAACCATAAAAAGGTGAAGACAAGGTTAAAACGTCGTCAAGCATTTCGCGTACTAAGTGACAAACTTTTAATGACGTGAAAAATTCATTATTAAATTCTCTTTTTCTTCAAACTCAAGAATTTTTTCTTTTTTATCGAACGAGATTGAATAAATTATATAAAATGTTAACGTATTTCCCAGTACCTTTTGTTGTAATTTTATTATTTAAATCGAATTTTAATATTATAAATACTTTAAATATACATTTCATTTAGAGAATTAATTTACATATATATATATATACGAGTATATATGGGTTTTATGATACATATAACGTGCCGTTAAATTTTTCGAGTTTGTTATCAAAACTTAATATCAAAATAATTGCGTAAAATTTTAATTACAAGGCTTTGCGATTAAATTTCAATGTACAATATGTTGTTGAAATTTATATAAAAAATTTAAAAAATTCGTAATTTAATAACAGAACAATTAATTGTCATAAATTGTACGTTTTGTTGCTTAATTATTTTTTTTATTAAATCTGTTAAATAATTTAATAAAATTTTAATTAGAACTTTAAAATGTTAGCCTTTAGATTGCGTGTATTTTCATAACACGATATTTAATAAATATTAATTTCTATTCTTATAGAAACATAATTTTTTTTTTTTTAAATTATCTTAACATGAAAAAAAATTAATTTCGTAATAATTAGCATGAAAAATTCTCGTTTTTTGATTTAATAAACAAAAAAAAGGCATCGACACAAAGCAGAATAACGACTAAATACTTTTCACCGCATAAAAAAGGAAGTAAATAATTTGCGAGATCGATGAGTTGCTTTTCAAGACACAACAAAACCAAATGAATTTCGAGCTTTTGCGAATACGTATATACATACATAATAACGGAAGCTCGCGAAACGCATAGCTCGGAGTACTTTGCTCAGCGATAATTCAGCAAGAACCCGGCAAATGACGAACGAGCGAAAGGCGCATTTCGTGCGCAGCCCGTGGAAATTCGCTTGTAATAGACGCACAGACAATTTCCCATTTTTGGTTTTATCTCCTTCACCGGCCATTAAGCATTGAAATAAATGGGAGAAAAGTCGAAATGTATTCGTTCAATTTCTATAGCGCGAGTTTCTCGTACTTGACCTAACAAGCTTCATCTTGTTCTCGTTTACGCGATATATATATATATATATATATACATATTATTGGTCTTGCGCGCTTTTCTCTCGTTAATACCACGGCATTAGCCATCTACTTAAGATCATCTCGTTTATATCTTATTTTTCTTTCTCGTCTCGATGCTTTCTAATTCGTTCGACTCGCGTTACTTTTGTTTTATTTGCCGCGTGATTTTATTCATTTGATTTTTGTTTCTTTTGCTTTTGCATTTCTCATTCAGAGACCAGGGAAAAAAAGTTGATACTCAGCTTTTAACGGCGTTTTATATAAATCCTCGGATAGATTGTAGAATATTTTCATCATAGAATTAATACTTAAAAATATATTTATTTCTTAAATATAAAAAATACTTTTGATAAAATTGTTGATAAAATAAAGTAAATGTATCTGTAAATTTATTGAAATGTTATTAATTTTAACGACAAACATTTTTACCTAAAATTTACAAATTTAATTTTATGATGATGTAATCTACTTCATGTCTTTTCAGCCAATGAATACTGTTAAGCAAATCTAAATTAATATCAATTTTACGATAATTACGAGATGCATCATGCAATCAAACTTTTATAATTGTAATTAATAAAGAACAATTATTCTCGTGGCTTTTATTAAAGTATAGACGATATAGATATGAAACCGTACACGTGTACAATAGTATGCAAATTTAACACAGTGACATTAAAAAAAAAAAAAGAAAAAAAGAAGTAAAGAGAAACGTCAAAACGGTGTTCGTGGTGTTCGATTATGAACGATTGTTACCGTTTATAAAGATATTCATTTAACGAATAGCGGAAAATCTGAAACTTTCCAGCAACGATTGAGGTAATTGCTGGTAATAGATCGGTAATTGCACTTGATGAGCGCTTTGCGATGTTTTGCTCTAGAAACAGCGTTAAGTGTTTCCTTAATCAATTTAATAAAAAAGGTCTCGACTCTTTTTTTTTTTTTTTCTTTTTATTCAAACTCCTGCACTCTGCTTTCCTGAATTACTTTATTTTGTCGTGATATTTCCTCCGCTATTTAAAATTAAATTTTTTTATTTACTACAAAAAGTGGATATGCTTAAAAATATTTTATCGTTTATTAAAAATATTTGTCGATCGTTGTTAAATAAATTTTTTTGAAAATGTTAAGAACATCGTTTGCTTCAATTCCCAAAGAACGATTATTTTTTCTCGAATAAAAATAATCAATTTTAAAATGAAAAAAAATATATATATATATATTTATATAGGAAAAGTGAATTTATTCCATAAATATGAAATTTACACAACAAAAGCTGTAATTCCTCGAAGCATGTTTATTTGTAAAAGCAACTCTCTTCGAAACGCTGGAAAAAGAAAAAATAACTGCAAAGAAAGTCGTCGAGAAGGTCAAGGGAGAAAACAGCTGAGAGAGAAAGGGAGAGAGAGAGAGAGAGAGAGAGAGAGAGGGAGAGCATAAGGAAAGAGAAAATAGAAACGTCAACGATTTTTTTCTTTCTTTCCGTCGGTTCGCATTCTTCTGCCCCGTCTTTATTTCATCGAGCGTCGGTATAAAATTACGATTTCGATGTGAATCGAGAAAAAGAAAAAACGAATGAGAGTGTGTATACAGTAAAGCAAAAGCGGCTTGAATGATATTACCATGATAAAGGCGCGCGTCCAACGCGTTCCTACGAAGAAGAAGCAAAAAGTAGACGGAGAAAAAGAAGTCGCGGGTGTCGATGAATAAAAAAAGAGACGAAGAGGTGCGATATCGCCGATTGAAATCCTTCTTTTACTCTTGCGAGCCTTTTAAACTTCGTCATAAGCGTTGGCCCGTCAAAAAATTTAACGGCTTGAATTTTTCAAGCGCACTCGTAGCTTTTATAACGCCAACGGGAAATATATATATATATATATATATATATATATATATATATATATATATATATATATATATATATATCATGCGTAGCTTTTTCACCAAGACGTTTCGCGTCAAAATATCAAACTTTACAAAAGCTTCGGCTCTTATACTCCCATCGGAAACACGACGGTTTCGATATCTTCGGGTTAAGATGCAGTCGTGCAGGTATTTCAAGAGGCTTTGTTAATAAAATTGATTCGATATTACGTTCGCGAGACTCGAAAATTTTTGAATTCGCACCTGAGAAATTTTACCGAGTCGTAAATTTAATGTATTAAGCATTCAAGTTTTGGATTTTTATTCACGAAGTAATGATGCGGTATTCTTGAATTGTTAAAGCTTTTATATTATACAATACTATTTATTGTATACTGTTTTACTTATTATTATTACAAACAAAAATATTTTTTTTTCTAACTCATCATTGAATTTTTATAATTTTTTTTTAACGTTTGCAAGTTAACTATATAAAATAGTCGTCACAATTGAGTGATATTTTCATGTTAACAAATTCTTTTATATATATATACACGAACGCGACTATAATATTTCTCAAAAATCCACAAAAAAACTAAATGTAAGAGGAGCTTCACCAAGCCATTAAACCGCGCAGCTTTTAAAATATACCAACGCTATTAATTCGGCTCGAGGCGGTGATAATAAGTGTGTGAAAGAGAGGGAGAGAGAGAGAGAGAGAGAGACCCTAATTCTCGAATCCACAGTGATATTTCATTCGCGGCCGGCCCATAAGTACATAATGCGCACGCGCGCGCATATGCACACGTTAAACGCGCGTCCCCGTATATGTGCGTACTATATATCAAGGGGAATGCGCGCATGTTGCAGATTAAGTGCAGCTACGTGCGCCACGTTAACTCGTATACGTACGTACGCGCGTGCACAGAGAGCGAGAGAAAGAAAATGGGTGGAGGGGGAGCTTGAAAGCACTTCCTGCCTGGCTGGAAAAGGGTTTATGTTTCTGTTGTACATAAGGTCCTATGCCCTTCCCCTCCTCCTCCTCCCATTCTACCGTTCTCTCCGCTGCCTCCTCGGAAGCTTAATGCAAAGCTGCTTAGATGCTGAAAAAGCTTTTTAGCCGTACCGACGCAGTTCCCCTACTCTGCCCCCGTACCCTTGAGCAATTGCATTTGCAATGTGAACTTGTATATGCGACAATTCTCTTTCACTCGTTAACTTACCGAGCGACCTCGACATATTCTCATTGTCCTTTGGTTTTCGAATTTGGCTGTTATAATTGTTAATTTTCCGACTAGATAAAAATTCGTTTAAGTTATAAGTTCGATCAGTGAGAGTGAGATAGAGAGAAAACGAGGAGAAGATGGTGTTACTGACTACCGCTGCTATTTACTTGGTTTATACTTTGAATAGAGGCGACAATTTAATTAGGACAAAGACTAATTATTGGATAAAGCCACGAGCTTACTATAAACTGAACTTATGGCCCCTTAAATATCAATTGCTAAATATAGGTTAGAAATTGGAAAAGGTCAAATTATTTAGGTAAATTGATTAAAGTAAATATGCGTATTGAAATAATATGTAAAATCAACATCAATTTTTTCAAATTTTGAAGCTTATGATTAAAGATATTAAAAATGAAAACGTATTGGATAAAGCTTAAAAAACAAAGTTCAAATTGATCGTTTTAATTGTTGAAAATAGTAGACCGATAACGAAAAGAAAAATCAATTTCAATCAACAGAATTCAAAGGACATTGCTAATATAATAGTATAAAGAAAGTAATTTTTTTAGCCGATGAAAAAAGATGAAAATAATCGTCAAAATTTTGTGAAAACAATGAAAGTATAGATTCGAGTTTTAGCCGATAGATGACGAGCAAACTTGCAAACCTGTTGCAAGTATGCGCAAAGGGAATGAAAGAGCGAACATAAAAGAGAAAGAGAGTGGGGGGGGGGGGAATGAACAGAGAGAAGAATAGAGTGGCTACTACTGTATCGCATCCCTCCCTTGAAAGCAAATTGGATTTTTCGAGCGCACGCTAGAGACTTGTCGAAATTACATTCCCGGTGACGCTTTACTATAATTACCGACAAAAATCGTGTCTACTTATATATATATATATATATATATATATATATATATATATATATATATAGTGCACGGTCAGCTCTCTCCGGTTATTCCTCTTCTCCCGTTGGGCGAAATTAAGACCTGTAGTCGAAAATTTAATCAACGATATATATATATACTTCGATTGACGACTGGTGAACGACTGTAAATGAATTACGCCTATCGTGTCCGTGTTAATTCGTGCGTCAATGTGGAGAAATAAAGTGGCTGCGAATTAATGAATGGATGAATCGTAAAAATTGAAAAGATACACGCGTAACGTATGTGTGAATATGCTGACGTTGCGTCCTTGAGGATTTAAGCTCGGAAATTTATCTTTCGTTTTATCTTTTGTAGCAATGTAATGTAGTATTTAATATTGTTTAAAAATTTTTATAGAACAATCGTTCAATGGCGATAGAAATAATTTTTCCTTAAATAATTGAACATGGCATTTAAATTATATTAATTTGTATTATTTGATTTATACGATGATAAACTCTACTACCAAAACTTTTTTTATTATAGAAATCAAAAAAAAATAATATTTATCTATTATCTAAATAATTTGTCACAAGTAAGTATATGCATAAATAATTTATAAATATTTCATGAAATACGTAAGAAAAATGAATTATTTATGAAAGATAATATCTGCAGACATAAAATTTAACGTTTTTACAATCATCGAAAATAGTTTACTTTTATAAGATACGTCAAGTTTGAAAAGTTTAATTATGAAGGAATCAAACTATGACACAATAAAGTACACATTCGATGTTTTGTACTAAGTGCATCGAATTTCCTATTAAATTGGTAGGAAACTTTAAAAATATAAGTAATGAATATAAAACACATACTCGATGTACAACTAGGTCGTGCATTCTTTTTTGTTTCATCAACTATTGAAAATGTTCTTTTGAAATAAATTTTTTCATGCTATATTGTACAATATTATCTTTTTTAAAATACGGTTGTAGAATAAATATCAAAATCTTGGATGGAACTCAACAAGTACATTTTTTGTTAATATTCACAAAGTAAAATTTTGAACTTTCTTGTTTACTTATTGTACTTTTCATATAAAATAAACAAACCGACTGCTTTCCTAACGAATCAACAACTGAGCACTTTTTAATTTACTAGTTTTGACCTAGAAATTAAATTAAAAGATAAAAGTTTGTTGTTTATCTTATGCTTTGCATTTTATTGGCGCAGCTTTTTAATTTTTTATTCCGTTGATTTTATATCTTTCTTAGTTTGAAGATAATCGTAAAAAAATAAAGGGGAAAGAACGTCTGCTCTTTTCGTCGAAAAAAAAAGTTTACTTTGACCTTCAGCGCAACAATTGTTTGTATTTATAATACTAAAAGGTAAGAGGTCTTTTTTTTTTGAAACATTAGTATTACTTAATTGCAAGTGATAAAAGGCAAACAATAAATTTCTCTAATATAATTTTTAGCTATGTATGTCTTTTGTTTTTCACAAATTGATTATGTATATTAATAAGAGATTAAATTGTTATTCAAAGTTAGTGTACTACTCAACTTTGATTTTATTTTGAATAATAACATTAAATTCAATCTAAAACAATATTGATAATGATAATAATAATAATTAGATTACTGAAAACTCACCAAACTGTTAAATACGAGAAAAAAAAAAATTATTACCCACGATTTCGTTATATTTTTAGAAATAATATTGTAATTTTGATACAAACAACTTCGGCAAGATAATCATCCAAGGGTAAGAGAAGGACAGTTCTCGTTAACGGTACATTTACCGAATAGTATAGAGATATACCCAGGGATCTATAAAACGGATCTTAGAGGCACGTTAGCCAATCGTGAAACTCAGTGTTTATATGCAAACAGAGAGAGAGAGAGAGAGAAGTGGAGAGCTGCTATTGCGGTGATCGAGGTAATGTCCTATCGTAATTGCAGGCGCTTTGTGTTCCCTCGAAGCCACGTCTAAGACGATCGCGACGTTGTACGAAACCGTCCGGCGTTCAACGTTCAACGCCACGAGGGGGTTTGAAAGGAGGGAAGGGTGGAGAAGGTAGAGCTAGCTATACGACTTCAACCGTACCCGAGTACTTGGCAAATATGAACTCTTGAACCGCTCTCTCTCTCTCTCTCTCTTTTCTCTTGAACTATGCGCGACATTTCGAGAAAACGTCTGACGCGTCCTTCACAGCCTGTAGCAGTCGCCGGATGAACTTTTTTACGTCGCGCTAAAGCCCGGCGTTTGCATAGCGCTTTGAATGGTTGATTTCGACTGCAGAATGGACATAGAACGCATTATTTGCGCGCGTATGACAGTCGCAATGTAGGGTAAGAGGTGAACGTCTTGATGGCAAAGATGTCACTGTTTGCGTTATGTTGATCTTTGAAATCGAGTAAATGCTTTTGAAGAAGATACTGGAATTTTTTAAAACTTGGCTAGCTTTGAAGTAGTTTTTGAATGGTGGATTTATAAATACGATTTTATAACGATTTAAATAAAAGATATAATAGTATTTTGAAATAATATCGTAACTAACTACTTGAAATTGTAAAATAAATGAAGTGCATTAAAATTATATTAAAATCGAAAAATAAAAATTTCATAAAAAACGTTCATTGTGCAAATATTATACAAATATTATACAAAGAAAAGGCAAACGGCTCGGTCTCCATATCACAAAACAATAAAAGCAAACACGCGAATAAGAATCGCGCAAACGGAATAACTTTACTTCCTGACATAAAAAATCCGTCCAATCATCGCGTTCGCGAAAGTAAACTCATCGACGCCTCGATCGGTATATACAGATACATACGTCCAACGCGACGTCGTCTCACCGAAGCTTTTCTCCTCTCGAATGTAATCGCGCGTTTTCTGCGACATCGGCGCTATCGGCCCGGGGTTATTATCGCTGGCTAGATACCGTCGACATGCCCGTTCCTGCGGGAACAATAACCCGCTCGATCGTCGAGGATCGCCTTCCGCCAATATCCGGGTGTCGCATCGTGCATAACGCCACGACGTCGACGACGAGAATCGTAAGCTTTATGGACTCGTCGTTTCGTGCGCGAATCGGTTGTGTATAAATATATGTATATACTGGGATGCTGTACGATGTGTACTCCACCGCTATCGACGATTATTCGGTTATTTTAAAATTAATATTATGGATCCGTTGCACGATTTTAGATAGGCAATAGTTAATTTTACGAGTATTTTATTCGATATTGTCGCGAATGCTT
This sequence comes from Chalcis sispes, assembly GCA_949987625.1. NCBI lineage: Eukaryota > Metazoa > Arthropoda > Insecta > Hymenoptera > Chalcididae > Chalcis > Chalcis sispes. The sequence goes on along the minus strand of OX465097.1, from coordinate 53,579,448 downwards.
TACGAGTTTCTCGATTACTTAAATTTAATTATTTATTAATTCTCGATACCTGTATATTTTCGATTTGATTTTTTTTTCTTTTCATTCACGAAGAGTACTTACAGAAATTTTTTGTATAAAAAAAAGTTATTAAATTGGCGAGTTTTCTTATTTTCAAAAGTTGCCTTTGGAAAATTAATTAATAAAATAAATAAACATAAACATTTCTATTTTATATTTTCATGTATACAATGCGATGTATTGGAAATAAAAGTAAATCGTGTAAAGAGATAAAGTAAATGTATAAGGAGATAAAAGCGCATCGAGTTTAAAAAACTACTAATGTAAAAAGCTTTTGACAAGCCCAAAAAGACTTTCATTCTCCACCGTGTATAATTTAACAAAACAATAAAAGCTTGAAAAATAAATGTAAAAAGTTCAAAAATAAAGTTCTATCCCTCTCTCACTCTTTCTCTTTCTTTTCTTTTCTTTTCTTCTCGATAAAATGACGAAAATAAAAAGATACGAAGATGCTCTTTCATAATTGTCGCTTATAAGCCCCGACCATTAAACAAACTATTTAACAGCGGTGGTTTCACTACTCGCAATTACGTATTTCTTACTCTCTCCTTCTAATCCTCTTTCTTTCTGGCGTTAGACGACGTCTACGGTGCTGAACAACTATGTCGAGGTTGGTTCATTCTTGTCGTCATAGTCGAACGGTTGACCCAAAAGTTTGAAAGGCGTCAACTATGTCAATCTTCCACGTCCACGATATACAAAGTTTGAGAATCACGCGCTCGCGCACATATGTGTGTGTGTGTATGTATGCGTGTGAGTGCGTCTGCATTAAGTACGCGTACGTTAGAAGAGAAACGCTCGCGTTATACAAGACGCGAGAAAGTGGCTCTTCGAGTAATTCTGCCAAAGTATTCAGACGTATGTATAGCAGCAGTCGCTGAGGTATTATATAGACTTGAGGAGAGAATGTATATAATATATATATATTCCGGTCTAAATATTTCGGTCTTTCTCGGCCCGTTGAATTCCGCGATAATTGAACGACGCGTATAACGTGCCTACTATGCGTGCGTTAAATGTCTTTATTTGCCGCCTTGTTGCTAAAGGGAAAGGAACATACTTGTGCGCGCGCGCGCGCGTGTGTGTGTGTGTGTATGACAGATTGGAGAGAATGCGCGGGGCTTATCTCTTGTACTTGAAATCGATTCGCGTGTCTATCGCAAATTCATCGTCAATCCATTGTTTTGACTAAAGTGGTGATGCAATGCAGGGTATGGAATTTATCAATAACTTATTGTCATCTCATGAAAATTAGTTAGTCTGTAAGAAAATTTAATTTTATGAAAAGTAAGCGAATTTTAAGCGTTCATCGGCTTTGAGGAAATTCTCTCAGTAAATAACTAGTCAATGTAGTGTAGGCTATTACGCGTGGTTAACTCACGTAGTACGAGGTATATTTGTAGATTTTGCAACATCACACTATACAAAGCTGTTTATTTTAAATTCTATAGGAGTATATAGATTACCTGTAAGCTTAATTATTTATAGCGAAAAAGCAATCAATTCCTTTACTCGTTAATTTATTGCTCAGCTCATAGGTACCCAATTAATATTTTTAAAATTGATTATTATCAATGGAATATATAGTTTTCTTTATAAAAATTTTGAAAAAAAACTCAATTTTAATGAGTTTAAAGTTTCCAACGTTGGAGTCTAACAAAATTTTTTAAAAACTGTTTTTATTTAAAATTTATACTTATATTTTGTTAGCCTTAGTGTTTTATAGCATAACCCAATATTCAGATTCAGATTTAAACATAATTTGTACATTTTTAGCAACTTTATTTAATTATGAAAAATTATTTCGTTGTACTCTAACGTTGCAAACATCAGGCCCGTCAATTTTAATTATTTCACATGACTTGAAAAAAAGTGACGAAAATTCTATTCTCCATAAGATTCCATGTTAAGTTTTCAAAAATAAAAACATTAATTACTCGCTTCCTACGTTCTGAACTATTCTAAAAATTTAACTGAGTTATCATGATGGTAATATTAATTAATGTACAAAGTTTCAACGATATCTCAATTTTAAATTAAATCTTAAGTGATGGAACCTCCTTAAATGAGCGGTTTTTTGTGTTGAATATGTTGTACGTTTAAAGTAAAAAATACGTTTTTAAAAATTTTATTTATGATTGTAAAATAAGCTTTAGGTTAAATTTTTATAAGTATAATTTAATCCCACATAAGATTTATATCAATAATTATTCACTGACTGATCAACTTTTAATACTGTCAATTTAAATAATTAAAATATTTTGACATTATAATTCTTAATTAAAACTGAATATGTACGTGACTTAACGGTGTAATTAATACAATAATTTTATGGATTCTTTTTTACAGATAATTAAAAAATTTATTACCCAAATAAATTAAATCGATTAAATTAAAAGCATACTCGTACTTATAAATTAAATGAAATCTCGTAGCAGGTAAAAATGGTAGCGTCGGTGGAATAAGCAAGTGGCAATTCGCCAAGTCTGCTTATTAGGGATGATTTCTTGGCTCATATTTATTTTAAAATATTTAAGTTTTATTAAACATAATAATTTTACGAAATTTTTTTTAACGAGACGCACACTTTATTGTGAATAAAATTTTATCATAATTTACTTTGATAAATGTTTAAGATAATTAAAACTGCAGAAATTGTTTGATTATCATCGGTAATTATTAATCATTAAAAAAATTCGTTTAAATGAAAATTGTACATTGGAATAATAGAAAGGAAAAAAGAAAAAAAAAAAAAAAAAGCGCTAGCTTTCAAAACGCTGAAATTCCGTTGGCAAGACCGAAAACTAAAACCAACGCAAGATTAGGGGGTCAAGCGAACAAGAGTAAAAACAAAAAAAAAAAAAAAAAGAACAAAACAAAACAAAACAAAACAAAAAGTTAAAAAAAGGAAAATTGACTTTGCATTCAACAAACTGCTCAGATTCTAGTCAGAATTACGAGCAGCGTCGGTGTAGCGCAAAATTAGTGTTTCGGGTTTTCGTGGTGTATAGCAGTCGGATGACCATCCGAAGCCATAATTCACCGAAGAGGTAACCGGGACGCGCCCGTGCCTTTGTAATTTGCGGACGCTGCGGAGGCAAACTTTCTTTTCTCCGCAGACCTCAAGATTTCGGATGTAAAAATAGTCGTAACTAAGCGCTTGCAAAATCCGCGAGAGTCTTCCTTCAATTTTCTTTTTTTTTCTTCTTTCCTTTTGTCTTTTTATCTTGTAATACCTGGGCAAATTAATGTCGTAAACAATAGCCTTTGGAGAAATTCTATAATACTTGGATAACACTGTTTTGCTTATTATTCAACATTGATTTTCATGTATTGTTCAGTAGCTTGTATAATACAATAACTTTACAAGTTTGGACAAAAGGATACGATTTGTTAATTTCAACACAACATCCATACGAAATTAATGGAATTATTTAGTTGTAAGTTTAAAAATATTTATCAAAGACGAGTTATATATATATATACATGCACTTGCTTTAAGAAAAAAAACTAAAACAAGAATTCCCAAAAAAAAAAAGTGGATTAAAAACTAAGTAAATTAGGTGGATGAAAAAAAGGAAGCAGAATGAATAGAAGAATGTAAAGAAGCAGATAAGAGTTGTGTTAGTAGTGCAATGCGGCAAGTAGAAGACAAGACTGCAGTTAGTGGTCTAATTAACAAAAACCTAATTATCTTGAATAAAAGAACTGACTAGTGCATTCTCCTTTCAATCCTTTTCAGATGAAGCTCTTATTTATTAAATTATATTTTGCTTAAATTAAAAATCTAAAAATAGAAGCCGAATTTTAAAATTAAGCCGAAAATAAAAGAAATTAAAATCCTGTCTTATTTATATAAATTATCAATTACCTGTGTATTGTTTTTGTTTTGTTCGGTTTTTTTCTAAATATTAAAAAAAAAAAAGCAGCTGCACGTAATTGCAAACTAAATTTTAAATTCAAAAGAAAACTTTGCACAGATAGAGAGAGAGAGATACACACCAAGTCACATAAATTTTTCTTCTCCGGGATCGGGTGTAATTCAAATACAGCACGTGCTCCAAAAAAAAAAAAGAAAAAAAAAAAAAAAAAAACAACAACAACGGCACGTATCCCGAGATAAACATGCATCGCGACCAGAGTTTCTTTTTCTACCTCCTCGTTTGAGAGACAACGAAAAAAGCAGAAAAAAAAAAAGAAAGAAAAATCACGATTTCTCGAGCTCGAAGCCACGTCAAACACGCTTTCGCGAAATATCTACCGCGAGTCTCGCACTTTATATCTCGGCTCGCTTCTGCATTCAAAAAGGCAAATCGATTCGTGTGCCTCTCGTCCGAGGTAAAATACAATGGATCACGCGAACGTATTTCATTTCTAACGTTGATCGCGCATCATCCCCAACGCGCGAGTCAAACGCGCGACAAATCCCAGGCTGTAGCGACGTGTTTGCGTGTATGTGAGCGGAGAGGTTCGCTGACATTGTAACTCTCGACTTGAAATATTATAGTGCCGTGCGACATTGGATTGTCAGCTATGGTGCTGCCCTTGTTTGAAGAAAGCCGCTCTGAAAATTTTAGATCGCGTATGATTCTGCTGCTGAAAAGATTGAAAATATCGCACACGACTTACGGTTTTATTTTTTAGATAGAAATAAACGACGATTAACCGGTGAAATTTTCATGATTATCTGACATTTAACATGTAAACGAATAAGTGTGTTGAAAACATTTTATTTATCAATTTTTTTAAACAAATAGTTAAAATTTGATGCTTTAATGGTAAGCAAAATCGTTAAATTTTTAAAACGTTTTTTGTATTATTATTGTATTAAATTGATTGAAAAAAAAAGGATTTTTCAATTTTTGACGCATAAATTATAAAAAGGTTATAAAAACGACATCAAGAAATGTTAATGTCAACAACGTCAAAGTTTTAAAGAATGAATATCTCCCTTACAAAATCTTATTTCCGGCGGCGAATGCGCAGCAGCCAATACATTTTTCACGCTCCTTCGTTCGTAAGACCAGCGGTGAATAAGAGATTTGCATAACTCCCGAGAACAAATATATACCTTTGCACCGCTGCCTCTCTCGGTGAATATCTTATTAGGTCAGAGGGAAAGTTTTCATTCCGCGATGAGATAAAGCGAGGACACGTCCCCTCTTAAAACCGATCCACCTAACCGTACCGTTGGAATATAATTGTTCGCAAAAGCCCTCGAGCCGAGAGTTGGAGAGTCGAGAATGAAAAAAAAAAAAAAAAAAAAAGTAAAGTAAAGAAAAGAGTGAAGAAAAAAGCGATCACACGACGCCAAATAGATTCATAAAAACTTATGGGGCACGGCTTTAACTAATTTTTAAGCTCTCTTACCACACTTTTTTGAAAAAGAGCTTTTATTCTTTTTATATTTCTTCCAACTTTTTTAACTTGTCAGATATTTTTAGATCATGATACTAATAGCAATAAAAAAAAATTTGTAAAAATTTTCATTATTCAATCTTTTTGTAACTAATGTAACTTATATCGCAAAACTTGAAGACAATTGAATAACAATTATTGTAAACCTACTTCTCATTTCAAGTTTTATTCTTCAAATTTACAAAATTAAACTTACATATATCAAAAATTGTTATTTAATATCAATTTAAAAGAATTCTCTTAAAAATATTATATAAATTTATAACCCAATTATAAAGCGAATGTTTTTTTTTTTTATTATTTATTTTTTTTTTTTAAACTTATACGCGATAATTTACTATCATCAAGAAAATTCAAAATTCGATACTTTTACAAAAGGAGGCAAAGCGTATAATCGTTCTTCATGCAGAAAGTTTTGATCCGATACAACTTGAAATTCTTTGCGTTGGGTGGAGTTGGCAGGGGGGAGGGGAAAGGGGTTGGGAGGTTCGGCGTGCGGGAAAATAATTAAAAGATGCTTTACTTGGATAAAGTTAGGGTCAACGGAATATAACGATTAAAAGTGAAAGTAACCCGATAACTTTGTCTACTTTGGCTTTATTAAATATTCATAGAGTTTTTTACGTGATTATTTCGACGTTTAATAATGGTCGCAGCTGTACGTATAAAATTACCCGTTACGCGCCTTGCCCGACGAATAATCCTCGCTCGCGTCGAGAATTTTCCTCCGTGCGTTACAAGTTCCTAGTTGATTATTTGATTAAAAACTTTTAATCGAGTACCTTTTAGATAGTTCTTTTTTTTTCATTTTGCTTTACTTCGACGATCCGTTTGACATTAAACGTTAGAAAAAAAAAAAAAGTTTCTTCATCGATCTCGCAAAGGAACTTTACGTGTAAACCTCATTGTTTCGTGCTGTTAAATAAAGTAATTTTTCGAGAAAAATGTTGGTTCGAGAAAATGACTTATGCATGTCGTTTGAAATATTAATAATAAAGGATGAGTAGTGTTTCGTAGAAAAAAAATCACTCAAAATAATAATCGTGATAAAAATCAATTATTTAAAAAAATTTTTTTTTCGTATCGTTCCGAATAAATTTTCAAATTGAAGTGTAAGATTGTGAAGTATTGTAATGCAAAAATTATTTAAAAATTAAAAGTAGATAACATAACAAATACATCTCGGCTCAAAATAGAGCTCGAGAATGTAAATAAAGTCGTGCGACATAAAGGAATCTTGGAAACAATAAGAATTCTTTTCTTCGATTTAAACCAAGAAAATAAAATAAATAAACAAAATATGAGCGTAAATGTTCGATTATTGTAAGATGAATCTATAAAGTAAATGAATTTAAGAACAATAATTGTAAAATTATGTGAGATATTTATACCTAAGCGTCGAATATTTTTGTAAAATATTGAGATTAAAAATAAAAAAACAAAGTGTTTGTAACTACAGCGAAAGAGAACAAAGATAAAACCGCATAAAAGAAAAAATATATATAATATATAAATTGTAAAGAATTTTTGGGATTAGCTTGCAAGCTTAAGCCTGCTTTATAGTGCATGGATTCGTCCATGGCCTAGACGCTATCACGTGCGTGGTAGCGAAAGAGCGTTAGCCTATATCCAGACGTGTGCCTATTGCCTGTAAAGCTCGAGATTTTCAACGGGCACACAAGAAGAGTTTTCGACTCGTGGCTCGACAGGTGACGGAGCAGGCTATAGGGCTGGCAAGCCAGCGCAAGTCGTAGAAAATTCCCGTAGTCGCGGGAAGGACACGCGGCGTACTCGAGCGCAAGTAGAGAGAGAGAGAGAGAGAGAGAGAGAGAGAGTGGAGAGAAAAGCCCGTCGACGCGAAGAACTCGCGACAGACTTGTCATTATTTTCTTATCGCTCGACAAGTTAACGTGCGTGTTAAGTAATAAAATTTAGTAATCGTGTACATTTTTTTTTTTTTTTTTTTTTCATTTTTCTATAAAATATTAATTTAACAAAACCTATTCACATTTATTTATTTTTCATTTATTATTAATTAACATTAAACGTCATCATCGATAAATTCGAAAGATATTTTGGTTTAAATTTATTTTATTTCATTTATTAATCAATTAATTTTCTTTTATTTTTTTACTCGTTTGGTAAGGAAACCATCGAGTTTATTCATTTATTTTCCTATTATTTAGTAAAACTTAGTTTAAATTTAATTCAATAAACGTTTATTTTATTTTACTCGCTCGGGAAAACAGCCATCGAGTTTTATTATTTTTCATTTTATTTTTAACAGAATAAATTGATGTTTGTTTTCTTATTTGAAATTAATAACCTTTCTTTATTTTTTATTTCAATCTTAGATATGGTATAAGTTACACTTATAATAAAGTATTATAAGAAATTTATTTAAAATATCTGATTTTATTAAATAATTAATAAAATAAACTAAAAAAAAAGAACATCTACGAAAACAATAAATAAAAATAACATCTCGAGATACGATGATATTCACGTTCTCGTGATCGCGCAACAGTCGCATCGTCATTATTGTGTCTATCTTCAAAACTCATCCTATCGCGAAATCCAAAGGCGCGAACGACGTCATGAAACGACGCGTGTTTATCTCAATAAAAAGAGAAGGAGAATTATAGTCGAGTAAGACGCTATTTTACATAGAACGCGCGAAAGTCATCCGACGATTATGGGACTTGTCTTATTGCGCGATCATTCATCGTTCCGTGAAAATAAATTCAAACGACGGAGATAAAAGGGAACGGCTGGTTTAGTAATGTGAGTGTGCCATGAATGGAAATTTTAAGATAATAAAATATTCGGTGAAATGCCTATATTCACTTTAGAATACTTTTGAAAAAGGTTTTCTTCCACAATATTCAAATCAGTATAGACAGAAAAAAAAAAAAAAAAAACAAGTAGAATAAGACCGAAGTATGATTTTATACGCATCAGCAGTGGGAAAACAAATCACCGCACCGAACGATAAAATAAAATAAAAATGAGCCGATGTCAACAGAACACGGAGACAAAGGAAACACCAAATCTTAATATCGAAAGTTAGGAGAGTATAAAAGCAGCTTGATGCATGCAATATGCGAAAGCCCACACGTCGCGCATCGTAAAATTCAGCGAAATCTGGAGATTGCGGTTCTCTCTCTCTCTATCACTATGCGAGTGCAAGTGTAATGATTATCCAGGTGACTGGTATGCGACGTGACAGCGCGGCTGCGAGCGCTGTTTCTTCCCCCCTCCTCTCTCTCTCTCTCTCTTCGTCCTTCTCTTTACGTGCATACGTATATATATGTGTACATATGTATATATATATATATATATATATATATATATATATATATATATATATATATATATACACATGCTTGTTACGTAATGGCGCGTGTAGCATCTCTCTCCAACGGTTGCACGCGGTGCGAGTGTTTACACGAGGTTTATCAAAGTTTCACGACTGCTGAGCTCGAACAAACCCAGATATACACACCCGGAGAATAGCTGGATGAATTACATTGTCTTACCTTAAAGGGCAAGTGTTCGATTGAATAATGGAGATGGAGAGGGAAAAAGAGCTATTGTACTCGAGCAATGCTTATTATCGGACGATAAAATATGCAGAAACGACTTAATAAAATCAAGTAATATAAATACTCGCCTTGAATCATACGATAGCATCGAGTCTCTTTATCGAAAGCAGCCAATAACTGCGTTGTTATACGTTCGAGAGAAGAAGAGAAAGAAAATACTCAATATGAGGCACAGTTTCACCGACGATCATTTGCGCAATATCCCAAAGAACGCAGAGTCTTCGACTCGTTCATACATATGAAGAGATACAGAGAGTCGAGAGAACAAAGTTGTCGAAGCAAAGCTCGTTCTCTCGCACGGGTGTGTATACTCGTATGTATGCAAGGCGCTCGTGTAGTACCTCGCGTGTCGGGCATTAAGTTCACGCTTCGAGCAAAATTACGCAGTTTAACACGTTGATAATCCCAACGGTGTAGCGCCGGTGCCATCGCGGTCTCGTCATATTCTCCAGGGGCATGCTTTGAGCAAATAAGAGAGAGAGAGAGAGAGAGAGAAAGAGAGAGAGAGAGGCAAAGAGGTTGAAAGGGCAAAATACGAACGAGCTCGAGAATGCGCAGCTTCTGTGTATGTTTTGGCTGTATATCCGGTAAAGTAGAAGGGAGAGAGAGAGAGAGAGAGAGAGAGAGAGAGAGAGAGAGAGAGACATTCGCCTAATGGCAAAGGCGTGTATCAATCGGCCCGAATTCCACGGAGATAGGCAAGCTCCCCTTTAATACATGTATGTATTTGCATATATATAAACACATACATATCTATGTATTTGCGAGAATTTGACTGAAAGTTTGTAAGAGCGCAAATTTCTTACTTTCCTCTGGATGTTTTGCAAAACACTTTTGTTCGATTGCAAACTTTCCAATATTATTTTCCTTTGCAAAAAAAAAAAAAAAAAAAAATTAAATGTAATTTTTTTTTTTCAATTGCGTTACATTCTTTTTTGAAAATATTTCATACAGTTATGTTTATCACGTTATACTCTTTTTATATATTTATTACAATGTTTTAAAAAAAGTAATTAGCAATCGATAAATCTGAACAGAGCAAATACAGCGAGAAATGATAAAAGATAACAAAATAAAAAACTTTCTAAATGCACTAAAAATTGTTAAATAAATGTTGAAAATCCTTAAAAAAAAAAAAAAATAAATAAAAAAAAGAAAAATTATAATCTTTCAATTTAGTGCATCTTGCGGCATTCGCAAATTCTATTGGCGCGAGTCGCTTGTGAAAATTTCCCTCGAGAGGAGCTCCACGCATCGTCGATTACGCAGCCGGTCAACATACTAACGCTGGGCGTCGCCTCCGCATCGCGTTATTCCTCCGCGTAACGCTATATTCGGTTATTTCGAATGCTATAACTCGATAATTTTCAGACTTACCCGTATCCCCTCGTATCTTATCGCTTACCTCTTGTGCGCGAATTCGACGCGAAATTTACAAATTGGATATTAGGATGATGATTTACTACTACCTTTTCCATTCATCTATTTTTAATGATTTTTGTTTCTATGCGCTTTTCATTTTGTGCATTTTACAACTTGTTTTATTTAATATGTTAAAAATAATAGGAAAAATTTATAATTAAAAAAAATTGTTTTTAAAATGTTTTAATTTTTTTAAATAATAATTATTATCATTAATAACATAATAAAATATCCATTTTTAATATATATTAAACTGTAGAATTTTGCTCTTTTGTTCAATTTTTATAGATAGCAAATTACAATATCATAAGTGAAATAATGTGAATTCTCGACTTTTACATTTCATTTAATAAATAAATCAGATGACAGCTAAATAAGGCGTGCTCGCACTAATAGTGTTATAATACGCATGTTATTTTTTTCGTATATTTTTTTTTTTTTTTTTTTTTTTTTTATAGCTCTATATTCTTGACAAATTATATTTGAGTTGAAAAAGTCTTGGAAAATTATTTCTTTTAAGAAGCCCAAAAAAATGAAATGCAATATGTATAATTTTTCTTTTTCATGTTTCTCTAATATTAAATATGCAAGATTTTATTAATTTTAAATTTTATATCCTTAAGTAAATGTATCATACTTGATAAATCGAGATTTATTTATTTATAATTCAAAATCAATATTTACAATGATTACTTTATAAATAAAATTTGAATTTTTTAAAACAAAAAATTTGTTTTTAATATTCTCAATAAGTTTTTATGTTTGAATAAGTTTGTTATGAATTAAAAAAATTGTTTTATTATATTATTTATAAATATAAATATAAAAATGTAAAAAAAAAAAATTAATATAAAAAATATATTAATAATAAACTACAAGATTAAATCATTAGACTCAACTATTATAAAAAAAAAAAAAAAAAATTTGATGCAATATTATACTAATTAATGAAAAATGTCAAAATTCTCTCAAAAATGCAAGTTTGCATCTATCGTTTGGAAAAAAAAAAAAAAAATTGTATTTTAGCGCGGTATAGTAAAGAAAAATAAGATGTACGAAGAGATAGGACGAAAAATATAAGTAAAGCGGGAAAAATATAAAAGAAGCACGAAACAAAGTGGCAAGTGCAAAGAGGGCGAAGAGACTCGCGTATGTTTCGTCGGCGTACCGATCGATATTCCATTTCGCGTTAGGGCTACTATTTTGCAAAAGCTCGCGCGCGCAGCTCGAGCCTTTTCCAAAAGACGTTAGCGAGCTGCTTTTTTTCCTCTATCTTTCTCTTTTCAAGTTTTTTTTTTTTTTCTTATTTTTTTTTTGGTTTTTTTTCGTGCGCAAAGGTCGGCCATCACGGTGGATGTTTTCCGGTGACGCGGAAGTCAACGTTAACCTCAAAGAGTAGAAGAGAGAAAGAAAGAGAGAGAGAGAGCTATGCATGTTTGATGGAAGAGAAAAAGAAGGACGACGAGGAGAAGTTGCTGAGGAAACCAGAGAACCGAGAGAGAAAAGACGGGAAAAGTTGAGATGAGATGGAGATGTGGGTGGAGGAAAAATAAGGAACCAAGAGAAAATACGAGAATCGTGATGTTACGGGAAATGAAAAAGCGATATTTTCTTCGCTACGGATAATGCGTTATATGTTCTTGAGTTTACACACCCGAGTAACTTTACTTGCATCAACATTAGCGATATTTTTATATGTATACATGTGTATATGTATAAAATTATATTATTTGAAATTTCTTATTTCCTCTTTAAATTTTAAGCGCGCGTTCATATTTATTTCGATCCAAAAAATTATAAAATTTTACTTTATCGCCATATCTTCAACACTGCGTCATTTATGATTATTGTAATAATTTACAATAATGGATAATTAAAATATCAACAGTAAAACGAGCAATATTATTGAAAACGATATTAAACTTTCCAAAATAACGCATTATTTATAAAAGTCGCAATAATACACTTGAATAAAGATGCAGCTTGCAAGAAAATTTTACTCTATATATCTTTTTTTCTTTTCTTTTAACTGCATAAAAGAAAAAAATAAAGTAAATATGATAGAAGGCGGATCGTAAAGCATGAAAAGCGGTAAAAAGCGAAGGAAAAAAAAAGAGAAGGAAGCCGAGGAGGTGTAAAACGTTCGCAGGAGAGTAAAGATGAGAAATAAGGTGAAATAATTGAGAGATAGCGGAAAAAGGGGAAGTAGAAGAAGAAACGGGGAGTCGTCTCGAGACGTCGACGAAGAAGGCGGACGGGTTCGTTCTTCCGGTTTCGCATCGAGCCGTTGATTTGGAACGATCTGAAAATACCGAAAGGCGCCGCCGCGAGCTTCGGCGCGGCTCATTGACTCTTAAAAATGTATTGTTCCGGCGAGTCCTTCTCTTATTTTTTTTTCCTCTTTCTTTTCCTCCATCTTTCTCGTTTTTTCTTTTATCGATTTTATACGTGGGAAAAGGGCTTGGCGAAAATCTTGCCAGAAAACTATTGCCGCCATCGTCTTTCTTTTCTTCTTCTTCTTCTTCTTCTTCTTCGTTTTCGATGCAGTCTTTCTTGGCTTCTGCTCGAATTGCTTGAGAAATTCACGTTTAACAACGAGTAAATCCATTTACGGTGTTTCTAGTGAAAGAAAGCGATGCACATTTTTATGAGGCTTTTTTCATTATTTTACGTTGTGATTTTACGCATATCGAATTTATTTTTTTAAAGTTCAAGTAATATAATATCACACATCGAAGGATCGATAATTCTGCTTTAGGTATGATTTAAAAAATTCATACTTAATTTTATTTATACCTCAACTGTCATTAAAAATTACTTCATTAAAACAAAAAACGTATTCTTTGAAAATTTTTCCAACCCAAAAACTTTCTCGTAGACAAAAATACTAAAGTTTGGAAAATTCAAGAAAAAAAAAGAAAATTACAACTATAATTTTACGCGAGTAACACCTGCGACAAAGAAACTTTGTAAAAATATTTTCCCGATAAAAACACGTCATTACATCTCAATCAATCGATCGGATATTATAAAGTTAAGAAAATAAAACTAAAAACACTAAGTATAGAATAAACAAACAAATTCCATGTGCTTTTCGCAATTAAATAATCATTAAGTATAAGAACGATATCCATGGATTTGCCATTATCAAACCTTTTTCGACGCCACATGTCACGCCTTTATTTTTTCTCCTTTCCCTTGACTTTTTTAAGGCGCCAGTGCCTCAGCCGGCAAAGCGAAGTTTCTTTGACGCTTTTCGCGATAACGCCAACGTCAGCGGTGACGCTTCCACCGACACCCGAGAAAAGACGGAGATTGGGAAAGATGAATCTTTCGGGAAATTTTCTTGCGAGAAAACTTAGTCGTGTTAGGGCGCCGCGAACGCGTCCTTTCCTGTCTTTTGCGTTTTCAAGTTCGCCGGGCTCGGTTCAACGTTTACTCGCGTACGCGAGCTCGCGTGCATTGCAGTTCGTGTTCTTTCCGTTTCGTCTTTTGGTTAATTTCTTTTAAGATAACGTTTTGATATCCTTGTCATATTTTTCGATGAAATTTAATAATCTACGATTTTGAAATAAAGTTTCTTTGAAAGCGCTGAGAAAATTAATAAATGCAAATTTTGATTTTGTACATAATAAATGGAAGTTAATTGATCGTAAGGTAAACGAATGCGAACGCAAACGATGAAGAATTGTTAAAAGGTAATGAAAATAAATTTTATTACTAGACTGTTCGATAATATTTGTAATAAAAATATTTTTATTGTAAAATTTATAATAATAAAGTTAACGTACTTTAATTCATTTTATCGGTAGGCAATACAATTTTTATAAGATAAAACAATGTTGGGCGCAAAGTGCAAAAGTGCATTTTCACATCGTATTTCCATTAAGCAAAACTATACACACAGACGCGTAAAGCCACACGTTATAAAAGCAAATGTGTCGGTAGAGAAAAAAACAGATAAAAAGAGTGAGAGAGAGAGAGAGAGAGAGAGAGAAGAGAGAAAAAATGGGGGAGGGAGTAAAAACGAAAATGGGAAAGGCTCGTCGGTCCACGTCGAGGTGCTGTCGTGTTACCGCTAGAAATTGCTTATCTCCCCGTGGAGGCGTTTCCGCTTAAACGATTTCCACCTACGCGCTAACCTTACTCCTATTTATTTCGTAAATCCAGCGACCGGATGATAAAAAGTGCCCGAAAGTAAGAAATATCTCGTGGCCGATTTGATTTGTAGATGTAAACGAGAGAACGATCCTCGGATGACGACCACGAGATACTTTACTTTACACGTTTAAAAAGAGAGATCGCGACGTTTGCCGCGAAGTAAGCGGCGATAGCCACTAATATTCGTTTTCCCTTCGTAAACAAATTCCAGCAATTTGTTCGTGAGCCTAGGTTTTCCCATTTTTTTAAGAGACAAAAATCTATTGATTTACTGCAATGTAAGTTTTAAGTATGACAAGTAAGTACTTGAGTGAAAAAATTGTATTTAATGTAATAATTCATGCTTTTAACAAGTTATTATTCGAATGTATACACCAATTTGTGAAAAGTGAAATTTTGCGACAATTGCAAGATTTTTTTACAAGAACCGCATTACATTCATTTCAGAGAAAATATCTTTTACACTCTTACTGGAAAAAGTTTTATTTCAAAAGATTTGATCATTTGATGTTATATTTTGAAATTATTTTTAATAATTCAATGGTTTCTTTGATATTATTCAGTTTCACTATTATTTAGTCATCACATTATTATTATTAAATCTAGTTAAGAAAATTACGTATAACTTTGCTCGTAAATAGCGGAAGTTCGTTCGGCAATATTTTTTTTTAAGGACTTTTTATGTAATGTTTTTTCAGTATTGAAAGAAAAAAAAAATGAAATTGAATAAAAATATATCAGTTCTATATTTCTCGTTATGTAATTATTATTTATAACTCGCCATTGTTAAAAAGTACTAAATTTCTCTCCAAAACTACGTTTTTAACTTCTATTATGTTAAAAATAAAAAAGAAAAATTGTTGTTTAAGAAAAAAGTTTATCAGACAAGGAAAATTGCACGGCTTCGCTAAGATTTAATGAATTTTTATATTTTAGTGTAGAAGAAAAATAGAGAATATGCAAAACGGCAAAAAGCAAATCGTGACGTGGTCCGAATGAAGAAAAATAGAAAGAGAAAGGAAAAGAAAGGGAGAGAGAGAGAGAGAGAGAGAGAATGAGAGTGAAGAAGAAGGTAAAGAAGAAAGACGAAAAAAGGGAGGGAGAGAGAAAAGTAAAAGAGTGAAAAAGGAATGCCAGCATTTTGTACTGACGCGCATATAACAATAACGTTGAAACAAAAGACCGCAGCTCTACAATGGAAACGACTCTCTCTTTCTTTCTTTCTCTCTGTCTCCTCGGTACCTGTAGGAAACTCATCGCAGAGAGAGAAAGAGATCCGTCTCTGCTCGGTGCTCGCATTGTAGGCAGTACCGGGGTGAAGTAAGCGCCGTCAAATAAGGGAAACGTAAAAAATTACGCGGTAGTGTCCTTTTGATGCTGCGTTGCCTCGTGGTGTATACATATATCGCTCTCTGTTTTCGTTTTTTTTTTTTTTTTTTTTTTTTTTCTTTTTTTTTTGTCGCTCCATCTCCGAATAGCTGTCCGGAAAATTTCTCTCCCTGCGGGAAACCTGTCTCTTATCCTTTCTTATTTAGTATACACTATACGCCCTACTGAAATTTTTAGCAGTTGGATAAGGGGAAATAAATTTTACCGACGATGCAAAGAAAAATTTTTTAGCTTTACTATAGTTTAATTTTTTTTGTTTATTTTTATCATTCGTTGGACTTGCATTCGAATCCTTTGATTTTGATCAAGGAGCGAAAGAAGAACGTTTCGAGCGGAATGTGTCGTGGTTTTATAAACTGTTGAATATCACTTTTTTGCGGTTCAAATCTTTTGATGAACGGAAATAAATTTTGAAATTGTTTACAAATATTAATGACGTTTTTGATATTTAACGTTCTTTTGCAATTGAATTTTCAATTCTATTTTCTGATAGAAATTTTTTAAGCTCGTAAAGAAGAAAGAAAATTATCCATTAATAAGTACTTACTTAGAACGGTAAACCTTTTTTTTTGACTCACCTGTAACAGAAAAGAATATTTTAATTAAATAACAAATACAAAATTCGATATCGGAATTGGTAAAAAAATATATTTTCAACGTGTTTGCCAACATGAACTCAATCAAATTTTCTTTGTATACCATTAATCGAAATTGATTCAATCTTTTCAAAAAGAAAAAACTCAGAGAAAAACGCTCAAAGCAGCCGTATGCGAATCACCATGAAAACACGCGCACGCGCGAACGAATCGAGTCTATCGAAAAGGGTTGAGAATATTTTTTATCCGCGTTAAAACATTAAATCACCGTTTTTCTTCCAACTACGGTGTATAGATACGTTACAGTTCGCGGGCGGAAAAACTTCATCATTTTCACGATTATTCCTTTTTTTCTCTCACGCTTTGGCATTGTAACGAGGAATTGTTTGTGTGAATTTCCGAGAACGCGGGTATTGAAGGGAAAAAAACGAGCGAGCGGAGCGGAAATTAACTCTTGTTCGGCGAGGATTCGACACTTTATATTTTTCTTTTACTTTTACCATCTAATTCGGTTCTTCGGGGACTTTTTAGACCTTTGAGATCTAACGGATCATTTTTATTCCAGAAGTGCTAGCAATTTAATAAGATTTTTTTAATATGATGCATTGGCTAGGATGTTCTAACCATCTTCCGGGCTTACCTTCCGTTAAATTTCCTTTTTACATTAATCTTAAGATTCACCATTGGTTTATTTTTAATTTTCAAGAGGCATACTTTTTGGGTATTTGTCGTTTTTTTACATTGTATTATTGAGTGCATGGGCATTTTAAAGTTCGCTAAAGATATATAAATTACAATAACAGTAACATAATTTTTAATATCAAATTAAACAATTTGAATTAATCTCACCTTTTTTTTTTCAATACATTATGCTCGCAACGTCGTTAAAAATTCTCCTACTTCTCGCAATTACGATAAAAATTTTCCATTCTGCTTTCAATAAAGAGTAAACAAAAATAAAAAAGAAAAAAAGAAAACATTTGTAATAATTCTTACGCACGAGCGCGTAAAAACGCGTTTTTTCCTCTCTACCAAAGCTCGACCGATCAAATCCAATATTTGCTGGAAGTAAGGTATATAGATACGTACTAGTATATATAGTAACGAAATTCTCTTGCGTAGTAAACCACTCTGTCTGTTTTATCCTCCCCCAGCACTCGGTGAAAGCTTTATTGCGGCGAGCAGCGACCGCTGCCGCGGATCATTCGTAGAACGTTACCTTCCAATTCCGTTACGATCACTCACCCTTTCTATCTATACCTATCTCTTTATCTCTCTTTTCCTTTCTCTTTCTCTCTCTCTCTCCCTCTCTCTCCCTCCCTGACTCTTGGCTCACTCGGCACTGATTGGCGTGCGATCAGATCTCGCATCGGGAGTTCGCTTTTATCTCGCCTATCAAATACTACCGCGTTTTAATGTATTGATACTGAACCGCGTGGAGTAGCATTTGAGTGCCGGGGGGAGGGGAAGGGGAGAAGAGAAAAGGCAAATATATATACACAAACATCGAGGCCCGCGCTGTATATTCACGAGAGCTATCGGTAATTCGGCCCACGCACAACGCACTCTCGTGGCAATAAAAGCGCAGAGATGAAAATGGTGGCTTCCTCGAAAAAAAACATCTGCGAGTACCCGACAAAAAAAGACGAATTACTTTGTATGTACGCTTAAGCGAAAAGCGCCGTTGCTGTTTTACTTTTTGATTAGTTTTCCGCGCGTTAACTTCGCGGCTTTGAAAACTTTACCTAATGCGTTATACGTGCAGCGACGCGTTCGTACGTTGTTCCAGATGTAAATTGACATCGCCTTATACGCTATTACGCGAAACGCGTAACGAATATCAAAAAATGTTTTATCGATAGCTGGTAATGAACGCTTACTATTTTTTTTTACGCTGCGTGCAATTCATCTTTTATTGTGCGAAGAAAATTTTAGAAAACGTAACTAAAAATTGTGCGTTAATAAATTATTTGAAGATTTTGAAACGATTATATCGATACCAACGATCGATTCGTTCCACGATACTAATAATTGGCGTAATTTTTACAAAATGATAAACTTCAGTTCATCTTTGCTCGACAAAATTATTTCATCTAAATTAACGCGTAAATCAACGTATACGGCCATCGATTATTTTAAAGTCTATCAATTTTTTTTTCTTTAACCCAAAGCTATTGACTCAATCAATCGATATTACTCGTTGCTCAATTTTTTGTCAAGCTTGTCTCTTTTCCGTCTGTCCGATTCTCTTTGCTTGTGAAATCGCGGACTTTTTTTTCCGACGAGGTTCGCTTGTCGTTGTGTTTCTTTATTCCAAGCTTTCTCTCTTTCTCTCTCTCTCTTTTTTTTTTTTTTTTCATCCGTACTGCCATTTTCCCGTTAGTCCGTTCTCATAGTCCCTCAGGTCGACCGAATTCCACCGGCGCGTTTTATTGACGAAAATGTAATAATTGAGAAATGTAAAATTAGCCGTCAAGACCACGAAATCGTGAATGTGAATTTTTTTTTTTTTTTTTTTTTTATTGTCATTTCATTTACAAGGACCTAAAGCTGAAAGATTGATAAGCGCAATATATGTCCAATAACTGTATTGAATGATTTTCATACTATTGAAGAATAAATTGTATTTCAATTAACACTTTTAACAATCATTTTCGTAAATTTGTTATTTTTTATATGGATTTAACTTGCGCTTGTGTTTAAATAAACCAATCAAATTTTCAGTACGAAAAATAAACATTTTAATCGCGATATTATTTTATATTTCATGTATTGAAATAACTGTGCCGAACGATAAAAACAAATTTGCGTTTTGTATAATTGAATTAATAACTCATATTACGCTCAGAAAATATTTCGTACTATTTTAAAATTGAATAACAATTAAGCGTAATACGTCGTGTAAATAGTGTTATGACTCTGTTCCCAATTTAAATAAATAATGACTTGTTAATCTATATTCTATATATGATATAAAAAAATTCTAAAACGAATCTATAATTTAAAATATTAAAAAATTATTTCTCTCGATAATTTTTAAATTCAATTTCTTCCTAAAATAATTTATATTCTTTACTTATTCGTAAAAAAATTTTAAAAATCTAAGCTTTCCATTCAGCGTAACTAATAGAATTCAAAAAGGTAGAATGAATTCTTTAACGAAAATCTTTCGCTTTCAACCTTTGAAAAATATAAAAGAGATAAATTTTTAAAATACTATTAAAATAATTTTTAATTCCACGTATAAAGTTGAATTTTCGAATGATCGTGATTTCGAATAATGATATCCTTTTACTTTGAATAATTCTCTATGCAAATATTTTAACGATAATATTATGGCTACATTTTTTTTTCAAAATTTCAAAGCAACAATGTAGATGCAACCGACGATTTAATTTATTGCCAAAAAAAAAAAAAAAAGGCTTTGGCTTCGCTGTGAGAATTTTTTTCTTTATCCGAGCCTCCGGATTATTTTTTCTCGTCGTCTGCATCAAAGAGCAATGGAGAGGAGGGAGCAAAGCGAAGCGCGGAGAGACGAGCAGCGACGGAAAGAACAAATCGAATTTGCATCTCTTGGGCGCGCGCGCGTAAGAGAGAGAGAGAGAGAGAGAGAGAAAGATCGAATTTTATTTTCTTTCTTCGTGGAAAGCCAAGGCGACGAATGCCACCGGCACACCGACGACGACGACGACGACGACTTCCGATTCTAGAATTTCCATTTGGAGAATTGATCGACACCTATTCTACCGGCGTCCATTCCTCCTTTCTCTTTCACTTTCTCTCCCTCTCATTCTTTCTTTTTCCCTCTGCCCGGCTTCTTTTTCTTTTTCGTTCGCAGGAAGAGAAGACGAAATTAAGTGGCAGCTCTTTTAATGCCTTCCGCCGTCGCGCGACGGTGACTCACTTAGGAGCCCGTAATGCCTTTGCTTGCGCGTCGTTTTTCTCGCTCCTCTCTTCCTCCTTTCCCGCTTTCTCTCTCTCTCTCTCTCTCTCTCTTTCTCTGCTTTTTTCAGCATCGTCGCTTCCTTGGTTCCAAACTTTTTACGTCGAATCATTTTTAACGCAGTTCATTGTTGGTTTTCTAGGTTTCCTTTCGGTTGAAAAAAAAAAAAACCGAAAATTAATCACCGATTCATTAATCAACACCGTTTCTCTATTTAATGCAAACTTGTACGTCGAAAGCATTATCGATTGGGATTAGTAACTTCGATAAATAACTTATACCTCTTCATTCCTTTGCATCGAGAATTTTTCACGAAAATCCTTCAGATTTCTGTGCAATAATTATTCGTTAGCCAGGTTCAGCGGCATTACATAATAATGAATATCGTTGCGCTTTTACAAAGTATATATATATATATATATATATATATATATATATGTATATATATATATACACCGTGAAAGTACACTTACGTAAATCCTAGCACAAAGCGCGAAATTAATATTAATCATTCATATGTGCGCGAGAGAACAACAACTCTTGTTTACCTGAACAAATAGAACAAGAACAATAACGGGATAATGCACGCGAGCGTGTGCACACAAGTTTGCGGCAAGATCGGAAACGAGGAATGGAATCTTATTAACTAATTCTGGCCGCTACTTCAACCAATGCACAATGCGAGCTTTTTCTCTCTCTCTTTCTCTCTCTCTCTCTCTCTCTCTGTCTCTGTCTCTGTCTCTGTCTCTGTCTCTCTCTCCTCTCCCCTGACTCGCATTATTTAACAAATGTGTTGTTTACACGAGCGCGTAAACCTGTACATGCGTGTATGTATACATGTGCACACACTCGAGCAAGCTCTTATCGTGTGTACAAACACGCGTTGTGCGTTGCCTTACGGCTTCGACGCCAACCCCCCTCCCCCGAAATAAAAGGGAATTGCGATATTTTTGCGAAACGCGTGGAAATCATGGATGGACGTTAAAATTTGAAACTTTTAAGGAAATACTCATCCATGTACTCAAGATACATTTGTATTTATACGTATAAATGTATCCTAAAATAAAATAGATAAAATAATATTGTGAAAATTATTATAAATTAATTTTATTACTAATAGATAATAAATTTTTATTAACTTCTTTTAACAACGTGACCCTCCGTACGTTAAAATTCAAAGTACCTCAACGGTTTACGAAAGTGAAATTCAAGCGTTAATATAATATCCTCCATAATTCAAGCGTTAATGTAATATCCTCCAAGAAAATCGTAATTTCAAACAAAATATACCGCAAATGGACGCGCGAGAACGTAAACGTATATATCAGAGAGAACGAGAGATTCAAATTGTATAAGTATTCACGTCGCATCTAATATTTTCATAACAACGTCAGTAAGCGTCGTATGTAAAACCGGATGTCGGACACAAGACGAACATATCTAATCCATTACGAGTCGACTAGCTTCATCTCTCATTGAGCACTTGTGTATGTGTGCGTATATTCGCGATGCGCATTTGAAGGTAGCTTAGGACGAAAAAGCGAGGTAGTTACATGTGGACGTAGTGTGTGCGTGTGTATATATATATATATATATATATATATATCCAGGAAGGGCAAAGGCAGTACACCGCGACTTATTCGAGGATCCGTCCGTTCGCCAACGGCATCGAGACACCTGCTATGTATCAAACGAGAAGTCCCTCGTTACATCTTCTGCTTGCTTTGCAGCATCTCCTCCCTATTTTCTCTCTCTCCCTCCTCGGCGATGTTTCAAACCTCGGGCGGGTATATCTCGGCGAAATGCGACCGTTGACTAATGAGCTTTCGAGATGGCGGACCTCGATCGGTTAAATTTATTACTCGATAACGGTCGCGACCCGATTAAATGTTAAATTCGATTACTGCGCGGATTGTTTGTCGTTGAGCTGGCTTTTGTTGTTTAATGCTTCAAATTGATAAATGAACTTTAGTTTTACCATGTATCTATGAAAAATCGTTGAACTATTTTTAACGACGCGGCTTTTCAGCGCACATTCGTTTATTCAACGAACGCGCAAAAAAAATAAAACGTATGATCATCCTTGATATTGTCACAAACGAAGCTTAAAATCACAAATAAAGACAACAATAGTTTATCGTTTTTAATTCTTTAATTTGTCAATTCTCTCTCTCACTTTCTAAACATTGTTCTCGAGAGCATATGATATACAAACACATGCTCGCTTCCTTCGAACGTATAGTATATCACCGAGACACGAATTTTAGGCAAGGATAGTGCGAGGGAGGGAGGGAGAGAGAGAGAGAGAGAGAGAGAGAGTAAGAGGGAAAGCAAGAGAGAGAGAAACACTGGCGCCAAATTCAGGTCAACCGGTGTCTCGCTATCGGACGCGATGCACCCCAGTGGAGCTTCTGTTCCGGCTCGCGTGTGTACGCGCCGTAAGTGTGTACACGGTTGCGTTTATGTTCGGGGATCCAGAGCCTATAGTACCGGCTATCTGCTCATCTGTCCTCTCTCCCATTTCATTCTTTCCTCTCTTTCTCTCTCTCTCTCTCTCTCTCTCTCTCTCTTCCCCCCCCCCTCACACACGTATAGGCACTGATTTACCGAATATACATTGCGCTACTTTTCTCTTCTCTTTCGCTCTGGATTTGCGCGTGAAAATTCAGCTGCTGATACGGCATAAGTTTTTTTTTTCTTTTCATTTTTATTTTTTGTGCGTTGCTTTATGTTCTTTTGATGGAGTGACAATTTTTAGCTGAATTAGCTGGAAATTTTATGTAAAAAAAAATTGCGTTTCTATGTTATAATACGTCAAAAATATTTTTATACAAAAAAAATAAATTCTGCTTGGATTTTATAATTTAAATGATTAGTTTTTTCACGATTGCTTTAAAAAATAAAAAGGATTTATGTGGACGAAAAATATTAAAAAATAAAAAAAAAATGTTATATATAATATTGAATGCATTACTTTTAAAATAGTAAGACAGAGAAAAATAACTTTTTAATCGACAACGAAAGACGTTTAGAGCGACGGGCTTTTGTTGCTTGATGTTACTCATACATTACTTAGTATAAGTCTTGTCTTTTTAACTATCGACATTTCAATCAAAAACTCTTAATCCTCAAATCTTCATCAAAGTTTCAAAGATTGATGTAATTTTCAAAACTATATAATTTATCGTGGAAATTCGATCGACGTTTTTCCTCCATCGCAGCTTATGCACACGCGTAAAATATGTAACAAGCATTTGATTGAGTCACATTGCCGCTGTGTTGTTTTACACGTCTCTAAATTACATTCACGTGTGTGTATGTGTAAGTAATACACGAAACGCATATCGGTTACACATATGCGACCTGCACATTGTGCCCGATAAAGCCTCTCGGGATAGAAAATACAGCCATCGATGCACGATTTTACCGTTAATGAAGAAATTTAAATCTTCGTGCGAATTAACAATCAACGATCGATACGGGCTCGCTTTTTTAAACCCTTTTTCTCTCTCTCTCTCTCTTTCTCTTTTTTTTCCTATTTCTGTTCCCGCGTGCATAAATAAACGCACAATTGAATTTTTCATTCTCTTTGTATAGGTAAATCGATATCTTTGTATAGATAGACCGATAAATCGATCGGGCTGGTTCAATGTTGGGATAATAAATTACTTAAGCAAGTCGAGGCTTTGAACTTGATGGGTCGCATGACGAATTGGCAACGAAAGCATTTACCTCGATTGATTTATTAACATTTGTTCCATTTTGATGATTCAAAGGTAATTCTATGCTTTTAACTAATAAATAACGATGTTTACTATAGATTTTAAAAATTATTCTATATTATTTATTTTATTGTGATTAAGTTAAAATATTTATTAAAACGTCTAATTTTACTATAATTATTTGTATATAGAGAAGTTTACAGTAAAATTAAATTAATAAAAATTTTAAATTTATTGTGCATTTATAAATAATTAAAAAAAAAAAAAAAACATTAAACATTTTGAGAAATATATTAAAGGTTAAAAATTCTTAATAAAATTTACTAAAATAATTATTAGTACAGCTATTAAATATTACTAAAATATCTTAACAAAGTTTATGCAATAGTAATTTAAATTTACAATGGAGTCTTGAACGAGCTCTCGTCGAAGTAAGACGTGTTTACCAACAAGAGCACCGTTCTACATAAATCACGCATAATATAAGTATTAATGAACTGTATGAAAGCAACATTTCGCGAGTGAATAAGTGCTTTTCTTAAATTGAGATACAGAGAATCTGTATCTCAATTTATAAAACTTTTTTTTTTGAAAATACATCATAGAAGTTTCTGGTAGCAGGGACATTCCATCTCAACGTTTTCCTGAAAGTATTGGAACTACTGTAAATAATAAAACCTTGTATGCACAAATAACGCAAAAAGAAGTATTCCCAACATGTGAATGTGCTATTGTACTGGATGCTATAGATGGACTGACAAACAGGGACTACGCTTTGGCTATTGGAAAAATTATTGGACCGCAAAACATGACGCATATTTCAAGAATTTCTCTCAGAAGGGTCTGTATTTATTTTATTTCTCCAGTGATTGCCGAAACAATCGTTAATACCTACAAACGCGTCACTATCAACAATAATACTCTCGAAATTCGACCGCTTGTTTCCAAAACAAAGCGAATAATTATTTCTAACGCACACCAAGTTATTCCAGACAGCACGATTGAAGCGAAACTACGCGAGCGTAATATTACGTTAAAATCATCAATCAACAAAATTCGTTCAGGTATACATGAGGAAGGATATACACATTTACTTAGCTTTCGACGTCATGTGTATATAGATCAAGACGACATCAACAAACTTCCCGAGCATTTAAAAATAGAACACAACAGCGTTACTTATTGGATTTATTTTTCAACGGAGAAGCTCACCTGCTTCTTATGTAAAGACGAAGGCCATTTGGCCAAATACTGTAAAAATTACGAAACAAGTACCCAAACTAATACAATCACGGAATCTCAATTAACAATTGACACCGAGTCAGGTAACATCGCTGAGTCAACGCTCACACAAGAGCAAAATAGAAGTGGAATAGATGTTTTATCTTTAAACTGTCAACTATCGACTGAATTTAAAATTCCTGATATCTGTTCCACTAAACGAGCTTTGTCGAATTCGACGACAACAGAAGCTCCTAGCGAGCATGCTAGCATAGCTTCCAACGATAATTTTAAAAATACTTCAACTGCAACAGTATCCAAAAAAAGTAAAAAGTCTTTGTCTCAGCCAATAAAACGAATGAAAATCACAAAAGAAGAAAACTATACTCAAGTAGACATGCATCTAAAATCTGCTGCAGCCTATTTTAAGGAAAATAAGGCTGAACTATCAATCGATTTCGAAAATATCATTTAGTTCTTAAAAGATTCGTTTGGAAATATTGATTTGCACCCGACTGCTGCCAAATACACTAACAATATTTCCACTCTCATTGACTCGCTGAGAAAAGTTTATGGGCACATCGAACAAAAAAGCTTGAAGAGCCGCATAACTAGAATTATAAAGAAACTCGATAGTTCTTCAATTACGAGTATAAACAATAGTGCAAGCGAAGATTTTAGCTCAACAGAAGAATAAAGACCATCCCTTCAATAAAATGGATCCAGAAAACAAATGCAATACAAAAATCCTTTTTTGGAACGCCAGGAGTATAATCAGATGCAAAGAAGAACTTGAACAAATTTTAATTGTTTTTCAGTACAACTACTTCTGGACATATAAAACTATTTTGGATTCCTGCTCATATTGGAATCAGTGGCAATGAACTTGCAGATTCGATTGCAAAAAATGCCAGCTTAAACTCATCTAATTATATCCATTTTACACCCATTCGAGATCTGCGGAACTACTTCAAAGAATACATGCATAAAATCTTTATAAACAACATTAAAAAAACGTTCCAATCAAAAGGTCAAAAGTACTTCCAACTTTATTATACAGAAAAAACCAAGCCGTGATTTTATAACAAAAAACTTCCAAGAGACCTTATTGTTACAGTCAACAGATGTAGATCCGATCATTACCATCTCAAAGCATCTCTCTATCGCATTAATATAATTTCTGACCCGAGCTGTCCTTGTGGCTTTAGACAACAAGATTTGAATCATATTATTTGGAATTGCCTTTTACTCGATACAGAGCGAACCTCTCTTATGTACAATTTACAAAATTTATGTAAAATTAAGGTTCCGTGCAATATTAATACACTACTCGTCGAATCAAATGTTAATGCCTGTATGTATATTCATAAGTTTCTTAAAAATTGTAATATAAAAGTTTAACACTGTAAAAATGTAATATATTGTAAAATGATAAACAATCAATGTATGGCAAATAAATCTCAATAGAGATTTGAAGCTTTAAATAAAAAAAAAAAAAAAAAAAAAAAAAAAATTTACAATATCTCCCATATAGTAAATTAATTAATTTACTTTTTAATTCTCCTATCGCCTTTAAAAGTTCATTCGTTAATACGCGGATTCCACAATCCGATCAAACCTTTAAGGATTCCCAGAATTTTTCTTGGCCGCAGTTCCGAGAATTCGCCCGATCTCGCCGCGAGCGTCAAAACAAACGATCCCTGCTCTCGTTTAATGTATGTCATAGGTCATCGTACTGTCTCTTTAATTCTTTTATAAATGACTACTATTTTCTTTGACTAATTTTTTTTTTTTTTTTCTCAACATTATTAAAAATGTACTATTTAAAAATGTTAAAGCGCTTCGTTGCTTACGGCATTCATTAAAAAATTTTTTTCATCTACATTTAATGCCTAATTTATATAAATTATTACGAATAGTCGATGCATTTAAAGGGATCTCATAAAGTAATATCGAATGTATCTTTTACTTTTTTATATTTTTTATCGGTAATTACAAGGTTCATATGTAAAAAAATTTTTAACTCGTTCCGTTTATTTTTATTTTTTTATATCGATAAAAAACTCGGGGTCCAAATGAAATTTATCGAGCGTTTTAAAAAATGATTAAAGAAAAAAATAAAAAAAAAACAAAAAAGAAATAAAAAGAATTATAGATTAGGAAAAATAATCCAACGATCTTTGATTAATTACAAAGTTTACAAACTGAAAGTCAACCGACACCTCGTTAAGTAAAATAAAGAAGTAGTCTAAGGTCCGAGAGGCCAGCCACAAGCAAGTCTCGAAGGCGCCAAAGGGCGTCGCGAAATTAATTCCTCGAGCGACACGCTCGCGCACAGAGCCACGGACACACCTCGCGAAACTCCCCGAGTGGCCAGCAATCGTAGACGTTGTCTGGGCGCGGGGAACGCGCGCCTTGGTCGACGTCTCTCTGCGCCCGGGTCCGAGGAGGTACACACGCGGGACACACGCGGGACACGCGCGGGTGCGCGCTATATGCTGCGTTATATCGACCGGAATATGATTTACTCGGCAAAGCTGCTCGGGGCGTGATTTACGCGGTCGAAGGCCGTCTGTGTACCGCCACCGACGCCGCCGCCGGCCCCGGACGTTATCGTCAAAGACGTGTATTACAACTTTGAGGACGAGGGAAGAGAAGGAGGAGAGGCCGCGATATCGCATACGTCGTACATAACCGAGAAAATTAATAGCGTACCGGCTCTCCTATCCCTCTCTTTGTGTATATCGTTTGTGTGCGTGTGTATGTACGTGCGTGCGTGCACGGAGGTAGAACGAGGCGACGCGCTAATGCGCGCGAGCGAGAAGCCAACGGTGAGCTAAAAAGAAAGAGAGAGATAGAGAGAGAAAGAGAGATAGAGAGGGAGAGAAAGGGAGATTGAGGAAAGACGAATATGCATGAGGAAAGTGGTATGTGCTTCAAGATTTCGGAAACGTAAATCGGCGAATTGCCTGCGCAACTCACTTTGCACCATTTGCAAAGCAAAACTAGTTCCGAGGCTCGCGTTTCTCCATATCTCTCTTTCTCTTTCTATTTCTCTGACCACGGACCACGTTCGACTATTACTTCTGGTCATCGATCTCAAATACGAATTCATTTTTTGTCGATACACTCTTATTAATTTTTTTTTTTTTTTAATTATAACGTACTTTTTACGTGAGATGTTTTAAATTTTTTATAAATCATGCTTTTATAAAAATAATCATTGTTTATACGTCAAGGAACGAATGGAAGCAAAAATTTCGATTAAACGGTAGATTTTTCAGCATTAAATATAAATATTATCGTTAAATTAATATACGTTGCATAAAATGTTAAAAATATAAACAAACATACATCGAAAAAAAATCCAAAAATGAAAGTAATTCTTTTACACTTTTATAATTGGAAGGTGATGAGAAAAATATCGATATGTAAATATTATAAACTAAACGGAAATCTAATTTATTGCAATAAAATAATGTGTTACAATAAAAAAAAGTTTTGATTAAAAAAAAAAAAAAAAAAAAAAAAAAAAAAACTACAAAATAGAATATGTTTCTCATGAAACAGAAAAAAAGAACATAAAGAGGAGTAAAGAAAGAAGGAGAGTGAGAGAAAGTAGCAAGACAAAAAGTGAGACAAGGCAAGCATTGGAAGCTCAATTTGTCTAGTTCCGTTTAATTAGACATTCCTACCGCTCGCTTCTTAGCTTAAAGGTCCACGCGACTTTCTAGCTCAAAAGTGTCCGGCCTTCGCCCGTCCATCTATTCGTATCTCGAGTCGTACTCCTGTTCCGCTTTATCCTCTTAATTCAGCGATGTCAACGAGAAAATAGTTTTTCTCATTACGCCGTTTTTACTGCAGAGAAGAAAGAGAAGAGCGCAAGGTAGCGGCCTCGCTACCTCTCTCGTATACAAAGAGTCTAGACTTAAACGGAACGAAGAGAAGGAGGAAGAACGGGGACATACAATTTGTTCGGGTTAAGCCAAGTCTCCGCTGCCACGGAGCTACCGCGACGGCAGACGCGTGTTTCTCCTCTCTTCCTCTTCTCTCTTCTTCTTCCTCTCGGAGCGTAATGAATACAAAGCTCGCAAGCGCGCGTCCTAGAATTACCGAACTAGCGAGACGCGTGCGGAATCATGCGCGAAAATGAGAAGGGACGCCTCTTCTCGCGCGATACCGAAATTGGTTTTCCGGATAAACTTCTGCGTGAGTTTGCGTTAAAGTTTTACTTGAATTTTCGTTAAATTTTGAAAATAGTTTTTTTTTCTTTATTTTTTTTTTCTGATTTAGTTATTTATTTGAGAGATTTTATTAAAAGATTTATTAAGATAAATTTATTTTCACATACTGCTTATTTTACATATAGAAATTTGATTATCAAATGTACTTTTATTTCGTTTAATATAAAAAGTTGAAACTAATTTTTAACAAAAGTTCTAGCATTACTTTTTAATTAAAATTAAAAACAATAACGTACTGAATTATGAAGTATGAAACATTGGTGCACCGAGAAACTCTTAATCAAACATTCTTCGCGTGAACATTTACCAACTGTTTCTTCGGTATCAAAATTGAGTTTACAGTAGCATAAGTCAACGTTATAATTTTATTGCAAGTTAAACATCGAGCCACAAAAATTTCTAATTTCGTTTTGAAACAAGTTTTCTTGGTATTTAATTGGGTTAAATTCGAGAGAAATGAACTGCTTAAATATTTCATAAGAAACTATTTACGAAACATTTGAGTTTTTGAATTAATTGAAATCTTTTAGATGTACATATTCAAACTTTTTATGAATAAATACCTTTAGATGATTTTTATGGGTCTGAAGTTTGCAACGTTAGAGTACAACGAAATAATTTTTCACATTTAAATAAAGCTGCTAAAAATTTACAAATTATATTTAAATCCGTATTTGAATATTTGGATATTTTATAAAACACTAAGACTAAAAAAATATAAATATAAATTTTAAATAAAAACAGTTTTTAAAAAATTTCGTTAAATTCGAACGTTGGAAACTTCAAACCCATTGATTTTTTTATATTTCCAGAATAGAGTTTAATGTTTTAACCTCAAGATTATATCGTAATTTAGTGATTTCTACATCAAAATTAAATTAATCCATTTAATATTTTTGTATTAAATAAATAGTTTCGAAAATATTACCTACCTATATTTATGTATGCTAAAAATACACACAATTTTTCCATTCGTTATTCAAATTCCGTTTAAAAGAAAAAAAAAATATTTTTTCTCCCATCACCTTGATCAAAATGCAACCGACAATATTAAAAGCTTCAATGTGAAAATTCAGATGCGCTACAAAAAAAAAAAAAAAAAAAGAAAAAAAAAAAAATTCAGCGCATCGAGTAAAAAAGGATATTATATAAGTAAAAAAGACGAAGAAGAAGATGCAATAGGTATATAAGAATACGGTTTATGCCTCTCTCTCTCTCCCTCTCCCTCTTTCTCTCTCTTGAGTCTGTGCGTGTAAACGCGGGCGTATATCGTTAAAATGTGCCGCTCGTGACAAAAGATCTCACGCGCGCGATTGTACGAGTGACAATGGGTGGCGCAAAGAAGAAGAAAAGAAGATGAAGCAGGCAGTAAGCCAACCTTTCTCTGTCTCTCTCTCTCTCTTTCTTCTTTTTACTCTCCCTTTCCTTTCCCTCCTTTTATTTGCCAAGACATCTCATTTAATTTCTAATGGTCCTCAAACGCATAAGACGAGGGAAGAAGCGAGATAAAACGAGGGAAGCAAAGTAAAGCCGATATATAGAGACGAGAGCGCCATTCAAATGTGTCGAGCTTACGGATTTCATGATATTTCACGCCTCGAGAAATCTTGAGTCACTTCTTATACTTGCTCTTCTTCATCTTGTCTTCGTCTCTATTTTGTATATATCGATATATATATACATACATATATATATATGAGTGTGTGTGTGTGTGTATACAATTGCAATATCAACTCATTCTTTCCGTGTATATTTCCTCTGTTTACTAATTGTTGATTCAGATGTAAATTTCTATCGATCGATCCGATTATTTTAACTATCTCGTTCGAATGAAAATTTGATAGACTGTAATAAATTTATATGTTATATCATCTAACGATGAGTTATTGTGATTAATATGACAATAAAATGTACACTGCTATTTCTAATAATATGTATAATAATATGGCAATTGATTATATACAATAATTTTTAATTAATATTTAAAATTCTTTCTCATCCGAGTATTCTGAATTTAATTAAACATTTAATTTATTCCATTAATATTGATACATGTTAAAAACTATACTACACAATTTATAATCACTAAAAATAAAAAATAAAAAAAAACTTTTATTTATTTCAAAGAATTCATGACCTTTAGAAAATTGATTTTATAATTGTCCTACAATCACTTAACGATTAATACACATCGTTCACCCAAAACCATAAAATATCCAAAACATCGCACACACGTACACATCTACTCGTACAGTTATTCGTAGGCACTTACTTCGCGCTAGATACAAAATAAAATTAAAGCGTGAGTAAGAGAGAAACACGGGGGAGGGTAATTTAACGAGGATGTCGTCGTAACATACGCTGGCGTCTCCCCTCTCGCATCGCGAGATTACTTCGCGCGTGGAATTTATCGCGCTCGATGCACGCACGTCGCACCCTAAATATTCCGGTCTTTCTCGGCCCGTCGAATTCCGCGATAATTGAACGACGCGTATAACGTGCCTACTATGCGTGCGTTAAATGTCTTTATTTGCCGCCTTGTTGCTAAAGGGAAAGGAACATACTTGTGTGTGCGCGTGTGTGTGTGTGTGTGTGTGTGTGTGTGTGTGTTCGGCATGACGGATTTCACGTTTCGTTAATTTCCTTTGTCGCGGCAATGCACGAGGGCACACGATATTGCTCGCGGGAGGGATACTCCCCTCGTACAAATTACCCCCGCGCGCTCTTTTCGCCCAACCGGCGGGAGAGATGATAATATTGAGTTATGATTTTGACGATTCGGTTACTTGAATATAAAGCGACGGTACGATACTGGCAGCGGGATTGATTTAAATGCTCGAAGTGGATATTTAAATTTTGATGATTCGTGTGCTTTTTAGCAAACAATAGAATCCGTTATTTAATGTTTAATAACCATGGATCGTTTAAAATTTCAGCTAAAATTACTTATTAATGAACAACGTCGTCGACGGTCATTTATTTTACGGGAGAGAATTAAAATTGTCATCGAGATAATAAATTTCGATAATATTATTCCGCGTTATCAACTCTCTTCGGTATAAGTTTGATTCGCTATAATTTTGAATGCTTTATGATATTATCTGTTAGTACGCGGCGTTGACTGCAGTGAAACTATTTATCTATCTATCTATCTATCTATCTATCTATCTATCTATCTATCTATCTATCTATCTATCTATCTATCTATATACTATATCGAACGAATAATTTTCCACTTCGGCAATAAAAATGTTAATCCGTTATCTTTAATTATGCGCTTTAACAAGAAATATTTTATTTATTTTTCATTTAACGCAATTTTTATAGAATTGTTAAAACAACATTTATAAATTTATTGAAATTGATTTTAATTAATCAAAGCCGACTTGAAGTTTGTAACGTTGAGTAACAAAAATTGGAAATCGAAGATAATCGTAAAATATATTTAACGAAATTTTTCCAGCTATGTCTATTGCTCTTTATTAAATTTTGTCGGTTCGAGGCTGCATTTAATAGACGGTTATAAAAGAGAGAATATTGAACGCATAAATTAGCGGCAAGCGACATAAATGCATAATAACGTGAATTTTAATAGAATAATCTAAAAATTAATAATCCACAGCGGACAAGTAAAAAAGGAAAGAAGGACGGCGTTCAAGCTGAGTAAGTACATTACCTGTGCGTTGAAAGAGAGCCTTGTAAAGCTAGCCGCAGCGCTTGTGCGATTCATAATCGCGTGAAAATTTTTTCACCAGACGCGTTTGGAAAGTTAAACGATATTTTGCTGCGTTGGTGAAAAAAAAAAAAAAAAATAAATAAATAAATAAATGAAGCAACAAAAGCTTTACCGGATCACCTAAATGAAAAGTGTTCGCGCGAGGGAAGGAAAAATCTCCGAAATAATTTAGCTACTCCACTGACACGACAACGACCAGGCGCGCTTTTACTTTACACTACAGGAAAAGTAAGAGAGAGAGAGAGAGAGAGAGAGTACCGACACAGAGAGTACCGGTAAAAGAAAAGTTGGCCTTGTACAACGAAAGAGCTTCAAGATTCTTGAAGTGGTGTGCGAGTAGTCGTGTAGCGGCGGCTCAAAGCGCAATGCCTCTTTATATATACGTGTACGTTACTGAGAAAGAAGAAAAGGAGAAGAATGAAGACGAAGAAGGGAGCAGCAGCAGCTGCGACTAACTTTTTGATAGAATTAACAGTTGAAAGTCAGTTAAAAGTAACGACGTGTACGCGCCCAGCTTCTTTCCTTCTCCGTTTCTCTTTCTCTTTCTCTGTCTCTCTCTCTCTCTCTCTTTCGAACTAACAACGATTGTCGATTTCTCTCGTTCTATCTCAGTCTATGACTCCCATTTCTCTTAGTTACTCTCTTTCTATTCGTTACTTGGACTTTGTTGGGTTCTTTTATTTTCCTTTTACTTTTCTCAGCCACCATCTCCTTATCTCTTATATAATTATTTGATAACGCAGATTGAAATGTTAAATCAACTTGCTATTTATCTCGCCTTCGACTATTTTATATTATCTATAATCAAGAAAATACTTAATTTTCTTTCTTTCAAGAATGGATAAGTTATACGCTTTGAAAAGCAGACAAAATAATTAGAATTTCAACGAGTAATGAAAACGTTGCATTTAAATATTTATAAATTTCAAAATTTATAAATTATCATATTCTTTTTTTTTTTTTTAAAGTTATAATAATTTACAATTGATAAGTATTCAAGCATGTTATTTTCGATGAATTGTTTCGTAGATAATATTTAAAAATTTGATTTTTAATTGGTAGCTAATACATAAATGAATATTTGCTTCTAATCTTGTTTATATTCCATTTAAAGAGTTTTTAACGAGAATTGTTCTTTCACCCACTTTTTCCAAAGGGCCAAAGCTTTTAAAAAACTTTGTTTGAAGATCGGAAAAGTTCTCGCGTCTG
Source organism: Chalcis sispes (assembly GCA_949987625.1). NCBI lineage: Eukaryota > Metazoa > Arthropoda > Insecta > Hymenoptera > Chalcididae > Chalcis > Chalcis sispes. The sequence continues at coordinate 53,544,722 of OX465097.1, read as the reverse complement.
GGCAATTTTGTAAAGAAAAAAAAAAATAAAGAACACAGAAGCGAAGTACTATAAAATCGAGATTGGTATTCGTCTAATTTCATTGAATTGAACGTAGAGAGAAAGAGAGAGAGAGAGAGACGAGTATCTTTGTTTTCCCGATAGATTTTTAGCGATCCAGTGCAGTTGGACAGTATCTCGATTTACCGGAACCAAGTTTGCTATCCGTATCGACTTTCACGCCTCCGTGGACTTTCCCATCGCGTGCAATCGCGTCGCGCGTCTCTACCTGTGATTTTTTACAAGGGGAGAAATCCGCTTTGCAATTAGCGATCGTTATTGCTACCGGGATGCGCTGCTGCTTTTTTTCTTTCTCGTTCTCTTGCTATCTCTCTCTAGGGGCCGAGGAAAATTGGCACATCGAGTGTCGTTGATTGAAGGGAAAGAATGTAGCCATTGTGTTGTACCGTCTATGCAAAAGTTGCAATAATACCGGAAGAAAAAAATAGGCACACGGGTTTGTTGTAGAAAATTGCGTGCTCGAAAGTTGCGATTTTAATTTTAATTTTCATAATTCAGAATGTTTAGTCGCGTAAATATCAGGATGATAAATTATTTTTATAAGATTCTTTTTAATCGTGCTTTAAACTTTTATTTGTTTTTTCGAATTACCGTGAAAGTGAAAAAGACCGGAAAACTCGACGAATATTTTTCTGGAATAATAATGAAACAAAAGCTAACGTTTTATGTTAAAAAAAATTCTTTGCATTTCAAGTACAAAATAAAATTATAATGCAAGAGTATTTTTATGAACTTTTAAAATGATAACGTAATGTACATAATTTTTAATGCGCAGATATTTTTATTGCTCATATTTTATAAATTAAAATTAAATGTTTTCTTATACAAAATTCATAATTAAAAAAATTAACAAATCTTTCAAACATCCGAATTATTATCATCGTAAATAATCAAGATTTTGAAAGATTGAAAAAAAATTTGATTAACGGCGAATTTTCAAATCTATACCACTAGATATTGGAATGATTTTTTCGATTCCGATTTCGGATAAAGTTACGATTACCCTCACTCGATTAAATAAATATTATTATAGCGTACGTGAATCTTTTTATCATACGACTTTGATTCAATCTGAGATAACATACGGTAAACGCATTAATGTTGATTCCTTATTAATGCCAGGTATAACTCGGCTATCTCCGGCAGGCCAACGAAAATATTACTTTATGAATTTCTGGTGGCCGAGCAGAGTGTTCGTACGAATGCCCGTAATTACGCATTCACGGAAAATGTGCCATCACGCGAAAGCGACATTTGCTAATTGGAAATTTTCCCCTGGTTATATATATATTTCCTTTTTTTCTTTTGCGCGTGTTCGCTGATATATCGATACGTGTAATTTTACGAAAAATATGAATATTTATGAAGGCATCCGAGCTTTTCAATGTTTGAAAACAGCGTAGTAGAAATTGGGTGTTCCGCGAAATATTGATTTGTCTTTTTGCATTCGTAATTAGGCCGCGAATAATGAAACTGTCATTGATGCCGTTGCGTTGCTCTTGAATAAATCAGTAAAAACACGCAAGCGGTTGATTGCCGGAAAGAAATTTAATAAAAACAATAATTTATACGTATTATATCGGTAACAATTATATAACTCATTAGCTCAATAATATTTTTTGCATTATTCATCAATTCGTTATTTCTATTATCATTAATGGCGATAACAGTTAAATGCTATATCGTTATTTTCAAAAATAATTTTTAATTTAATCTTTCATTCCAGCTACATACTCACGGCTTTTTATTTCTTCAATCGAGAGAGAAAATAGCCACTTAAAGAAAACACGTCAATTTACCTGCAACAAAAAAGAAAAAAAAACCGATGAGCTTAGATTAATAATTTACGTTTTGGAACAAGGATCGATAAATAATCAATATCCATCCCTTATATAATACACAAATAAAGAAAGAAAATTGACACATCTGCCATCGAATTTTATCGATAATTTTAACGGCCCCTTAACTCGTAAAGAAAAAAAAAAGGTTGCGAGCTTCCAGATAAAGCCATCCGGAGCGCACCGAACAAACAATCGACTTTTCTCTTCTCTTCGCGTGGCAATTAATCACCGCATGATTTTTCCGCGATACACGCGCTCGTAATTCTATACCTTCACCCGCCCAGCATCCGGTCCATCAATAACGGACGCGCTCTTAAAAATGTTCTTCTCTTCTTTCTTTTCTTTCTTTCTTTTTTTTTATTTAATTTTTTTTTTTTTTTTTTTTTAATTTTCCACGACGATTTTCAATCGTCTTTATAGAGAAGCTTCTTTACAGCACACGAAGCGCCACACCACGGGGCGGATACACCGGAGAGGAGGCAATGACTGATGAGGCTCGGTGATTGATAAGCGCCGCGCGCGGAAAATCCTCCTCGGCCTTAGCCTCCTTCAGCTGATGATGCGCTCCCGAGAAGGGAATGGTTGTCTCTTAGTCGTGGCTACCTCGTAGGGATATAACGACGTCAAGACTATATCGGGCTTCTCTCTCTCTCTCTCTCTCTCTCTCTCTCTCTCTCTCTCTCTCTCTCTCTCTCTCTCTCTCTCTCTCTCTCTCTCTCTCTCTCTCTCTCTCTCTCTCTCTCTCTCTCTCTCTCTCTCTCTCTCTCTCTCTCTCTCTCTCTCTCTCTCTCTCTCTCTCCTCGGGTGCAGAGAAGCCCTCCGACGGTGACTCCCGTCGACTCCGAGCGGATCCCGTGTCTCGTGCCGGATAGCTCGAACCTGCCACTCTCTGACCGCATGGTCATTTGTCTGGATCACATCTCTCTCTCTCTCTAGACCTCGCCCTTCGCTCTTCGTGCAAGGTGCCATGGCTTTCTACTCCAACTACCGCGTACCTACGAGTCTATGGATAAACTCGTGCTCACGGTGAGATGTTCATTCCTTCGACCAATGTCCCTTCGCTTTTCGTACTCTAACGTGTTTTGTCCTGAGTAGCGCGTAAGGTATAATAGTTTCCCATGTATTGTTTACTATTGTTTTTATTGTTGCAATTTTGTTTTACTGTTAATTTTCAAGTTTGAAATCATTGAAAAAAAAAAAAAAAAATTAAATAAAAAAGAAAAAAAAAGAAAAAAAAAATGAAAATATCCTGTGTTATACTTGTTTTAAATATAACGTATTTTTAATTTTATTTAAAAATATCCGATCAACAAATAACTCATTGAAAGCTTATAAACGCAATTCGCTCATTAATGATAAGCCGTGAGAACGTAACAACCTCTTCAAAAAGCACCGGCGTTTAATTATAAGTCGAAAGTGAAGCAATCCACACAATTTGATCCGAAAGATATCGTGGATTAGAGGAAGATCTTTTGGGAGGTCTCGCCGGAGCTAGTACATCGAGCAGAGGCTTGCCTGGCCGTAAATTACTAAAGTACGCTTAATCAGTGCTCGCCACTTAATTGCTTTGCTAATTCATCTTCTCGCACGAACAGAGAGAGAGAGAGAGAGACGTAGAAAGCGAGGTGGACGGTTAGGTAGGTAGAATTCGCCATTGCACTTGTCATCGTCGGTCTGTGCCCGGTGGCCCCGTGTGGCTATCGGATTCACCGGTATAACCTGTTCCACAGTAAAAGTGTGTGAGAGAGAGAGAGAGAGAGAGAGAGAGAGAGAGAGAGAGAGAGAGAGAGAGAGAGAGAGAGGGAGATAGAGAGATAGAGAAGGAAGGTACTAGCCAAGTAATTTCCTCCGTTTGGAAATGTGTCGTGAACTTTGCGTACTGAGGAATAGAGACACGACAACGACAACAACTCGGGACGCGTGTTATTCCGATGTCCTATGCAGTTGATTCGATAACTTACGAGGATGTTGCTCTTCGTTTCACTTCCTCTAGTATCTGTACTTCGTCGTGTTGTTTATTTATCCTTGGAGATTTAAACATTTTGAGACGATTTACCAACATTTACTTGTTGAACAATAGTTGATACTTTCAATTCGTTTTATAAAATTTAGATTAAGGAAATTGGATGAATTGAAACTATTTTAAATTATGTTTTAATTATTACAATTTTCCGATAAAATATTTCTGTATGTCTAATAATAATTTGAATATCGATAGCATGAAAAATCCAAAGAGTTCCGATATTATTTTTAGTTCAACGTTAGTATTAAAACAAAAAGAGTAACATTAATTTCTTATTCATTTTTGAAAAATAAAAAACTTTGCGAAGAATAAATTTTTACTGTCACACAAAGTGAACATTTTTACAATATGAATGCGATTAGTAACAGAATATATATTATTGATGAAAATTCTTATTCATCATAAAAGTAAAATGTACATAACCGAGGAGAAAATTCAGGAACTATAAGTTGCACAACGCAAGTTTACAAAATAACTTTGCGCGTATATACTTCCATTACAAGAATATATGGACACATATACATTTCATAAGTAGTAAAAGTCAGTCCGCGTCAGACAAAGTCCTTCAAGTCGAGAGACGCTTCTTCAAGCGAGTGTTATGCCGGAACATCTACATATCTACGCGACACAGTCTACGCGAAAAACGCAAAGTAAGAAGCCCAACGTGAGTTGCGCTATTCAGTCCCTCCATTATTTCTAATATATTACATATAGTCTCGATGCCGCTATAAATTCTGCCGGAACACTTTCCACGCGCGTCTCGCATTCTATCCACTGTCGCGTATTCTTTCTTCTTTCTTCGAAAATTTCCTCTCATTTTTTCGATCCTCAAATTTCAACGAAAAGCTATCCTCCTTCGCACAACCGCTTGACTAAGCATCGAAAAAAAAACGGATCACATTGTGCCCGTTCAAAACTTTACGACGACGAATTTTAGTCGGTAAGTTTGTAGGGGACTCGATACGAAAAAAAAAGCACGAAAAACGGAAGCTCAAGATCAAAGGATCGTCGACGCAAACTTATACGTACGCACGCTAGGGGGGCACAAAGAAAGAATGGGTCAAGCCTAACGCTGACGCGGCAAAAGATTCGATGAAAATTTTTCGGCGTTTATCCTTGCGTTTCTTTATCGTCGTCAGTGGACATTTTTCTGTTTTATCATCCCGACGATCATAAATTATGCTTTAGCTCGTGCGCACATACGCTTACTTTAACGACGCGTCTTTTTCCCTCCTCCCCCAAACTATTACACGATGATTTTTTTTCATCTCGTTTTAACGGGACGAGAGACCGACGATTGGGACAACGACGCGTGTCGCGACTTTTTTTTTCCGACCGCGTCTGTTTACAATTTTTTTTCGAGTTACCGCTGGAAATTTCGGTACATTTTTATCTGGCTGAAAGTTGTGGGCGAAAATTTTATTTATGACGCGCGCGCGGAATTCCTTTTTATACCGCGATTATTCTTCTTCTTCTCTTTTAACTTTTTCTTTTCTTTTCTTTTTTTTTTTTTTTTTACTTGTGTACCGAATGAATGCGCAATTTGTGTATTTTTTTAAATGACTTGTAAACGTTGATTATTATTATTATTAAAAAAAAAAAAAAAAATTAATTGGAAAATAACGCAAAAATATTTATAAAATTTTACCGAGAAATTTTAACAGTTTAAATGTAAATTTAAATATAATTTAATAAACTAAAAATTAATTATTATTTTCGATATCTAATATACGTGAAATACACGTAGATACATACAATTGTTATATTTATTTTTAAAAAACATTTTCTTAAAATTATTTTTATTTTTTAAATAAAGATCGATCGATGACTACAATAGATGAAAAAAATACAATAAAATTAAATCAGATGACATTTCTACATATCTGAAAAAAAAAAAAAAAAAATGAAAAAATGAAAAGTTTGTCATTCATTCGCTATACGTTGCAAAAATAACGTCGAACGAAACATCTTCGCTACAAAACATAACACGCGCGGGATATAAGGCCAGGAGGTCAAAAAATATTGTAAAATCCGTAAAAGGTGAAAGAGCGATAAATTTCAAGTTCCCGAGTCACAGCCCGACTGCGTGCGCCTCCGCCGTGTAAAAAGTTAATTGACAAACAGGTCGATGGCAAAACAAACGACCGACCAGTGGAGACGTTCAAGAGAGAGAGAGAGAGAGAGAGAGAGAGAGAGAGAGAGAAAGGTAGAAAGAAGCAAGCACTTTGACCCTGTTTTCTTTTTTCTTTTTTTTTTATATCGATTCTAGAGGAGCGCTCGACCGACATTGTAATACCTTTCTTGCGCAGGCGCTCGCTAAACCCCTTTATCTTTTGAAATTTAATAATGCTTTTCGATACTCGTGAGATATAAATTAACGGACCGCGAAAAATACTTTTTATTTTATTCTTTTTGTTACTTTCCAAGCAAAGGGGCGAAATATTGCTCCATTTATTTTTTCGTTTGTTAAACATACATACCTGCAAGATTCGCGGAAAATGATAGAAATAATAACAGGAAGAGAGAGAGAGAGAGAGAGAGAGAGAGAGAGAGAGAGAGAGAGAGAGAGAGAGAGAGAGAGAGAGAAGTTTTCACGCTCGATAGTATACAAACACCCGGAGCAACAGCCCGAGAATCGCAGATTCGTGTTTTCGCGATTATCGGGAGAACACTGGGGGAAAAAAAATGGTAAACCGTGGAAACCCTATGCTTTTCTCTTCGCTCGACAAGATTTACGGTGTCCCGCTTCTTGCTACTGCTGCTGCTGCTGCTGCTGCTGCTGCTTTCGCGAGTACGCGGAAATTTCGTTGTCTCTGTTTCAACGCTCGGATGATTTATTCGCTTTCGGTTGAAGCTTTGATAACGTGCTTTATTGCCACGCTTGATACGAATGCAATGTTTTATCTTTTTTTTTTTTTTTTTTTAATAAAATTGAACGGTTTCACATTTTTCAAGTTTCTGTCTTTTTCTCTCGCTCGCCATGCAAAGCCATTTTTTAAACTTAAATAATAAAAAACAACGTGCATGCAAAACAGTGTAATGGTTACACGAAAATAAAAAAAAAAAAAAACCTCAACGTTATTTTTCAATATTTTTATAACTTTGGGTGACTATCGATAGATTTCTTATAGAAGGAGGATACGATGCTTTCGATAGTCTCATAAAATTACAAAGTTTATATCGAGTTGATGTTACATTGAAAAAAACTCCATTTTACACTTCAACCTCGCGATCTACATGTATATATACGAGTAATACGGCTGATGAAAATGCATTTATGATGAAAGACGCAGCGTAAACTTTAGGCGCATAAAAAGAATGTTTATAATTTTGTGGAAAGGCAACTTTGCGCGCGCAAACATCGACGAAAAGTGGGTGGAAAGTGAATTATCTGCTTCGATAATTCTCGCCCGAGGGACTTTCGGATAACGTAAACAGAATATTCTTGAGAGCGTTTATCCTCCTTCTTCTTTGTTTTTATACGTCCTTTTTCTTCTTTTTTTCTTTCTTTCTTTCTTTCTTTTTTCTTTCTTTTCTTTTTTTTCTTTTTTTTGTTCGGTAAAACGCGAGCGCGCGGCTGCTTTTCTTATCCGATCGCTCGCTCGTAAGATAGATGTATCCTATAACAGAGACATGAGAGCGCAAGTACGTCGACTGATAAAGTTTTTAAGCTTATCAGTAGATGATAAAATATGTTGCCGTACAATACGTCGAATTGACGTTTACTGAATAGATTATGAACGAGTTAAGCTTCATTGTGCATAATTTTTTATTTCGCAAAACTTTACCAATTTTCGTAGGTTTTAAGATTATATAGCTCATCAATATTTTTATATTTTAATTAAAGATTTGGAAATTATTTTAAGTACAAATAGAAAATGAAGACTATAAATAATTCATTTATTTCTAGTACTTACATTTAATTTTTACTATTTACTATTAATTTTTATACCACTAACCTTAAAATGATAAAATAATTGAATTAATTCTTGCAAAAAAATCTTCTAATTTTAAGTTAATATTTGTAAAATCGTTAAATTATTTTTCATCAATAAAATTGTCGATTAGTTTTGTTATATAATTATTATTATTAATACACTGTGAGTTGATGTTTATAAAGCAAAGAAAGCACAATCAGCGATAACTTTATGTTTCCCTATTAAATTGTCAATAAGACGCTTTTTAAAGAAAACAGCAGCGTGCAACAACAAAGCGAGAACGATTAAGCGACAACTTGGCCATTCGGTAACGATGACAAAACAAAATTCAAACGAGATCGAGGAAAGTCTACGTGTATACATTGCTGAGATAGAAGAGGCGACGTTCGTTCATTCGCTCGCGTCTTCTTGTCCCAAGAGAGGCGTTGGGGAATCACTCGAGTAAACAGCGCACACCGGTTGGCTTATTCACGGGCTTGATTTAACGCCTCGGATTAATTGCAGTCTGTGTACTCACTCGCGGCACCACCGAGAGAGAGAGAGAGAGAGAAAGAGAGAGAGAGAGAGAGAGAGAGAGAGAGAGAGAGAACGGCAAGAGAACTCGACACGCCGGCGTTCTCCCGAGCGCGCCAAGAGAGAGTTTACTCATCCAAGGCACCGCCGGCGATATAAGCTACTCTGACGGTGCTCGTCAAACTATACCAACCTCTAAGGATACCCGCAATTTTCTTCGCAAAGATGCGCGCGCCAAACCTTACGACCTCGTTGACTCGCGAAACCGATCGCCGCACTTACGGATACGCGTTACCAGCTTTCGACAGGCTGATGTGTCTTTATTTTTTTCTTTTTCTGCTTGTTACCTTTTTCTTGGTATCCGAGTTGTGCAAAATAAGAACGTGAAGGAGGTTGATAAATTTTATTTTTCATTAGTAATATCATAATAGTAACCGTTGTTTTATTTAAGTAAATGGAAAATATATCGGTTATAACTATTTTTCCTATGTATTACGTATGATAAGTTATTGGTGTACTTTATTAATTTTTTTTTTTTTTTTATATAAATGATATAATATTATTCGAAACATTTTATAGCCATTATTATTCAAGGAAAAAAACGTCAGGTAATAATTTTTCAAAGCACGCTTATTCAATTTTATATTTATTTTATAAAATGCAAATTTTTAAAATTGAATTTCCCGATATAACTAAAACTTACTCACAATTTTGGAAATACGTTTAAAAAAATATATATATCCCTAATCTATTAACATCAAAGTCAGCGCACGTCTTGAGCGTTTATCACTCGGTTGCCTTTCATCCTGCTACGTACAAATATATATATATATATATATATATATATATATATAAAACAGGCCGCAACTTCCAACGAACGTACGTACACCGTAGAAGATGGGGAGAGGGAGAAAGAGAAAGAGAGAGGGAAAGGATAGACTCTGTTGGGCAACATCGATGAAACGCACGCTGTCTGCCGGAGGCACTGGTAGGTGTTACGAACTCGCTCCGGATTAAAACAAGACCGTAATACGCGTTGCGCGGTGTATTACATCGAACACAAACTTTCATTCTACCCTCAAAATTAGTCCCTTAATTTACTGGCCAAGCGAGAATCAAAGTTCCGCCTTTAACTAAAGGAATATTTGCGGGGTAAGATTAAAAATTTGAAATAAAATCATTTAGCGCGTAATTATTTATTGAATTCGATTTTTTTGTATTAAATTATAGTATTTATTTAAAATTAATTTTGTAATTAAATATTTTTTACTAATTTTAAAACTCCATTAGAATATCTTTGGTGAATGTTAAATTTATGTTAAAGAATTATACATTAAAATATCGTCAATAATTAGATTTTTAAATAGCGTAAAAAAGATACGAGCCAATTTTGAAATTTTAAAACTGTTTTTACATTAAAATAAAATTACTCAAATTATACTACAAAATTATCCAATAAAATAAATTTTCTTTAAAGAAACGTCATTTGGTACGGTATAAAACTTCATTTTGAGAGTAATAAGCTATCTTCTATACTCGACCTCTTCTTCATTTCGTTCGAGGACGGAGAGTATATATAAAAAAAAAAAAAAAAAAAAAAAAAAAAAGAAAAAAAAAGTGAAAGAAAGAAGCCAAGCAAGGTATTATATCCGTATAAATTCCATTCTTCAGTGCGAACAAATGGGCCGCGTGTAATTTCACTCCGAGAGCTTATTAAAGCTCGGCTCTTCTGATCCGGCGTGATAAAGACAAAGGGGAAAGACGAAAGAGGGTAACGCAAAAAAGGACGGAGGGAAGCAAGGCTGAATAATAATTCCGTGATGCGGTCCTTAGTCAAAACGACAGCGGTGGCGGCAGCGGCGGGCTGATGAGAGAAACAGTGTTGAGTGTAAGCAACGAACCGCGTGTCCTTTCAATAGATCCTTGCCTCCTGGATGTAAAACAAGATGAAATGGTTAACGAGACTCGTTCATGTTTTAAGACAACCAGAACGGGAAAGAAATTTGTCTGTAAGTTTCGTTGTCTTTTTTTTTTTTTTTTTTTTTTTTTTTTTTTTTTTTTTTTTTTTTTTTTTTTTTTTTTTTTTTTTTTTTTTTTTTGCTGAAAGAACTGAGAATTTCACAACGCGTGAATATTTAATTTACCTTAGGTTAGGAGCGATATTACGTCCTTAATGCACGCGATGTGTTATAAAACTCGTGTTTACGTTTATTTTAGCAATATTAAATAACGAGTAGTTGCAATCGTTAAATGCACGTATGATAAAAAATCAAAACTTAGGTACGTGTAACAAACAAAATCAAGCCAAAACAATCAAAATTAATTTAATCATTGATTTAATTAATGCTTTTTTTACTACAATGTCCGGCGCTTGTAACCCTTTGCAGCTTAAATAACTTATATCATTATTGCATAGTAGTAATTAGTTGTCGTGTTCAAGTAGTGTACTAGATAAGAGAATAGTCGAATAATAAGCTTTTGATGGCTGACTTTCGTGATAAACTGTAGTTTGACGTGCAAAGCTTAATTGAGCCAATCATTTTATCCTTTGCCTTTATTTAGTCATTATTCAAATAATATTTCAAAAATGCAATTTAGCGCTTTACGCGCGTGTTAAATTTAATTATCGTTAAAATAATTCAAGCGAAAAATTTTAATCAACACATTGTGTATTAGTCTTGAATTTTTTAATTGAAATCATATGATTATCGCGGAAAAATATTTTATTACCCCTCGAATACTTTTTAAATTAAAAAATGTTCGATAGACGAGCTGCAAAAAATTTCCATCGCAAAAGAGACTTGGAAATTTACATGTCAATTGACCGCAGCCATGGGTAACAGCATGTGTCTCTATTCGGCGAAGAACTTCCTTAAGTCAAGTAGAACTCTTGCATGTTCAAACTCTTGCTAGCACTCACGCTCGATAAAAACAGCGTCTCTTTCATTTGTTTTTCTCTCTCTCTTTCTCTCCCGAGGAACATCAGAACATTGGAACTCAGGCGTAACTTGGCGCGTCCGGTCCGATTTGTTTTTGCGCGCGGCGTAACGTCCAGCGGAAAATCGTTCGGGACTCGGAGGCTGCCCCGAGGCGAAAAATCGTTCGATTTCTTTTTATTTCGAGTCACGCGTCGGAATGAAAGACGAACGGCGCGCAAGGGAAAGTCAGAGAATGCAGTGAGGAAAATATAGAGAAATGGGGAAAAAAGAATACGAGAAAGGAAGAGAGAGAGAGAGAGAGAGAAAATTTTTCTGCTTTTTATTCGCTCGCTCGCTCGTATATGTCCGAGAGAAAAAGGAAAAAAGTATAAAACATTGGAAGTAACAGTACGACAAGTTTTCTATTATACAAATAAGTCGAAAATGTTTCTGTTTATATAGCTAGAAGAGCTCGCAAAAAAAATTCCAATGCTTTTCTTGCTGAGCTTCTTTGAATCTGCGGCGAAATGAATGTATGCATTCCATTCTTTGTTTTTAAAATAAATTTTCTACAAATTTAGGTACGAGTAAATAAATTTTGAAAAATAGATTATTGAAATTCAAGAACGATGTATCTGAGCTTGTTTTTTATCAAATTTATTCAATGACTTTTCGAGTTATAATATGATTTCATATAATCGATCAACAACTTTCTCGCTATTATTCTCGCTCGACTAAACATACACAAGAAGAAGCGATAATTTGTAATCTTTTTAGTGGATACACACAGACACATACAGTTTTAGGTGCGCTAAATAATAAAAACTCCCCTAAAAGCAAGCAAGAAAATGCTCGCAGATGTATAAATAACGAATGCAAATTGGGATCGACATTATACGCTAGCAAGAAAAATAACAAGACCCACCTCTCCATAAAACATTTACGTTCGTGCTCGCGCGCGTGCTTTTCGCGAGTCGAAGAAAAAAAAAAGGGAGAACGAACTGGAAAAAATTTTTTTTTTTTTTTTTTTTTCTTTTGAATGTTATGCATTCTAGGTAAAGAAAAAAAAATTGACTGGATATTTTTTTGCTTCAATATCTATGTATATATAAATATGTAAGTGGAATTTTTATATCTATTTATATTTAATTATTAAAGATTAAAATTTTGATAAAATAGATAAATTGATTTATTATAATTCTAGAAACGAAATAAAAATTTTTACAATAAAAACATTTATTCGCGTCTTTGGTTAAGAATGGATAAGCGCTAAAAAAATTAAATATATTATATAAGAGTTTTATCAATTAACGGAAAAATTAAAATTTCAATAAAACTAAAATAGCTACTTAACGAAAATTGATACAGCATAAGATAACTTTTTCACGAATCATTGACGTTTTTTTTTTTTTTTTTTTTTTTGTTTTTTCCATCATAAACCGTAAAGACAGAGTCGAGCGTTAAAGCTCGCTTATACCCGAGAGTCGGTATAGAAACAGCGACGCTGACACGGAACGTGCGCACGTGTATGTAAGCATGTATACTCGGAGGGCGACGGGCTTCATCCTCAGGGGACGCGTAAAGCGCGAGGGACGGTTTGAGACGTTCTTAAAGTGTAAACATTGCGCGGCTAGGAGAAAGAGAGAGAGAGAGAGAGAGAGAAAGAGAGAGGGATGACGAAAACACGGGGAGAGACAAAGAGAGCGCTATCCTTTTTTTACGGAGGGGAGTGGACGAGGCGAAGCGCCAACGAAGACGAGGACGACGCCGACGGTGGTTCGAAGTAAGAGAGCAAACTTTATGAACTCCAAACCCTTCTTTTTCTTCTTCTTCTCGAACAATAACCTTGTTCTTACCCCTTTTGACCTTTGGCTCTGCGCCGTAATGAAAATCAACTGTCGCGTCGGAACGCGTCGACTCTTATTCTTTCTTTGCTTTTTTATTATTTTTTTTTCTTTTTTCGTTCCAACCGGTAAAGCTTGAAAAACGCTTTGCGCTCGTTGCACATTTCTCTTTGAAGTTTAACTTTCTGATTCTTAATTTACTTTGTCAAATTTTAAAAATAAATAAATAAAATAAAATAAAATTATGTCTTTATTTAGCACAAAAAAAAGCAATGTATTTATGGAATATAAATATTTAATTAATGTTTTATCAAAGTCGCAAGTATCTTTTTTAAAAATTCATGTGCTTTAATCATTTTAGTTATTAAACGTTTTTTAACTGATTTTTAATTTATCTTTGAAAATTAGAGGTCTTGTCATACCAATTTATCCAATACCAATTTACAAAGATTTGCTCAGAATTTCATCACAAAAAAAATACCAACATACAAAGTTAATCATAAGAAACAATTATTTATATTTATATTAAAGTTTTTAAATAGTCGACGTTAAAAATTTTAATTGAAAATAATTTTCATTTATTTTATCAACAATAAATGCCTTAAATTAATTTAACACAAATGCTACCGTATTGTTAAGTAAACATTGAAAATAATTAAAATTGTTTAGCTTGTCTCAACGACTTAAATGATTCTAAAGTGCATATGGAAGCTGTAATTAGAACAAGTAGTAATAGTCGGGATGTGGTCCGACGCGACAGCTTGTACTGAATACTAATGCACGCATTTAACTTCTCTAATAAGGTGCACTGTTGAGATGTTTATAGTGAACTTTATGCTTCTAATAATCGTACATTGTTGTTTGCAAATCGTTATAAATAACGACAACATTGTTAAATACCTCATCGATGCGCTATTTTCAATATAAAAATTTAAAACCAAAAAAATAACAAAAAATAAACAATTACTAAAATAACTTTGCAAGGAAAAAAACAAGAGTCATTTACGTTTGATAAAACGCGACTTTGATTTCTCTCGTAGGTCCCACGAGAGAGTCAAGTTGAAAAAGTAATCAGCGTCGGAGGCTGAGACAAGGAAACAAAAGGTAAAACCCGTGCGCTTCGTCGGGGATCGACGAAGCCGCGATAGCCAAAGCAAGACGGAGAGAAAAAGCGCGACTCGCTCGCCACCGCTAAGCGACAAAATGAGACGGCGAAAAGACGATAATCCTCCTAGTGGCACGGAAAAAACAAGCTCGAGGAAAAATCGTGATGCCGAGAACGTTTAACGGGATTGCATCTGGCTTTGCCGTTGTTGTTCGCTTGTTTGCTACCTCTTTGCGACGTTTATTTTTCGTAAGCTCGAGTAACCTAGATATAAGTTGCATTCTACTTTTTAGCAGGTAATAAGTTTACAGTATATTTTAAGAATAACGGCGACTGGAATTTTCGAAATGCACTTTTAACTAGTATATTATTTGTTTATTTTCGTAAAATTTTCGCATTCAACTATAACAGATCAACGTTTAAAAAAACTCATAAAATCGAAAATTTATCATTTCGATCATTAACGACGCATCGTTAAGGGGGGAACCTGGTTTAGAACGCTGAAAATTGCATGATATTCGGCACAGTGTTTTAGGTTGCCTAACGTATGAAATGTTTCAAGTACTTTTGAAATAGGTCATAGATACACAAATCTTGCAAAAAAAATTCACTTTCACTTTATTTGATACTGTTAAGCAATAACAATTCGTATTTGTTTGTGGCACTTCTCGCTCGAAGAGTCTATTTTGTGAACACGATAGCGATCGTAGTTTTCATCTGAAACATAAAAACGAATACTTTTTTTGTAGCTTAGGAGTTGTTCTTCTATGTGAACCTAAGATATTCGAAGAAATATATAAAATTATTTATTTTATGACTGTTTATGAAAAATTTTGCGTTTTTCTGAAGAAATTTTAAGATAATTTATTGAAAAAAGTTAATAAAAAATTTTTTTTATTGTGATTTTTTAGCTTCACATAGAAACCTACACTATTAGCTGTAAAAAAAGGTATCACTTATGAAAATGCGACAATTACAACTTTTTTAATCGTGTGCACAAAACAGAAAAACACTGTTTTGAGAAAATCGCGTTCAAAGTTTTATCAGTCGCTTATCAGTCTCCTGAGCGCATTGTCTCTCAGAGGCCATTTCTGCGGAACGATTAGGAATTTGACTCTGAAATTTTGTGGAAATATTTCTGAATATATTTCTAATCGAATGAGATAAGTTTCAAAAAATCGATTTTTTTGACCCTCTAAACCAGGTTCCCCCCTTAACGAGGCAACAAAGGCAGAAGACAACTCATCGGGGGATCGCATAGTTGGATATAATTTCCCGTAAACCCGAAATCAAATCGCGATTCGCCATTGACAAGATGCCGGAGCAGTTAATAGAATGATGTATTGCCGTGGCGGCGACCGAGGTAAAAGCGCACGGAGGATACGACGACAACGATGCGGCGTACGAGAGGTTCGCGATACGGTAGGAAAAGGAGAAGGAGGAGGAGGAGAGGTCGAGCTAAGCGAGGACGAAGGAGGAGAGTGGTAGGGGAATTATTAGGCAGCGTTGCCGAGGTTGACGTTGCCCGTAAGTGCCCTGTCTCTCGAGTCTGAAATCGCTAATGGCCGTTGACATGTTGCATCAGAGTTGCACCACCCGCGCTGTCGCATAAAGCCGAGGCTGTCTGCCTGTATACACGTCGCGGGTGTATACGTGCGTAATGTTTGCCTCGTTGGGTTGAAAGGGGCGAAGGAGAGCAGAGAAGACGTCGACTGCGACGACGAGAGAGATGCACGTAAACGCCACGCCAACTTAATCTATATTAAGACGCGTGCTCGTGCGCCAGATGGATTGCTCTCTCTCTCTCTCAGACCGACGGGAATGGAAACGATAATATGGAATAGTTATACGATTATTTTGGATAATTAAATGGCTTCGTCATCGACTAAAAGCAATTTGCTTTGGTACCGATTTCGAGACGCTTTAATTATCGGTTCTCTTTGATACTGTAATAGTTATCCTCCTCGGCGTCGCCTATACCGTATTGTACAAATATATGACGTTATCGTGATTGCGATTTGTACGTTTTAATTTCGATTAAATTGATGCTTGTTAAAATTCAAAAATATACCCCACTAATTATTCTTTATCTATATAACTTACCGATAAACTACCTGCATCAATATGAAATTTGTTTTGTTCATATATAACATTAATTGCATCATTAATATATTTGCAAGAGAATATACAATTTATTTTATAACTTTATAGTTGAATATTATATTGATAAAAATTAAAGCGACGAATTTAATTTTTCTTTTTTCATATTTTATCATTAGGTCTTATTTAATATACATATAAACAGAGATTTATTATGGTAAAAAAAAAAAAAAAAAAATATAATTTTCATGAAAAAAGTTTACGCAGACACTTGATGAGATGAGTTATATCCCCTTCCGAAAAAAATAGATCAACTAACGGATGAAATAAAATGGGAACAAAATAAAAAAAAAATTCTTGAAGCTCATCAAACGAAATTAACGTAAATTTTCGTCAAATAACAGAGAGGAATACTCGAAAATATCAAGTCGCGGTAATCTCGTCATCTCGCCTTCAACGTCGACAAGGACGTTAATTCAAAGTTGAAAGCTAAATAAAAGTTCGGCGAGTGCCGGCCCTTTGGAATTCACGCTAGGTATGCGAAAATTATACGAGAGAAAAAGAGGATCGAAGGCTAGTGAGCGCGCGACATAAAATTTAACCGACGAGTCGCTTGAGAGCGTGTGTGTGCGTGCGTGCGGGCATTTGTGTGTGTGTGTGTGTGTGTGCGCGTGCGCGTGTGTGTGTGTGCGCGCGTGAGCGCGCGTGTGTGTGTATGTGTGTACGATAGCGATGAACAAATCGCTTAAAAATTTTACAAGCACTGGCGTTTCCGCTTTTAAAAGCTTTTTCTCAAACCGACCATTAAACCATAGATCTCGAGCTTGATGTAATACTAATGTTCTTACCCACTTACGGCGCCGCCATCACGTTTTAAGTGTGCGAATGAGAGCCCAGTGATTTTGCCGAGAATATCAATGTGTTATTAAAGGAGTTTGCTCTCCTCTCTCTCTCTCTCTCTCTCTCTCTCTCTCTCTCTCTCTCTCTCTTTATTCTCATGAGTTTGAATTTATCGCTTTTACTACAGGTGAGTGCGCACAAAGAAAAAAGGCGATAAGCGAGAACGAGAGAGAGAGAGAGAGAGAGAGAGAGAAAGGTGCGTAAAACTAGGTCTGTTAAACGTAAAAAGTTTTTTCGGTCGAACACTTGAAATATCAAAAAAGTTGGTCGAGATCTTTTCAAACTTTATTAAAGAAAAATAACTTATGATAAAATTTATCTACTTACAAAAGTTTTCTCTACCTCTTAAAAATGGATATTTCAACGTTTATAAACTACGTTCAAGCAATCTTGAAGAAACTTGATATTACATTACGAAATATACGTTATATTTTCTCTGAAATCTATACATCAAAATATCTTAATTCGAATAATAAACTTCGAAAGTTTTTGGTAATCTTGAAAAATTTCAATAAATAAATTTTTTCTATCGATGATTGTTTATTAGCGCCGCAACGTTTAATTCTAACCTACCATTCTAATTTACCAAACTGCGACTTTTTATAATTAATAAAACAATGAATCTCTTCTCTTTTCCAGCAAACTTTAAAATTCGTACAGTTATAGACAATTTTTTCAAACGCCGTAAGGTACAGACTCCGGCTTATCGACTGGATCGCGCAAGCGAACCGCGGCAGCAGCAGCGGCAGCTGGACGAGCGAAAACCTTGTTTTCCATCTTCCACGGCACTCTCTCTACCCATCCGGGATTCACATCGCGAGTGGGCTCGCTCTCTTCTTGACGACGTCAGCGCGAGGGAAATATCTAGCAAGACTGCCGGATTAATTATACATGACCGAATTCCGGATAAAAAGCGCCCTGGAGCTAAAGCCATCAGATCACTCTCTCTCACTCTCTCTCTCTCTCTCTCTCTCTCTCTCTCTCTCTCTCTCTCTCTCTCTCTCTTTTGCTTATGCGGGTGCTTTCTTCTTTCGTTATTTACTTTATTCGATACTCCCTCATTTCTTCTTTGGCGCCGCTCCAATATCGGCTGACTGCTGCTGCCGTTGTTGTTTTAACTATCGCCAA
This sequence comes from Chalcis sispes, assembly GCA_949987625.1. Taxonomy (NCBI): domain Eukaryota; kingdom Metazoa; phylum Arthropoda; class Insecta; order Hymenoptera; family Chalcididae; genus Chalcis; species Chalcis sispes. The sequence goes on along the minus strand of OX465097.1, from coordinate 53,526,352 downwards.
GTTTATATACCTACATATACACTTGAATACCGTGTAAGAAAGGACAGAAGAGAGAGAAAGAGAGAGAGAGAGAGAGAGAGAGAGAGAGAGAGAGAAAGAAAGAGACTCGATGGTTTAGCCGAGTTGGAGTGAAATTCACTCAAAAGCTTGGGAAAACGAGGTTTAGTCTCGCTGGGACGAGAATTCCAACTGCTGTTCTTTCTTGCTCAATGAAACTAAAAGAAGCAACAAACAAAAGCATGTCCATAATCTTCGCGCGAATAGAATTATCAGACATTTTAACCCGTTTCAGAAAAGAAATCAATATTTTGGATAATGTGTGTGATTGGAAAACCCTTTTGAGATATTGTATTTACATTAGAAATACTTTTCGAGAGAAAGCTTGTTGGTGAATTTTTATTTAGTCAAACGCGTATAATAATGTTATAAGTTTCTGATTATACCTTAAATCTTTACTAATAACAAAGAGTTAATTGAAATTCATGGATTTTTATACAAAATTTTTGGGGCTCAAATTAAAAAAAAAAAAAATTTTATTTTTTTTTATCTCTTTGGATAATTAATAAAACATTTTTAACACAAAAAAATTTATTACATAATCATGTAAAAAAATTTAAATTAAAATTGACCACGTATTTGAAAAAAGGAAGAAATTTTAGGTACGTGATCTAATAAAGATACGGGGCCGTTGAAGATTAATTCTGTTAATTTTTCACATTCATAATATAAACAGGCAATTTTGCTAAATAACAAAAATATCTTTAATAAAAAAAAAAAAAGAAATATTAATCAATATAATAGAACGAAGAGAGCTCAAAACAATTTTCGAGCAAACAAGCGCATAATCTATAGAAGACGAGCGCATCGCGCGGTAAAGCGCGCGAGATATCAAGCATGAAAATGAAAAGTTATACCGCACGTCCGGCGTAAATTTTCGCTTTTAGATGAAAATCCACTTTGTCCGAGAGGTAAATTGAGTGCCTAGACGCTCGCGCACAAAGCGAGTCGTTCGTGCCTCGCGTTGCCTCGCGCGACGACGAGATGAGAGACAAGAAGAAAGCAAAGCTCGAGCGTATTCTCCCGTATCCTTTCGCTCGAGCTTTTATTAACGTTTTCATAAAGTTTCGTTCGCGCGTTACGAGCTAAAGATATTTAAAAAAAAAAAAAAAAAAAAAAAAATGACGAGAGATTAAACATCTTAATACGTGTGTATATGCAACGAGCTAACGTTCTCTAGTAGAAACGCTTTAAGCTTCTCGATAAAATGGTTCCCAAAGGGGCAGAAAACGTTTCGGTCGAGGATAACGCGTCTCATCCGGCGAGGCATTTCCTTCAAAAGACGTCGCAGCCGCGGTGTATAAGTATATACGACGACGGTTTGAGAGTAACTCGCACAGACCTCCTTTCCTCTCATACATTTTCGAGCTCTCGCTCCAGAAGATTGCCAGTTATACGTGTACATATATACGTTGGTATTAGTCGTACAGAGAGAAGGAAAGCGTAGACTACTAACTCAATTCGCGATCTGGTGCACACTTGGACGGTTAAAAACGCAGAAACTCGATTACCCTCCTTTTTTCCCGTTACTTTTCTTTACTCTAACGGACTTTGCTTTCCTTTATCGTTACTATCTTTCAAAGCGATCTTATCGATATTTCTTTGTGACCCACTCGCTCTATTTTCCTTCGATAGTTCTTTGGAGGAACGCTTCGAGCGCGATTGTGCATCGATGTAAGAGTAGATTAATTCTCATAAATAAAATAAATAATACAGGTCGAGCAATATTTAATATATAATGTATATAATATATTATCCTGTAATTGTTTAATCTAATAACCTCGTTGATGTCGATTTTTCTAATAAAGAGCCGTTAATGTATTTTACCCTACACTTACATTATCATATATACATAGTATCAAAATTATTAAAAAAAAAGCCTTCATATTTTCGCAGTCGCACGTAAAATTAAAGTAACATTCTCACGTTTATTTTCATTCAAATTTCATCTTTGCAAAAAAAAAAACAAAAAAAAAAAAAAACAAAAAACAAAAAAGGAGCGCTCGCGCTATCAAACAGCACAACACGAGGGCGCATACACAAGGGTAAACGTTATCTCCCTTCACGGAATATTACATACGAGGGCATATCTGCGAGGCCGCACGCTCGGCCGAGAGATCGAATCTTATCGCGTCGCGACGTTGCAGCTGCTCGTCACGGTGCACCAGGTTAAAACCGTCCAGATGCCGCAGCGCAGTCCTTTGACCGATCCCTCGAACCCGAGCAGAAATTGCTCGTTGTATCGTTTCGACGACAAGGACGAGGAGAGGTTTTGCAAAGGTCGCCGATTACGCGATGCCTTTGAATATTTAGAGGAGCCAGCGCGAGGCTCGCTTACAAACACCGATAATGACTCGTAAATTAGGTTAAAGACGAGACTTTTTCTTTTTCTTCTTTTTTTTTTTTTTTTTATTTTTCATTCGGTCGCTCTATGCGAATATACCCGTTGGCTTTCAGCTTAACAACGTTTTGATGGTCGTAAGAACGAATATTGGGTTAAAAAATCAGAGTGCTCGACGTATTTCGCAACACGGTAGAAATATTTAATAACGCAAAATGATTTACCGCCATACGGAGCTAATAAAAAATATCGTTTTAGTCGTATCGTTAGATGCGTTTAATTTAATTAATGAATTCATTCGCTTGTTTTTATAATTGAATTTTAAATGCGAAATTTTTAATTTTTCTTTTTTTTTTTTTTTTTTTTTCTTTTGTACATTAAAAACACGAGAACATTGTGTAATATATTAGATTAGAGCTTTCATAAAATTTATCAAAAAATACGATTACGTGTAAATATGCGCGTCGGAATCGGGTCAAAGCCTCGCTTGTAAAATGTAAAACACGACTCGTAAAGAATTTAATGTACGTCATTACAAAGGTAACGTGATTACGCATATACCGTAACTTCGGACTATAAAGACTAATCGAAGTTCCGTGTATTTCCAGCAAAAATAAGAAAGAAAGCTAAGTACATACGCAATACCGCGAAAAAGGCATATCGAGAAGAAAATAAAAAAGGCTTATTCCTTTAGCGTGCACAATCGTCGAGAGTAACGGCGCAACTATCGCTAAATTGGCCAACGACACGCGTTGCGCCGTAGTTGAACAAAAAAAAAAAAAAAAAAAAAAAAAAACATGTTCATGTTTACATACATGTATATTTATGTGAGCACGCGCGACGTGTATCAAAGCGAATTTGCATGCACGCGCGCATCCAGCTCCAGTTAATTTTCTTTTCTTTTTCCCAGCGCGCGAATGTCGTATATACAGCAACTTTATCGCAACGAAAAATTCGCGATTTTGCATACTGGACGAAAGGATGTATCGCAGAGCACCGCGAGTTAATTGTACCTTTGGTGTAAAAGTTGATTTTCGGGTGAAAACACGCGTTGACGATTGGAAAAGTTTGAAGCTGCATTGTAACGAAGCGCCGGTGGGATTGGATTTTATTCTTTGGAAATTAATATTTATTGGCTCGTATAGATCTGTTGTATTAACCGTAACAATGTGAATATTTTATTTGCAAATTAATGAAACTCCCAATTATAGTGTATTATTGCGAGATGAGTATAGTTAACAACGATTGTAATTTTTTTTTTTTTTTTATTTATTTATTATTTCATTCGAAATAGCATTCGTTAGAGTTTCATTACAAACTAACATAAGTATGAGTGTTTTAACGGAAAAAATGTAAAAATTAATGTATTGATAATAAAAATAAAAATTAGGTATTTTCAATAAAATTATTTTAAATAATTTATCTTATAAGATATTTTTGTTTAATTTTAAACAATAATAAATTTGTTTCGTACTTTATAGATTAAGTATTATCCGTATAAAAGCAAAAAATGTCCTTTGATAACAGTAAAGCAAGTAAAATATATCATTAAACATTGTATAAATTTTTAAACAATCTTCATCATACGAATATAATACAGAGGCACTGATGCATTAGGTTTAATCCGATCAACAATAAACGACAACCGACCCAGATTGTACGACAAGCTGTCCAACGAATGAAAATTCAGCGTGGATCGGACATTAGACAACTCGCGTTATTTAATTACACCCAAAGTAGTTCGCGTCGTTGTAAGCCGAGCTTAAAAATCCGATCAAAGATGACCTATCAAAACCACGACTTGCTCTCGAACCGAACTCCCGTTTAACAGATTACGGGCCGTTCGTTTAAATTTCGAGATACATTCTACGAGCACCGATTGCGTAAATATATATACACGCGGGCGAGGACAAATTTACAAGCGGTCGGCAAGTCTATAACGTACTCGGTTTTTGAAACTATCGATTTATTAATCTCGCTTCGCGTGTGCGAGAATGGACACCGAGCGTGTTTTTCGTTTGATTTATTTACGTCGCGGATTTGATACTTTACTCTTTTTTTTTTTTTTTTTATCACTCTACGTATAGAGGAAGATTATGGAATTGGTTTTTGTACGCAGTTTTTTTTAGGTCCTCTGCCTGCGAAAGGTTTTATAGAATTATTAATGTCGCTTTTGATTGATCGAAGAAAGTTTATTTTATGTTTTTTTTTTTTTTCTTTTTTAAAGCTTCGATTTGACGTTATAAATCCGGGAGCATTATTTGTCGGAAATATTGATGGGTATTGCAAATAACGGAAAGTTTCTTACGATAATAAAGTTGGAATGCTTGTAATCGCCGTTGTACAGCAGGAAAACATACCTGAAACAAATAAGAATTCAAAATATTTAATATAAATGTGAAATAAATATTTGTACACATTCGAAAATTATTATTATTGCAGTCGTATTAAAAGTAAAAGACGCGTTAAACATCATTTTGACATCGAGAATATTTAATTTCGTCGTTAGGTGATGCATTAAAAATTTATTAAAATAAAAAATAATTTACATTCACGAAGGTAAATAAATCTTTGGTATACGAAATTATTTCGTATATCGAGCAAATAATACGGAAGAGGATACGCACCGTGAGGAAGAGTGAATCACGAGGGAGGGGGGGGGGGGGAGGTGAGGAAGCAGAAATCACGAGCGTGATATGTCGAAAGGTCGATATTCATCACATTCGTAATTAAAGTCATAAATGGATTTCGTTAATCGGTAAAGCGGAGATTTCGGAGATACAGACGCGACCGCGCGGAAGCGGATAGGTAATAACGTAATTCGGCAGAACGTTTTATACCCGAACTTCGTGTACATATATATACATATACGCAAGCGCAGATATAAACGCACACGTACACGTGTGCACACACACGTATTATAGAGACGCGCATGGGCGCGTGCAGCGAAACGCGCTCGTGCATTCAATTTAATTTCTAAACGCCGCTCCGTCGTAAATTACACAGAATAATATCATTTGTGATAATAGACGCTAATTGGGTTAAGGCCATATGTTTCGCGCAACCCTACAAATTCAATTACAAAAACGAATCGCCCTTTATAACCGACAACTTTTCTTTTTTATCATCAAATTTTTTTTCTTTCTACAACAGCTTTTTACCGCTTCTCGAATTTAACTTGTCGATCTTTTAATCTTTTTTTTTTTTTTTTTTTTTTTTTTTTTTTTGGATTCGGCACCTTTTTTCTTATCACAGATTTTTTTGTATAATAAATTTATTTTTAAACAGGATTTTAAAAGTATGAATTTAAGTTTAATTTTTAAAATAATACAATATTGAATACAATGATTTAATCAGATACACATATTTGATATACTCATTCAACTTAAAATGCAATATTAAATGAATTAATAGGTGCGTTGATTAATATATATATATATATATATATATATATATATATATATATATATATATTATTTTTTAATTGATTTTTTTATTTATGAAAAACTGTATAATTTAAGGTAATTAAATTAAAGAAATATTTTTGAATATATTGAATTGTCAACCCATTTTCTGAAACATTATTTTTTATAAAATACAATTACTTATTCACGATGTCAATTAATTATTTTTCATTATCTCAAATACTTAAAAAAAAAAAAAACATTGGCATTGCGTTTTTTATTTTTACAAATGACTCAAGCACTCAATATTTTCTACTTTTTGTTACAAAGCTCAAAATTAGCATCGAGCAAAATATCAAACGTAATTTTCTTCGCGTGTATTTTTTTCCAACTATTTTGATCATGCGTGTAAAAATCGTCAACACCGTCAAACGCAATCTTTCGTTAAAAGCAGGAGTTGAAGTTCAAAAAATATCCGATCGACCATCTGATTTTCCAACAGGTGCACTCACAGACACACATACACACACACACACACACACACACACACACACACACACACACACACACACACACACACATATGATCCATGCCGAAAGCGCGAGATTACGCTTGTTTGATCATCGTTTGGGCACAACGGCAAATCGACTTGAATTTTTAAAAACCCGCGCGAGGAAAACAAGCGAACAAGCTGCCATGTATATACATGTATGCATATATTCGAGAGAATAACCGTTGGGAAATCGTCGATGCGTGAAATGATGGCCACTGGTGATACTATATTATTTTATATTATTCTCTTGAAATTCATCAACTGCGATAAACTTTATTGAAATAATTCGAAATTTATACAAAACAATGTCGCGTCATTTTATTTAAATAATTTTCGGTACTTTATTACGTTTGCCTCGCTGCTTCCTTCCACCGTGAATTTTCTCTAATATTTTTTGTAAATTTTATAAAACATAACGGAGTAGATTATAATAATGCGCGATGATATTTTAAAAATATATATATTGTACGAATAAAATTAAAGACAATGCATTTTATTTCAGTTGACAGCATTTTTTTTTTTTTTTTTTTTTTTTTTGTCATTATCATTTCTCGAATATTTTCTTTTCACATTTAATAACCTACATTTATGTATTATTCATTGAATTGTTCATTTTCTTTGCACAATGCCGGTAAATATGTTGGCGCTTAAAGTTTATGGAACAAATGTCAACTTGTTCAGAATAAATTAATACGATTAATGTTGTAGAATATTTTATAGGAGAATTGAAGTTAAGTCAATGGAGGTAACTCCGATCGAGCTAACAAAACTTTTCTGTTTCAACAAACCGTAGTAAATAAGTCCAAGTGATTTCAAGAACTGCATTCGCCATGTTTATACCTTATTTGTGAGAAAATACACACAATAATAGTTGTGTATATAATAATATGGAGAAAGCTTGAAATAAATTGTTCAATTATCCAAAAAAAAAAAAATTTTCTCGCAGTATCGATAAAATTCAATTTCACCTACTTTTGATGATAAATAATTATAAAAATAGCCGTTCATAATACGACAACACATAACCAGTGGTATTCAAAAGAAAGAGAAGAGCAGTATATATGCAAGAGTAATAACGTTGTTATCGTGTAACGAAGAAGCAAGCGCAGCTCGTCGATTCGAAAGAGATAAACCGAACGAACTTTCAATCGGCCGCGAAACTACGTCGTAGTAAACGGCCTCGTATAACTTTTGCATTCGATCCTCGTGTAAAAACGTGAGAAACGGTAAGACTTTTTTTTTTCTTATCGAGACAGCCTGAAAATATCAATAAAAATTGTCGTACAAAAAGTACGCGTACGCGAAGAGGCGATTAAACTTACCGGACGGCCGTTAACTCAACGGCTCTTTGAGTTTTGGCATCTCGACGACTGGATCCTTCCCCCTCGAGCGCAAACAAACGCTCGCTATACACCTTTCGCATAGTCGGCGATCGCGATTCTTTTGTTTTCACATTCTCTTTTATCTTTTATTTATCTCTCTGTCGTTCGGTGCTCGCCACATCGTGAAAAGCTTTCGCGGTTCGAGCAGAAGGTGAGTTTCGGTTAAGAGTCTAGAAAAAGTACCGATTTGAGCTTTCACTAGAGTTTTTTCACTTTTTTCTTTTATTTTTATCCGAAAAAAAAAGAAAGGGAGAGTAAAAGATAGTTTGTTTGACCTTTATCTCGGGAATTGTTGACGAGACGATGAAAGCTTTGCGATTTCGAGAGTAGAAATCAACCGCGAGATATTAAATTTGCGTTCGAAAATTTAGAGAAGAGAGAAAGCCGTTTTGTTTTAAGTTCTTTATTATACCGATTGAGATGAGCTGAATTGGTTAATTTATATATGAATCCATAATTTTACTCGAGAAATGTTTATGAGAACATTATAAAAATTTAATTACAAAAGGCATTATAAATTCTTGGATGAGCAATAATCGGGATATTTACGTGCGAACGAACGAGATTAATCATGAAAAAAATAATGTTTATGTTACATATTTAATAAGTAGATACTTTAACATTACCTGTTTTTGCCAAAATTGTTTAATTTTTTTAATAAAAAAAAGATCGTGAAAAAATTAAACATAAATTCTCCTTTATATATCCATATATTCGGCGTTAAAGACGAGGCAAATAAAAAATAACCACAAAGTAACTTTGCGGATCCGCAAAGTAGCAAAATGCAGACCATAGGGGAAGCGTAAAACAAAGAGCGAGGGGTAAGCTGCGCCCGAGACAGTTCGCGCTCGTGCACGTATAATAACGAGACAAAGATCGTACGAGGAAGAAAGAGCGGAAGAGACATTGGGCTTCGTGAGCCCTTAACTTTCCAAGGCGAAACTTGCTCCGAAACTACCACCACTTGAACGACTGCGTTGAATCTCCCTAGGCTTCTTACGCTTCCTATCAATGGCGGCTTTGGGGTAGCCGCTAATTTATCGCCGGAGAGAGAAAGAGAAAGAAAGCTTGCCCATTTTGTATTAGACGCGTACAATACATCTCCGTTGTAATCGTGTCTTCCTCGGGCTCTCCGCGCGCGCGGCCTGTAAAACTTTTAATTGAAAAAGATATTGTTTTCCAAGTTAATGCGAAAATGCACTTTTAATTAAAGCGAATAATTTTTTTTTTCTTACTCTTTTTATTATTTTCCTCTTCCTCTCTTTCTCTCTCTCTCTCTCTCTCTGTTCTCATTTCCTTCTTCGATTATCTCTTTTCTTTGTTTAGCGCGAGCGAAAGACGACGAGGAGGAAGAAATGCTACTTGTTTCAACGTTACTTCTGTCATTTTTTAGAACTTGTTAAGAAACGTCAAATTTTTATTTAATTTTACAAATATCCTTTAAACATTTCCAACGTAACTCTAACGAATACATTGTTATGGTCAAACAACAATCGTTACAGATGGTATAATTTGATATTTTTATCGTTATTTATATCGATTCAAATAAAATCGATTCAAAGCTAAAGAGTTTAATTAAATAAAATTTTTTTTATGCAATAAAACATTATAATTTTTAATATCAGTTTCAGTAATACCGAAATAAATCTAATATAAAATAAAAAAGAAAATTTTATTGCAAATTTTTATTCAATTTATTTCATTTATTTTTTAGATTAATACAATTTATATGTGGTTTTTTCTTAACTTGTAATTGAATTTCAACACATAGAATTTTTTTCAGATATCTATAATAAATATGAATTTTTTTTGATTACTTTTGATTCTTTTCATCGAATTTTACAGTTATATTGATTAATTTATATTTTTTACATTGAATGCTTTTTTCTCTTATTTTTATATTCTTTTACATATTTTATTAATATTCTATATTACGCTTCTATTTTTTAATATTAGTTTATTGGCTTTAAATTATAGTTGATTTAAATCAAGTTCAATTATAATATAAATATTTTTTGTTTTTGTTAATTCTAACAATAACGTAAAATTAAACAAAAGTTATAAATCAATTAATCTTTCATAATATTATAAACGCATCGATTAAAATTTAAATATAAAAATTTGCTTTTAAAAATTTTTCTCGTTCGAGATTTTCAACAATCTTCGAGCGAATGAAATTAAAGTAACGAAATAGAGCATTTGAAGAGGATCTAATTTCGAGTAAAGTCAGGTTAAAGGTAACCCGTCATTAGCAACCGTCAATTCATCATTTGAGAGGGTCGGTCAAAAAACGTGTCCCGACACGTTAACTCACGTTAGCGAGAGCGCACTCGAGAAACGAGCGCCGAGGGAGCCACACCGAAAGTGGACGTACTCGAGGGCTCTTTCATTAGGAAAGTTCGCTTACGACTGCGGCGGCAAAGAGAGAGAAAGAGAGAGAGAGAGAGAGAGCGAGAGAGAGAATGTAAGCGTAGAGTCGTAGTAGCTGCAGAGTTACATATATACCGCACAATTCGGTTCGCGAGAGAAAACTGACGTTCCGCAAGCATTTGGGCTTGCGCGCGAGAAACCTACTGTGGCTACCGGCTCCTCTCTTGAGTTCCTGCTCTAATGCCAAATCGTGCGTAGGTGCAGAACGTGCGCGCGCGCACGCGTGTGTATATGTGTGTGTGCATTTGTATATATGTATATTCAACGTAAGCGCGTGTTTGCCCAGTTCCGGATGCATAGCTCCTGCGTTGTATCCGTGTTTGTCTACGAGAGTGAGAGAGAGAGAGTCGCTCTCGCCGTTGTTGTATATATGTGTGTATGTATATGTATGTGTTTGCATGCAATGCAAACATGTAGAATCAAGAGAAAGAGAAAGAGACAGAGGTAGAGAGAACAAACGCTGTAATTCGCATGAGAACAGAAATTTTAGTTTTAGGAGTATGCAGTGAAGTACTCTCTAGCCGCGACCAGTGAGAGAAAGAAAGAGAGAGAACAGAGGGAGGGGGAGAGAGAGAGAGAGAGAGAGGGAACAAGAGAGAAAGAGCGAGGTTGTCGGAAACTTTGTCTCTAATTCGGAGGAGCTGCCGCGAGCTGTTGTGTGTGCAACTAGTTGCAGGAGTAAAGAGAATGAGAGCAAGAGAGAGAGAGAGAGAGAGAAAGGATTCACGTTGACTCTCTCCGCATTGAAACTGAAGAGCAACTAAGAGAGGCTTAATCAGGAATTCGCGATAGCGTGTCACGCCTACCTTTTTTCTCTCATTTTTTCTTTCTCTATTTTTCGCTTCCAATTAAATTTTTCAGTCTATGTATTATTTATTAACCGGTCTTTCTATGATTTGTGCTGGAGATTTCGGTTTTAGCGGCAGTTTCATTTCGATGAGATTGAACCACACCGTAAATCGACATCTATATGAAATATTGTCATATTGTTCATAATCAATAAGATATATGTAAACCGGCACTTTCATAAAATGAAAGTTTTTATTTCAATGATATGTAATCCATAAAAAATTAAAATATAAACTGTAAGGATTGAATAAACTTCATTGTTCGGTCTCCCGAAAAACGCGACTTTCTTTTGTCCGCCGTCGCATCGCGAACGACCTGCGAGATGAGGTAAAGGGGAGGAAAGGGAACCTATCCGCGCAATATACTAGTCTTCCGCGTCCGACGATTCGTTAACACGCGTGGCCACGCTAAATGTTAGAAGCGCGTAAGAAGGGATTGTCTAATGAGTGGGGGGCAGGAGATTTCGTAAGAGCGCGAATTCGGGTAGTTCTTTCCCGGTCATCGGTGCGGAACAATCATTTACTTGCTCTATCAGTCATTCATACACATTATACAATTACAACATTCCATTTGTATTATCATCGACGGGGTTTTTTATGCCGCAAGGCTTTTTCCCCGAGGAGCCAATAAACATTCATCTTTATGTGGCTCAATCGAGAAGTTTAATTTAATCACCTTTCCAAGAGTCATCCGTTCCTCATATCCTTACGAAGAAAAATCAATATATTCAAGAAGAAAAATTAAATAAGCGTAATCAATCGAAAGGATTGATTTTCGACGCTACATTCATTTTACGAGTGCTTTAGAATGTATAAGAGTACAGATTTAAATTTTACTAAAAGTAAAATACCTTTAAGCAAGGCTTTTAAAAATATTTCAGAAAAAAAAAAGAAAACAAATCGAAAATCGATTCTGTGTCTAGCAAGGAAAAAATGTAAAACTTCGTTCGTCTTTCTGCGATATTATACGCGCATATATAAGGAGTCGCCGAATAACGCGAAGCGTACAGATGTTGGTATATCTTCGTCGATATCGGCCCATAATGGAGAATCTACTTTGCGTAATTGGCGGCGCGACTAGCAATCGATAAATCCCTGGGGTACTCGCGGGCTATAGGTAGACACACACACGCATTCGCATATATATATATATATATATATATATATATATAGTAGTCGAAAGTCAGCAATGAACGCACGCCGCAGACAATGACACATCATCCTATTTAACATTTAACGAAGCTCATTGCAAAAGCAATCAAAACTTAGAGCAAACTCTTGCGCCTGTCCAAGTGCCTCCTCCTCTTTCTCTCCTCTTCTGTATAGCGCGAGCTTCACCCTCTGAATACTAACCTGCCGTTTCGTGCTCGAGTTCTATCGTCTCTCTCTCTCTCTCTCTCTCTCTCTCTCTCTCTCTCTCTTTTCCTTTCTCTTCGAGTCTCTATCTCGCAGTCTTATATACCGCTGAATATCGTGCGGTGCGCGAGTAGTCGTTTTCTAGTCTCTCGCGCTCCGCTTCGACTTGGATTTAATGAAGAAATAAGTTGATTAATTGTTTTCCATCGGGCTCGATTATCGCCGGCAATGTTCCAGTAACGATCATCGCTTATCACTCCCCTTTAACGCTCTTTAATTATCGATGAATCAACCAAAAGCGTTGCCATCTATACCCCCGCGCGATCGACTTACTTCGTCTCGGCTCGCCATTTTTCAACGCAATAGCAAACCCGCGTTTTCTCAATGTTGAAATATTGAGACGACGACGACGTGGAAAAACGCTCCGTCCTTAACCGTTACTTTTTCTTTTTATTTATTATGAATAATATTTTTTTTTCGTAACTTAAGTAAAATTAATGGACGTAGAACTGATGATTTTGAAAGTTTACGGTAAATTGAAAATTATTTTGTAGCGTGTCACGAAACTTACCGACGATTTTTTTTACCAATTTATAATAAAGTTTATGGTTATTTAAAATAATTAGTATTTGTTTTTCTACAGTAGACACATTTCTTTTCTGTCGCCTTAAAATTTAACGCGTTTGCTCAATAATAAAAAAAAAAGAAAAAAAAAGAAAAAAAGTAGAAAAAAAAAAAAAAATATTCGCACACACATTTTTAATCGTTTACGGTCAAGCGCGACAACAGAAACGCGTTTTAAACGTTGACTTTTTCCGAGTCCAGGAATAATGGATTGTTTATTATTGTTTTACACGAGCAATACTAAAACTTTAAAAAAAAGAAAAAACAAAAACGCAGGTGTATTCGCCCGCTGGCTGGTATACAGTAAATGCGAAGATTTATATTTTTCGCCTCGAAGCTCCTTCCCCCTCTGTGATTCGGATCGTTTTCCAAAAACATGCAAACGTATATACCGAGCAGTTTTAAAATGTAAATAGAGATATAAATATTTTAACGTGAATTTTTTTCTCCTACCCACAGTTCGACGGGTTTATATAGCAATCGATTTCAGTGAAAACGAGGTTTTCATCGCTTATTCATTTTATTATTATTATTATTTTTTTCTTTATTTTTCGTATTCGTTTTTCCGGAAGCACGAGAAAAAATAAAAATAATATGTAAATAAAAGAGAAAAAAAAGAGAAAAAGAGAGAGAGAGAGAGAGAGAGAGAGAGAAAAAATAATAATAAAGAAAATATGATACACGATATTTTTCTGGAAAAGCCGAAGCACGCGCTCTCCTCCGCTATTCCCTATATTATTCACGCAAACAAACGGTTCGCATTTCCCTTCATTATTCTTCTCTCGGATCGTTGAGATCGCTTCTTCTGGATTTCTTCTTCTCTCTTCTCCGATTTTTCGCTCTTCGAGTTCCGCAACTTATCATTTTCATAAAGTGTTTCTATATTTGAAATAAATGAGGAGAATATTCGAAATAACGAGTTAAATATATATCGATGCCGTAAATAAAAATGTAAAAAAAGCTTTGCATACAATTGTGAAAAATAAAAAAACAATTGTTAACTCTCAAAATTGATTAATTTAAATTAAAGTATGAAAATGATTAAAAATTAATAGATTATTCATTTATTAAAATAATAAACGAGTATTCATTCCATCATTATTAGATTATAATATTGCGATTAATATAAGATTACGGGATAAACTTCCGAAAGGCGCATATTTCCGATTTATTTGAAACTTGGTATACATATGTATTTCGACATCTTCAACGCGAATATAGTAATCGAAATACCCACAAATTTTTTTTTTCCTCCGTATTGTCGATTATTTTGAGACTATGTATACTTTCATATTTTTACACTTTGAGTGTAAAAACAGGACTCGATTAAGAATTTAAGGCTCCAAAAATGCGCTGCAGGAAAGATCTGATCACTTTTAATCTCACTCGAATATACAATATTACACAAAGCAAAACCAGATAATAAATATTTCCGACGACGATACAAAAAATCAAACCAACGAGGATGAATCTCGATATCCGGACACTGGAGATAGCAAAAAGTTCATCTCAAACAAACAATAAAAAAAAAAAAAAAAAAAAATTGACTTACTAACGAGTAATGGGAAGCTCTGCCCCCCCCCCCCCAAACCCCCCAAAAATAACCCAACTCAATAAACACACATATTTAAATACAAGAAAAAATTAAAAATTAAAAAAAATATAACATGTTTAAAGGATTATCTAATATAGTTTTGTAAAATAAATGTTTGTGAAATGAAAATAAACCGACAACATTATGGAAAAGTAATATTTTGTCATTTATATGCATATTATGCATGAGTAACGTCTCTAGAAATCAAACAAAATCCAACCAAAATATGCTTTAAAAAGAAAAAAGCTTAATTAATACGCAAATAAAGCGAAAAATTGAAGAACTAATCTTACCTTTGTACTATGTACATATAAATTGCGCTTACAATACACCAAAAGCTCAATTGTCATGTTTAGGAATAGCGTATTTAAGCATTCCTTTCATCGAGCCGACAAACCACGCGCGAGCACCCGAGAAAATGAAGCGCGCGAGGTGCGTCGACGAAAAAGTTAAAAAAAAAAAAAAATGTGGAAAACGGGAGGTGGCGCTTGGCGCGAGTGCAATACCGGTAAATGCGACACGCATCTCTCGCGCTCATGTATCCTTAATGCTTTAATCATCAGTCGAGGCTCGGAGACCGAATAAAGGAAGAAAAAAAAAAAGGTATGCACAATGGCTCGCGACCTCGCTTACCTTTTGCATATAAAGCCAATTATTTTTTAATGCGACACCAAGCTCCATTTGTGTATTACGAGAGGTGGGAAGAGGCGAGTCGTCCACCGAGAGAGAGAGAAAGAGAGAGAGAGAGAACTTTATGCGCCGCGGTTCGACGTGAGTAGCCTGGTAATTTTTTGTCGGACCTTTTACGGCGTTATAAAAAACCTAACGGTCTTTCAGCAGCCGGGTAGGAGCGCGCGCGCGAGTCGGAGAGGTAACGTAACGGTAACCACGCGCGCGCGCGGACAAAAAAAAGCGCGACGGTTAATCTTGGAAAGAAAAGAGAAAAAGTTAAACCGACGACTACCGGACTCGAAGCTCCAAAGAAACACGTCCATGCCGATGGATTAACTTGTTATTTTATTATTGTTTATGGTATTTTAGCTTATTATGATCATTTTATCATTGGACGAATTGATTAATATCGGAGCGACTATTGACTCAATGTCGCGATGCGACAAGTTTTCGAAAGATATTAAGGAGTTTTGAACTTGATTAATGACACGGCACCGATGTTGGAAGGTAAGTATTAATTTCGGTTTGATGAAGGTTGAGTAACGTTGAACTAATGCTTATTATATGAAAGAATGTAAACACTACAAAATACAAAAGGTATGTTTGAAAATTAAAAATATTTTTAAAAGAATAAAATAAAATGCTAAAATTATAAATTTGGTTTGCGTAAAATTTAAAATTTATTTAATTAAGCATTCTGAAACTTTAAAATCTTTTACGCTACACATTGTACTATGCGAATGATAAATAAAAAAAAAAAAGTGGACGTAACATGTGCAAGTTATTGGCGCTAAAAAACCTATCGTAAAATCCTTTTTTTTCGAAAAAAATAAGTTTACAATAAAATAATTCCCCATAAAATATCGATACGCCATAAAAGTCGGTAGGTAAAACGTTTATTTATTAAAATAACAATCGAAGCGCTTGAATTTTCCCTGCTATTACTCCCCCATAACGTAAAAGAAGTCGCGTGGCTCGCAAATCATACACATATACACGCACATGCACACACAATGCCCTCGCGCCTCCCTTCCTAAAGAGGAGGACACGACGGTATAAAATATACACGGTGCAGGGAAGCTCGTCAAACTTTCTTCTTGCAATGTGGCTCACGAATCCCCATGAAGTATGCATGCGCGCAAGAGCTATCCTCGCTACGTAGGAGAAACTCTCTTTCTCTCGCCCTCTCTCTCTCTCTCTCTCTTACTCTCCCCTCTTTCTTCACCGTAGTATAGAGAGAGAGAAAGAGAGAGAGAGAGAGAGAGAGAGAGAAAAGAGTGCAATTATGGCAGCGTTCGCGTCATCTATGTTATATATATATATATACATAGATACACAGCCGCACGACGATACCGCGCGGCTTTTTGTCTCTCACCCGCACGCAGCGTATTCTTTGGAGAGCTTCCCCTGCTTACGTCCCTTTATTTGCACGTAAGGAGTTATCGTAAGTGGTCATTGCAAAGTTACAAGCGAATACAAAGTGGTTTTGTGGTGCGGGCCGTACATCGCGATAAATTACGGTGTAGTTTTATTTATTTTTTTTTTTTTTCATACGGTAGGCCTCGAATTATTCTGTTAAGTTATTTTCTCTTGAAGTATAAAACTTGTTCGTTGTATATTTTTATAAAAGTATGTATACTGTATTTTTTTCTCTTTGATAAAATTGAACGATTGAACTTTTTGTTTTGTTAAGTCTAAGTGTAAATAATGATGGGATAAGTAGAGTTTCAAATTGAATTGTAAAGTTTAATCGGTGAGTGTAAAGTGTCTGTACAATTAATTATAATTAAAATAATGAATGTATTTTCATGTCAATTAACATTCTACGTAAAAGTATATACAATATTTTTACGTCGTTATTCCTTTTAAATATGTAAAGATTAAAAATAAAAATACATAACTTTGATTCAATACGATACAAAAACTGTAAATAACGCTGTTATATTCTAGTTTAACTTTATAATAAAACGCAAGTCGTACATAAATTTTATTGTAAACTTTTAAAAATCTTGTATTAAAGTTAAATTAACATTTTCATGTATTCACTTCAATATTGCAATAAAGTAGATTTTTTCAGTCGGATAAATTTCCGACGTTAAAAAATAATAATACGATAAAAAGTTTAATAACTTGTATACTTGTAAGTATCGATACAAAGGCTCAAACGACACACATTCGTATACTCCCACAAAAGAAGGGAGAAATATAAAGAGAGAGAGAGAGAGAGAGAGAGAGAGAGAGAGAGAGAGATACTCGTCATTCTACAACAAACATGTGCCTTAATTTTTCTTTATTTGGCGGACGCAACCTGCGCTCGGTGCAATAACCTTGCGCCACGTAATTCTAACCTTCGCTACAGAAAGCGAACTGGTACTTAAGAGAAGAAGAAGGAAAAAAAACATTCTCTCCTTCTCTCTTTCTATCTTTTTCGGAGGATCGCGCATAAAATTTAGCCGTTCCGCATAGCGCGCGATACTCGTCTTCGAGGCTCCAAAGCCGTCACTCTCGCCACGCGCGAGCTTCGATTTATCGATGCGGATCGAATTATATTGAAAAGCCAAGAGGAAGCTACTCTTCGTTCCTTTTTTTTTTATTTCATTCTTGGCACGGCCGGTGCACTTAAAATGGTATATTAAAAATTGATTTGAAGCTTTCGACGGTTCTTTACGCATATATACGGTTTATTAGAAGAATATTATTTACAAAGTTCATTTTTTTAAAATAAATTTATTCTTACGTTGTATATTAATGAGTTTTATCGATTCATTAAAATATTTAAATTTACGAATATCGTATTTTAGTAAGCGTAAGGGATATCTAAAACGCAATTTTATTTTAATTAACGTAATTGATACTTTTTTAAAACAATATGTATCTGTTTTAAAAATATTTTCTCGTTAAAATTCATTTTAAAATATGAAACAAAATTTCTAACTAATGAAAATTAAATTTATATAAAAAAAAAAACAAAAAAAAAAAAAAAAAAACGCTCATCCAAAGTATAACAAAATGTAAAAAACAAAATTATTCGAAAGTAACCGATGAAAAACTGCTTTCGGTAAAAGATTCGAAGGCAACGTAAAACAAGTCGATGAGCTATACGCAAAGTCGAGATAACGAATGCAAGCGCATAAAAAAGAGAAGGCATTATATCATTAGTTCGAGTTTCCCGTAAACAAGTCAGTTCAATAACTTACGGTGAATCAATCAGCCGTGTTCAGGGACTCAAAAACACGCATAAAGTAATTTGATAGTCTTGGAAAACTATCGAGAGGAGAGAGAGAGAGAGAGAGAGAGAGAGAGAGAGAGAGCGAGAAACGAGAAGAGAGTTTTCCATCGCATCTAGCGACAAGTTCCGTCTTCTTCGTTTTATCACCGCTACTCCCGTCCTCTTTCTTATTTTCGCGCTACATCGCGATCGGACTGGCACAATGCCGTGAGCTTCTGTTTTCTCTTACTCGTCCAAATAAAACGAACGAAACGAAGTAAAAAAAAAGACGGTCGTACTTTTCTCGTCTATCCAATTCGTTTGTAAGCAAGACAATCGCGACGAGAAAAATACACGAGGAAATTAGAAAAGTAGGAGAGAATACCCGAAAAAGAGTGGAATGTTTAAGAGAAGAAAGAAACCGTTGGTATGCGAAAGAAATACGAGATTAAAAAAATTTGCGAGTATCTTGATGAGAAAACAAGCGGATGTAAACTTTTAAAACGATTGTTTTTAATAAATTTATTTAAATAAATAAATAAATCTAAATTTATTGATATACTTTATAAAAATAAGTAAACGATATTGATTGATGTAAAATGAAATTTTCTTTTATTAAACGTCAAATCGACCATCGTTGTATTAATAATACTGGATATCGAATAACTTTTTAAAGTAAAATCAGTTATCTTTAATAATAAAATTATTGATTTAGTTAATTTGAAAATGTTACATTTATAGCTATTAAAATTATCAATTGTTAATAGATATTGAAAATTGTTTTTGCATTTTCCTGTAACGTGTATACATACTGTTTATTAATAAAAATTGATTGATTACATATGAATATTATTTTTTCAATAATTTTTTTATTGGAAAATGAAAAAAAATTTGCTTAGCCTGGAATGTTTCATAAAATTAAAAATGTAACTTTTATAGTCAAACAAGACGAAGGAAAATATAATTTAAAACGCGAAAAATTATCCATCTCGGTCTTCCACGCGTTAAGCCTTTTTTTTGGTACCTATATAAAAGTAAAATTAAATGACGAATAAAGGTGAACAAGTAAGTAAAAGAAAGCTTAAGCTGTGAGATATAAAAAAGAAGTAAAGAAAAGAATGCGTCACCCAGTTAAAATTAAAAAAAAAAAAAAAAAGGAGAAAAAGAGAAAAGAATAAAAGCAGTTGAAGGAGTAAGCGGGAGAACACGAAGGTTCTCGGTTAATGAACTGGCTTGCTAATAAAAACCTTCGCGTTGTTTTACGATTACCGAGCCTCAAACTTACGCACTAGAAGAAAGAAAAAGAGAGAGAGAGAGAGAGAAACTTTCTAGCTATAGCTCAAACACAAATAACGAAATATCGCGAAGTGATGGATGCTGTATACAAAAACTCGGAAAGCTTGCCTCAAGAGGTAAAAGTCGAGGGCCGTGAGTGGAAGAGAGAGAGAGAGAGAGAGAGAGAGAGAGAGAGAGAGAAGTTTTAATGGCACTTAACACCGCGTTACGTTAAGCCTTCCACGTACGGCTTTCGAGGCCCTAATGCTTTCTTTCTTATCTGCGTAATGCGCGGAACGAACGGAGTGAGCTTTTAAACTCGCGGAGTACACACGAGTGCTGGTGGATAGTAATTCGTCTGTTATCTTTGCGTTTTAACGATAATGAAAAATTTTAACCTTCTGACAGCCGGCTTTATTTTTTTATTGGAAAAGGCTAACTTTGCCCAAATTTTCCATATAAATGTTTCCGTAGTAGTAGTATATGTGAGCCGATTATGGCATGACGCCATATGGCGTCATGCCGACTAGCGGTGGTAAAGGAAAATATCAAAATTTTCAAATCGTCAAGAATAGCTTTCTAAAGTGTTTTGAATGTTACTGAATAAGATTATGGTACTTATTTTAATAAAAAATGAATAGTAGATGATAATTTTGCCACTTTTATCAATTTTGAGGTTAATTCCGGCTAGCGATAATACGTAGAATTATATATGAGGAATTTTGTATTTCGTGAATTAGGACAACATTCGATCTAAGCAGTATAATCAGACTTGACTAGGATATGAATATGTTATTAAGGTTGGTGGTTCCTTTTTTAGGTTTGACTTAACCCTCAAGGTCACCCAGGTCATTTCAAGGTTATTCTAAAGTCGTTTTTAATTGAAAAACAACTGTTAAAAAATCTGAAAATTAATTATGTGTAGATTTTTTAGATATCTGAATCTAAATTCAAGGTCGATTGCCTTTGTATTATCTCAAATTCAAGGTCATTTGAAAGTCAAACTAACAAAAAGTAGAAAAATTTATATATAGGTTTTTTGAGGAAGCCTTTTTATATATATATTTTTTTTTTTATAGATCCGCAAATACCAGTTTCTTTTTCAAACGAAAATTCAGTCAGAATAGATGAAGTATACCAGTTATCGAAGAAAACAATATGTCCTTTTTTAAAGTAAGGTTGTATAAAATGAGCGACTATATCTCCTGAAACTCCTAAGCCAAATTTGCTATGTCTTTTGAGAGGGATAAATTGCTTAAATTTCAATCTGTCTTTCTATAAGAGAAGGGTTTCATCGATGCATACATTTTTTTATAAACTTAACTTTTCTCAAAAGGATGGTTCATGATAACCTGACAGTTTTGAAAATGCAAAAAAAAAAGTAAAATCTGTTTATATCTATTGCGAGGCATAAATTGAGGAAATATCGGGGTAACCAGCATAGGATTGGTATTCCAATAATGTTCAAGCGACATTTTTTTCACGTGACCCATAAGAATTGTTAGTCCTAAAAACTGTTTCAATTCATTTTTTGTCAAAAAGAATTGAAAAAAATTCAAAAAGGTAATTTGCAAAATGTTAATAACAAACACGTAGATTTATAAATGCTTATTCAAGATTCCGTGCTCATATTTAAAATTCTATGGTAACAATTCTTTTGCGAATCGAGGTAGCGAGGTAGCCATTTAAGGGTTAAATTATGGACTAGAATATTAAATATCAAACGAATATTGCAAAAATAAGGGAAAAAGATTGTGCGTTTTTCCATCTATAATTTTTTCATTTTGTCAAATTAGAGACCGGTGTAATACGATAATAGAATGATTGTATGTTTTATAAAAAATATGTATATCACAAATAAAAAAATGTTCACCAACAGTTTCATCTTTTTCATGTCAAATTTTTACTCTGTGTAAAATATTGAGGGTCCGAGGCCGAGTCTGACAACAGAATCGTTTTCAGCACGTCAAAATACAAATTATCTGGTGCATATCGCAAAAAAAAAAATTGTCCCATTTCAGCCCTGTATTACCCTAAATTTTTACTATGTGTAAAATATGAAAGACTGTACGTCGAAGTGAACAACAAAATTGCATTCAGCACGTCAAAATACGTTGAAAATAATAAATCTGAAAAACAATAAACTAGTTTTATTATATGACGCCAATCGGCGTCATCCCGGCCGTCAGAAGGTTAAGATCAGAGATTTTAAAATATTTAACGTCTATTAAATGCTTAGTAATTTTTTGTTAATTAAAAGAAAAAAAAGTGGAAAATCGTTAAAATTTTAAATATCTTTGCATTACTTTTATGTGTAGAGTAAAATCTTGAAAACTTGATTTTTTTTCATAAAATATCAAACAGTACTTATTCCAAATTAAATAATAGATAATTTTGTTTCTAAAATAAATTAAAAAAAAAGAAAAGTTTTTATTTTCATTTCTTGTTACGAATTTTACTTTTTCTAAGCAACCTTTGTGAATAAAAATTACATTTATAACATGAAAAAAATTTATGAATTAGTTAAGAAATTTTTATTTTATATTCATAAAGATCTATGTATTTGAAAGAATTTTATGTATTAACAAATCAGCTAACATATTTTCATGAAAATCATTAAAGTTTATTTAAAAATATAAAAACATTTAATTTTAATCAGAAACTGCCAAAATTAAACTAAAATGAAGGTATACATTATCGGTAAAAAAAAATCGGAGCAAAAGCTTATGGAATATATAAAAAAAGAAAAAAAAACAAAATATAAGAAGATAACGATACGTCACGGTCGATAAATAAGTCATAAAGTGGAAATAATTAAGAGAGCGCATCGCGGGATAAAACATTCCCGAGTTCGTTAAGCTCAGGCCTTTCGTTTTCGCGTAAAATGCAACGTGTGCGTGTATGTTATATAACACGGACTTGAATCGATCGGATCGCGCGCCCACTAAAGTCATTACTCACTTCTGTGCAACGCGGCGGCGCTACTTTGAAATTCGCATCAGTCGTTATCGCTTTGAGCAAGCGAGGCGCAATGTGATTGACCGCTCGAATGTCCCTCAATCTCCCCCCCCCCCCTCGCCTTTTCACCAAGTTCGAATTCGCTTAACGTTTAACTTTTCTACGAATAAAAAAAGAAAAAAAAAACGTCGAGTCTCGTTTTATTTACCGATAGAACCAAATCTTTTTATCTTCGAGCTAGATAATTTTATTAAGAAGAGGGTATTTTTTTTTTTATAACAATTTCAGTAAATTCAAGCCATTGTGATAATAAACATCCTTTTATGCGATAATTTTTTTTTTTTTTTCAATTCACGTAATGTGCCTAAAAAAATATATTTTTGATAGACACCTAAGTTTGTTAAAGTATTTAAATTTAAAATTTAATTTAATTAATTACTAGTATAAATTATTTCCTTAAATAAAAAATGAAAAAAAAATCAGTTCTATCTATGGTAATGTCTTAAAAGTCTTGATTGTGGGACTTGGTACGTTTGACAAGGTAAGTGGTATAAGTCGGGCTGCAATCAGCCGCGAGCAACGGCAAGTGCATTTGTACATAACCTACGCTGAACGATAGTTTTATAACCGTATGAACAAGAGAGTAAATGATAATAAGCAGATACTCCGACTTGGCGGGTAAACGCATGCAAATTTTTCATTCGGAATAGTCATGATTATTTTATGTGAATGAAGAATATTCCTTTTATTGCGTTTGATTAACTATTTCATGATGCGAAGCTAAATTTGATGTGCATTGACTGTTACTTTTTATAAACAAACATTATCTATTTTTATTTTGTTTGTCCTAGATTCAATGTATTAAATGAATAAATTAATTAGGATTAACATTTTTTAAATTAAATAGACGAATAAATTCTCGAAACGGTCAACTATAAATAACAAATTGAATTTTTTTTTACCATTCAAATAGTTTTCAATCCGATACAAAGAATATTTGCAGAAAGCGAAATAATTCAGCTTAAAACAGTTAGTCCTCGACCGACGAGCTGCCGAATATACCGAGTTAATCAACAATTACAAAGGCTTAATTAGTCGTAACGCGCTCTTTATTTTCGCAGGTAAAAAAAAAAGAAAGAAAAAAAAGCGGCCAGCGAGCAGCAATTTTGCTAACGGCTTGTGTTTTATAACCCCGTCGAAATCTGATAACAGAATTACGAAGCGGCACAATAACCTCAGCTTCAATAGCAATTTGCCTGACGCGGAGAGTCCGAGCCTCCAAATAGTGATTTCATCAGCGCTGTACCGCTTACTCGCGCGTCACTCACTCTCTCTCTCTCTGTCTCTCCTCTCGTTTTCGTTTACCAAAATGACAGTTGATTGTTGCGTCGACGTTTTAACCCGCTCCCTTCCTATACCTCGCTCGACTTTTGTCAAAGCGCTATGATGACGCGCGAAAGCCCGTAAATTAAATATATATATATATATACGCGGGAGAAAGAGCATGTGGATTTGTTATGAACGAAAAATAAAAAAAAGATGCGCGATGCTTTTATCCTCGCCGCTTTCGCGCGCCTTTTTTTTTTAATTTTCCGACGAAGAAAAATTTTTTTATCTGCTTTGATTAAATTTGATTTAAAAATGCGCAATTACCTTTATTTTGATGTTATATACACTTTCGAAGAATTTTCAATTCAAATTAATCACCGCTAAAGAGTTGATTTTGTCCCGTATAATTTGCAGCTTAAAATATACTAATCTTTCT
The DNA here is from genome assembly GCA_949987625.1 of Chalcis sispes. Lineage (NCBI taxonomy): Eukaryota > Metazoa > Arthropoda > Insecta > Hymenoptera > Chalcididae > Chalcis > Chalcis sispes. Next base: position 53,501,885 of record OX465097.1, on the reverse strand, counting down.
CTTTATTCTAGGGACAAACGTGTTTCATTTAATGTTATCCGAAAATTAAAATTAATTAAAATGTGGCAAAAAATAAAATCTATCAATCTTAGATATTTTTTGCAGGTCGCTGATAGTGCATTGAAAAATATTTTTAAAAAATAATAATCCAAGTTATGGATTAGTAACCGCATTTTAATTAAATAAAAATACAAAGGAGAATAAATAATTTTCATCAATTCAAATCAAATTTATACTATTATAATAATTCGAGTAAACCTTACTCAATATAAAGCTACGATACACTCCAGACAATGATCGTATATTGACAAAGAAAGCGCTTACGCGCCACTATTCACGATATTCTCACCGTCCGAACACTCGAGAGTCATTGACTCGCGTGGCCCTATTGTTCTTTGGAATGTGGATCATCGCGTGTCATTTTTGCGCGCCAATATTTTTTTTATTTTTTTTTTTTTAATTCCGTAAAACTATGTATATTTAAAGTTCGGCTTGATTATTTTAAATTTGAAATTAATATGGAATTTATTATTATTAGATTTAATATAAATACCTATATATTTATCAAAGTTAAGATACATTAATTCTGTTACATCGATATATTAAATTTATACAATTTGCATTCTCTTGACAACGAAAAGAAATAAAATCTAAAGTTTCTTACGTTTAAAAATCTCGATATAACATTACAATTTAACATGTTTACATGTATCGTTATTATTTCTATGCTTGGAAAAAAAAAAAAAAAAAAAAAAAAAAAAAAAAAATATATATATATATATATATATATATATATATATATATATATATATATATATATATATATACATATATATAAATAGTAAAAAAAGTGAAAAAGTCAGCGCATATTCTTGGCAAAGTGAAATCCCATATTTCCAGCGAAGATATTTTCCACTCGATAGTCCAATCGCATAAACGTTACGCAGTCGCTCTTTGTTCGCTAGTCGTACTCGTCGGGTTCGGAGGTGCGATCGACTCTCTCTTTCTCTTTCTCTCTTTTTCCTCCTCAAAAATAAATTCCCGCTCAACCGGCTTACTACACGTCTTTCTCGAATATTTTTCGAATTTTACGTTATCCCGCTTCACCGATTCTTGTGAATATCCGGTAGTCCGCGCGTGAAAGGAAGAAAGACGAAAAAGGGACAAAGAGACGGGCTTGCGCGCGCGCGAAAGGACCAAAGTCGCGAAAGGATAAGAGGAAACTTTGTCTCCCTTCCTTTCGACCAAGTAGCGTGTGTTGACCTCATGTAAATTTTGCAGAAATTGCGGATTCGCTTTGGCCATTATGGCTGACTTTAAGAACGTGGGGGAGAGAGAATGAGGGAGAGAGAGAGAGTCTAAGGATATTCGTCGGAGAGAGAAAAAAAATAAAAGAGAAAAGAGGTAAGGATTACAAATGCCTGATTTAAAATGAAATCCGCGAATGACGAGACCGAGCGAACCTTCAATCGTAGACGTCCTTTTTAGATCGGAGGAAAAATACTTCTTAAAAGGAATGACGCTTTACTTTGAATTTTACTTTTGGCTTATGAATTATTGATTTGAAGTAATTTCTGTGTTGAAAAATGTTTATATAAATATCTTTTTAAGCGATTTTCTTAATTTCATTTTTAATATTTTTAAAATACTTTCGATTCTGTTTTATATAACTTTCATAGTATTAAAAATTCATAGTAAAATTTTATAGTGTGTAACAAATTTATAGTGTGTAGAAACTCTATAGCGTGTGACAAATGTAAATGTAAGTAAAATTTTTCTTAAATTATTATACAATTTTTTACGTACATTATACGACTACGTATTTTTACATAGTCAACGATAATAGTTTTTTACCTGTAAATTTGATACCTCCTAAATAGAAATAAAAATTGATCATTAGACAGTTTATATAATAATTAATTATGGAGCAACTCTGCAGTAATAATATAAATATTATGAAAAGAAAAAAAAAAATTTTAAAGGATTAAAGAATAAGTTGGACGAATTCACTGATAAAGAATAAAATCACCGAGTCTAAAGTGGTGAACATTGGAAGTTAAAGTTTAAGTTGGAAAAGTCAGCGATCGGCTGTTAGCAAATCACTTTCTTTCGGAAGCGCAAATTAAGAAAAAGGGGCGATGCGCGCAATACCAATTCATTCGATTGCCAGGCTTTTTCTTCTTCTTCTCTCCACAAGTGAATTTCATTCCAGGTCCGTAAAAGAAAATAGAGAAACGAGCGCGAGAATTTAAAATGAAAAAAATCCAGTTGAAGAGAGAGAGAGAGAGAGAGAGAGAGAGAAAAGAAAGAGAAGAAAAGTAGAGGCCAAAGAATGGCGAAAGAGGTGGGAAAGGTAGAAAGCGAGTTTCTTGATCCGCGGCTTTTAACTTTCCGGAAATCACTTTCCTCCATTATTTCCCGATGCTTTTTCCTCAAGAGGAGGCTTCGCGTGGTAAAGTCACGTCACGATATATTCCGACTTTGCCGCGTTCGCTCTTTGCAAGAGCTTTGCCGAGTAACTATCGTTTGAGTGATTTTTACGAGGAGCCTTACTTCCCCCCTCCTCCTCTCCCCCACACCCAACCTTCCCTCTACCTTACGTCTACCTTTTCTTTCATTTGCCGCTAAAAGTGCTTCGATTAAATTAAGCGGCTTTTGGCAATAAACCCAATGAAATAAGCTCGCGATTCGCGTAATGAATATTATATTCGAAACGTGCACCGCTAAGAAATTATTGTCGTTAAAGGCGGAACATTCAGTACGCCGATCGCCTTTTTTATACAACCGACTCTTTTTATTCATCTAATTAGAATTTTTTTGAAGTTTTGTTTTAAAATTACAGTTTTGAAAATTCAAAAAAGTTTACGTTCATCAAAAATATTTAAAAAATTTAAATTTAACATATTTAGATATTTTTATTCTTCATTTCTTATTTAATTATTATTTAATAAGATTTTTTTCATATCAAATTTGAAAAGATCACTTCAACTGCAAATAATATTTTAAAACTTGTTTGAAAAATCTTTTAAACTGTATATCTTTGTGAAGAAATTTTTCAATCGTATCTTTAACAATCCACTTACGTAAATTTTTCTCAGAAAATAAAATAAAAATCCTTTAAACCTTCGAGACGCTTTAATCAAATTTAAGACTTTTAATCGTCTCTTTTATCGTTAAATTTCAATGAAATTACACGCGTAACATTTTAATAATTATAAATAAAGCATCATCGAATAAGATACAAGTAATTAAACCGATTGCGATCGAGAGATATCGCAGATGTGTTAAATCACTTAAAAAGCAAGAGTCGGCACTCTTCAAAAGCAGTTTCTTACCGAGCGGATAAAAGATTACTCTTTTCTAATCTAACGTCAGCAAAAGTTAAAACAACCGGATAAAGGAGGGCAGCAAATAAAGAGTAAGGGAACGAGCGAGGACTGGCATAAAAGGGTGAAAAAGAGCCGACGGGTGCATGCGAATGTGTATAAATGAGAACACGCCCGACATACACGTCGCACGTCGAGCATGTATATACACGTTCTCGCTCGCGCGCGCACGCACACATATACACATACACCACGCGCACACGAGATAAAAGAAAGAAGCTCGCTTTTGAGCCTCGATCGGAACTTTGCCACGCGCCAGGGAGAAACTTTCAGTAAGATGAAAGAGGATTTTCAATTCAGTAGTGCGTGCTTTTATATATACACATTTAGATTGTTTTCTTCCTTCTTCTACTTCTTTATTTTTTTTTTCCTTCTTACTTCTTTTTTTGGAAAAGCTTTCTGCAACAGCGGCGCCAAGACCACACGCAGAAAACAGCAACGATGGCGACGACGACGAGTAGACGAGTGGGAGGCGGAGAAACGCGGCGTGGGAGTCGATAAGGGGGAAGAAGGGGGGCAAGGGAGGGAGCAAGGGAATCGAAGAGGCAAAACTACAGCGGAAACGGAGATGCGCGCAAGTTTCACCTCCGGGAGCTTTGAGAAGAAAAGTTTAAATAATCCAATCGCCTCCGTTCGTATCGAAAATCCCAGCTGGGAACGAGGCTGTTGATCGTTTTCTCGAGCGCACGAGGAGACAGAGACAGAGAGAGAGAGAGAGAGAGAGAGAGTAAAAAAAGTGCAACTTTCTTTTTCCCTCTCTATAGCAAATCGGTAAAGAACACGGCGCACCCAAAGTCGAAATGGGGCAAAAGCCGAAGAAGAAAAAAAAGAAGATGCTCATAGGGAGATTCGTTGAGTTCTTACAACTTTTATATTGCTTTCTTATTATTTTAGGGCCGACGCGCTACTCTTTCCATTAGATATATACTCATGCCTTACGAAATTGAAATGACTCGCGAGCGCGTAGGTCCAGTATATTCGGAAAGCAAAGTGCGCATCGCCCCTCGTAAAAATCTTTTCGAATGCACCTGCGCTTTCTTATAAAGCGAAGCACTTCGTAACGCGAGCTTTTTGACTATTACATTTTTGTTTTTCGACTCTCGTACAAATAATTTTTATCTCAAACGATCTCGATTGTGGGAGTTCTCGATGCTCAAACTTTTTCAAAAGCAAATGCGTTTTTACTTTTGTATAAACGTTGTCACTCAACATAGTTATACGATTTTTTTTTACTCAAAAATGAGCGACAAAACTAATTCAATATTCAAAATGTAAACCCAATTTCGAATTATTTTAAAACTTGTTTTATTTATAGAACGACTGCGTATAAATTTCCTATTTTTTAATGTAAAGAAAAAAAACCTTGGGAATAAAAGGAAAAACATTCATATCCGCATTGTAATTTATTACGAGCGTAAAAAAGAAATTTTTACAACCGCACAAACCTATCCAGCTAAAGTCAATACTTTTTTATGAAAGTAGTAACAACATAAACCAGTAGCTACTACGCAAATAAAAGGAAATTTATATCACGCATGAGAAAGAATTTATAAAACCATTACGTCTCAATTGCAATAATTTCATCGAGTAAAAAATGTAATTACATTGCAGTTTATTATTATCGAATAAAATACAGTTCGAGAACGAACTCGCTTCAAATTCACGCTAGTAAAAAGATAATAATATTATTTACTCATACAAACATAAGCGTATTTAACCTATAAAAACTTGAAAGGCACAAAGCCGATAAAAATATTAGTCGTGCGTATAAGAGAATGAAAGTACCTTCATAGCTCGCGCTTCGGTCAAAGACGAAGCGATAAAAGAAATTCCGTCCAGCTCTGGTTTTCTCCGTTCCAAGCTAACGTAAAGAAATGTCGCTAGCCTCGTCGCATCGAATGACGGCGAGTCGGAAAAGTGTATAAGAATGTAAACCCAGTGATTTATCTTCCGTAGAATCGTTCCCGGAATAAAATATCGCGCGTAAGACTTATGCGCGCTCTCGCGAGCCTCTTAACAGCCGCTAATTCCTTCGGTGCGCTCTCCATCTTTTACCCTTCGCGACGCTCGCCATTCTCGTACATCCTTCCGCCCGTAAATATGTCAGCTTGGAAAAAGGAGATCGCGCGAGAGTCTCTCGCCCGAGACTTCGGTAACTAGCCCTCGAGACGCGTCAGCGGAGAAAAAAAAAAGAGAAAAAGAAACCTCGAGGGTGTCCGATAAAGTTAGGGCGATTTTCTCTCTCTCTCTCTCTCTCTCTCTCTCTCTCTCTCTCGTGGTCACAGATTCGTTCGACTTCTCCGAGACGATTTACCGAGTAACGCTAAGCCGATTTTCTTCTTTCTCACAAAGGTGCGTGCAGTCTTTATTATTATTTTTTTTCCTCTTTACTTTGTCTCTTATGTTTGGCTTGCCGAAGGGCTGGTTTTACGCCTTTTTTTTTTGGTTTTCTTTCCTTAATTTTTTTTCTTTGCTTTCGTATGAAAAATTCCGCAAGGCGCTTAACGACTTTTTGATTTTTTCATCGCCGGATGAAGAAAAAGTGGTCAACTTTCTCGTAGTTTTGCCGAGTCTTTTTTTAGCTTCGCGGTATTTTTGTTTAATACAAAATTGCTTATCTTGAAAAGATTAGTATAATATAAAGTAAATAAAATTTTAACATTTGCAAGAAAATGAAAATTCAAAACTTTCTAACAAAAAATTTTTGCCTTTTCACTTTATTTTTATTTGGCGATTTAATTTTATTTAAGTAATTTTCATCAACAACATAAATTTATAAAAATCAATCAAAAAATTAATTTTTCAAAATAAAATTAGAAACCAGTACGAATGCCACAAAACGACCAAAGTTGCTTTATTGTTTTATTTTACAAACACTGATACTTTATTTAGATAAGCGAATTAAAGTATATCGATTAATAAAATCGTAAACACGATGAGTCATAAACGACGGGGAGCAGTAAAATTCTTCATACGGTAATAAAATGGCCGCGAGCGCTTCGGCGCAATTTTGGCCGATCAATTAATACGCCGACCGCTGAATACGATTAATTTTGATCGCTCAATCTTCATCGAGTCAACGTACAATCAAGGTTTACGATATATATATATTTATATGTGACAGTATCCTGAGGTACGAAAAAATAGAAAGAGTCGCGGCAATGGGAAGTGGCAAAGAGTAAGAGAGAGGAAAGTATGAGGAGGAGAGAAGAAGGGAGGAAAGAGCGGTTGCTTTGTATTATTTATGACGCTTGCCGGCGGTAATGGCCACCGCGCGCTTGTTACTCAGAGCGAATTGCGCGAGCGGAAGTAAACACGACTCCGGGCGATTTTATCGAAATGCAATACGCAGTTTTCCTCTACACGCCCGCTACATACGCGCATGGAATATGCCGCACCAACTCACTCTCTCTCTCTCTCTCTCTCTCTCTCTCTCTCTCTCTCTCTTTTTTTCTTTCGATTTCTAACGACGCCTTCTTGTTCTTCGGGCTGTGTTATTGCTATGGTTTTTTGCTGCTCGTGATGTGTGTTAGAATTGGATTAATAAATACAATTGGATTTGTATTTGCGATATTAATATTTATTCACGTTAACGAATTATTGACTTAGTTGAATAAATTGCAGTTTTTGTGACTGGATATATTTTTTTATATTCTTATTGTTTGTTTTTAATTTAAATTCATTTCGTAGCAATAACGTTATATTCTTTATATGCAAAAATGTAATAAAGCAAGTTGTATGAAAAACATATTAAATCTAAAATTTTAAATTGAAGCATCGACAATAAAATAGTATTAAAGTGCCTCAATTCATGAATAAAATACATGACTACAATTAGGCAACTTTATTATTTATTCACCTATAACAGCATTTATTAAAGAGATAAAATCCGATTTGGCCTTTTTTTTTCGTTATACATACCATATACAAATGGAATAAAAACACAACAATACTCCAAATCAACGCGATTCACGTCGGCGCGTAACAATAATTATCCGCAAAAAAAAAAAAAAAAAAAAAAAGAAAGAAAGAAAGAAAGGAGAGTGCGGCGAAAAAGCGAAAAAATAATGACCCTCCGAGTGGCCGTTAAATAATTCATCGCGGTATCTCACCGAACGAGAAAGAGAGCGAGCTGCCTCGAAGAAAAGAATCGGCGTATAAAGGCAACATACACACACACACACACGGGCAATTATTATTTCATCAATGGACAATTGAAAATTCAACGGCGCCGATGTACACATAAACGTAACGAAGGTTTTGTCCGCGGCGGAAAATCGATACCCGATAATAGCCAACGAGTGAAACGCACGCGTGTCTCTCTTTCTCTACCCGCGTTTGCGTTATTCAACCTCTCCCTCCGACCCTTCTTCTTTCTACGTTAAATAATCGATATGAAAAACATAACGCGGACTCCTTTCATTTTTCAACTCCCATGCGAGTTCTTTCGCAAGGTCTTTAACGACGACTACACCGCGTAGCGCGCCTCATAAATCAAACGAAGCAACGAGGACGCTCGTCGCGATGGCAAATTGTGCGGTGCTTCTGAATAATCATCGCTCTCGTGGCTGTTTATTTACGACGAGCAGCCGAGTTGGATAAACTTCTTGGAAGAGAAACGCGTCTGAATGAACGCGTAATGACAAATGCCGAGGATTGTATTACGTTAAAGTCGGTGGCTTGTTTTCAGTCGACGACTCTCGGATTCCGTTGCAACGAGAGTCTTTTATTTTTTTTTTTTTTTATTTTTTATTTTTTTTTTAAGAAAGGCGTCGAACTCATTTAAAATAATGAGTGGAATGAGTGTTTTGTAAATTATTTATATAAGTTTATTGCAGTTGATTGAAAAAAAATAGCTATTGAAAAGAAAATACGACGTGAAATCGAATGTACCGACGTACGGATTCCTTTTTTAAACTGCGGATTCCTTGATATAAACTTTGTAAAACATTCTCAAGTATCAGTCGATAAAAATTTATTGAAAAAAAAAGAAAAAAAAAATCTACAGTTGTTTGTCCGTATTCACTATGGTTCCAACAATATTTTATTATATCAAATTTTTATTTTTCTCAAATATACATAGTTATTGAAATAAAAATTCACGTAAAAATAATTGAATAATAAAACATATGATAAAATTAATGAAGTGAGATATATAAAATATTCAATAAAAAGAATATATCAATAATTAAAATATCTTTGAATGATCATTATTGCGTAGAATATAAAAAAATATAAAAATACATTAACGATACGCAGAAAAAAACTTGGCCATTTGTTCAATTTAGTTATACAATACGTACGTTATGTAGAGCAACAAAATAGGGTACATTCAATCAGTCGTATTCCCTTTAACCTAGATGAGAAAATAGGCCAACGAGGTGTATACTTTTTTAATTGAAACGAGCGCACAGATAGAGAAAAAAAAAGAGAAAGAGAACCGCAGCCGAATACGTGAGCGCGGGTAGCCTAGCAATTTTTCACATCGAATTTTTTAAAACGATACACGAGCGAGCTTCCGAGTTTATTTTTATTTGTTTTCCCTTTTTTTTCATTTCCCCTATACGCAGGCGTTTCTCGTTAACAGCGCGATGGACTGTCCAAGTAGAGTAGGAGGATAGAGAGAGAGAGAGAGAGAGAAATAGAAAAAGCAAGCCAATGGCAAAATATCCTGTTCGATTGGCACAACATTAGAGGGAAAGAGAAAGAGAAAAAGAGAGAGAGAGAGAGGAAGTGTGGCAATGGCGACGAGTGATAGTACTTTGATAATAAACGGAACACGTTCAAGCCGACGCTCGACTCGCGAAAATTGATTTCGTTATAATAACGGAAAAGAGTGTAACGGATGAGGAATTAAACCTCCGACGAATGCAAAAAAACCATTAACGGCCGAATGTTTTTCGTAATTCCAGTTTAATTATACGATCCGATTATACTTCTCTAATCAAATTTAAATGGTTTATTATGGACCAATTAGTGTAATTGCACCGTCGAGTGAAAAATATTAGTAATAATTTTTTTTAATTCCTTCAAAGAATTTCATAATTTTATAAAATTGGGTCTTTGACGAGGTCTGGTGTATGTCGATTAATTTTTGTAACGAGATAAAACAAAATTGAATTTTATAGTATTTATTAGTAATAATGGAACAATGAAAACTTTATTAATTATAAAAAATTAAATTATCAATATTACGTGATTATTCAAGAATTTGAAATTTCATTTTATGTTGAAATTCGTTAATTCTTGTGAAAAATAATTTATTTATAATTTTTTTGCACTTGCAAAATGTAAAAGTTAAATATTTACGATTGAGAAATGAATCCGTAATTATAACTGTCGGTAAAATTCAACAAATTTATATACGGTTTAAAGAAAACGAAATGAAAATTTCCAACAATTTGATTTTTAATGCGTTAATTTTTTATGTTAATAAAAAGAACAAACTTCAGCTCGGTGGAAAATAACGAAATAAGTACTTTATCTATGTCTTCTTTTCACGCGAAACAAAACATTTTCATCTCTCTCAATTAATTTCTCCTATTCACGTAATATTTATATCGTCTCGTTGCTCCGTTGGCTGCAGAGTTCATTCGCATCACGCGAAGAATTACTCAGCATAACCTGACTTTCTATCTTGCTCACTCTCCGGCTTGTAACACCTGCTCGATTCCCGTAGCGAAGGTTTCATCTCTCTTTTCACCCGCGATCATCAATCATATAAAAACGAACGCTTCCTTCCCCTCCCCCCCACCCCCCCCCCCCCCCCCACCAAACGCCGCCACGCGCGTCTCCTTTCCGCTTTGTGCGTGCGTATAGCACGTGTACTTTAAACCATCCCCGAGTAAAGAGTCCGAACAAAGCATCGCATTTTTCCGCTTTAAATGGACCGTGGATCCACGAGAATCGAGCTACGTATTTCGTTTATCGTTTTTTTTTTTTTTTCTTTCTTTCCTTTCGCTCTATAGAAACCCATCGGATGTATTTATCATGCCAACCGAGCTCGATAAATGATCGAGTCCTCGGAAGTGTTTGTTCAAGCTTTCTTGCTTGTCCTTCAACAAGATGCCATTAATATCGAAGAATTCGAATTGGTTACGTAACAGCGATTGGATAAAAGTTTTTGTACGCTCGGTTGAATAATACGTGTTTCTCGTTTAAAAAAATTATTTTACGGAAAATTAAACACATTTCGTGTCCCTTCATCAATTTAATATAATTCGCTCGCTACTCGACATAAGATTTATTTATAATTGATTGAAAAAAATACTACGCATGTATCGAGTAGAAATCAAAGATTATAAAGAGTTGAAAAAATATTCATGAAAATTAAATAATGTTTATATAGCATTTGCAAATTACTGTCGTAAAGTTATATCTCGATTTGACAAATACAATTTTGACAAATACGATAAGATAAGCGATCAGAATTATCCTTTATTATGTAAAGGAAGGCAATATTCTATTAAAACGGTACCAGCATTTCTTTTCTTAAAAAATAATGTCTCATGCCTGGTCGACTTTAGGGAACAAGCACGAGTATAATCCTAAAACCATGGCACAAATATTTCTCATAAACTGCCAATCAATCAAGCAAGTTATATATAAAAAAAAAAAAAAAAAAAAGGAAAAAGGAAAAAGAATAAAAAGGAAAGAAACCACCCGTTAAAAAGCGGAAGAGTAAAAGTCAAACTTGCATCCGAGGAAGCCGCGGCGGCATGTATACTCGTAGAGTTTATCGAGCACGAGAGAGCAAGCAAGAGAAATATCGATGCCAGTAGATCCGACGCATATCGACCGACAGATATCGAAGTGCCTCGCGGAGCAGCTCGTCGTTGGCTCCTCGTCGCGCGAGTCAGCCGCACGCCGAAGAGCGAGATAGAGAAGTGAGAAACGGTGTCGCTCGTTGGCCCGCATAATCGAGTTATCGGACCAGCGCGATCGCTCGCATTAATCACAACTATCAATGACAGCGCACCTCTGCTCTTGCTCTCCTACTCCTCCCCCTCCCATCCATCCTACATTCATCCTTCTCCCGATAGCGATATCCGTTCGCTTTCCTCGCGACTTGCGATTAATGACTCAGTCCTCGCTTGTCTCGCCTTCTCTCCCACGTATCTCCTTCCCTTCCACCCCCCCCTCCTCCCCTCATCTCCGCGTTGGAATTTCGTCGACGATTTTCCTTTACGCGACGCGCCCGTTTGCCTTCGAAACCGCTTGCCGGAACCCCCTTTTCTCTCTCTCTCTTTCTCTCTCTATCGTGGATGACTCTTTTTACGATCAGAACGACTTTTTTTCTCGATTCCTAATGACTTTCTCGACGTTGGAGAGCCGTCGATGGACCGAGTCGGTGATTGATCTTGGACGCGTTACGCCCGTTCATTTGGAAAAATTTTATCAGCGTTTTTTTTTTTTTTTTTTTATTTTTACCGGTCAGCCGAAAATTTTCTACGGTTTTTTTTGTTCTTTACCGCAAGATAAAAAAAAAATTTAACGTTTGATCAATAATTTTTAAGGCAATTACGCACGATTCATTCCAATTTGAAAATTTGAAAAATTATTCTCATAAAACTATCATTTTTCATAATATGTTTCCGTATATAAAAAAAAAAAAAAAAAAAAGAAAAACTTCAAAAAATGAATTGTATTCGCGCAGTATTTATACTCATCAATTATATCGTTGCTCGCTGCAAACAAAGCCTTCTATAAACAAAAGAACATTCCCGACGAAATGAAAGGGTGAAAACCGAGCGCGCGCGGCAATTTTTGTCTCCCTCTTCGTAAATTTATACGGCAAAAAATAAAATGACATATATGTGTATGTGTGTGTGTGTGTATATATATATATATACACGCAAGGACGCGGGTACGCGCACGTCGATCGACAACATTTTTTTCTAAACACCACACACGACGAGCACCGAATACTCAAATGCGTCATCCTCTCTCTCTTTCTCTCTCTCTCTCTCTTTCCATTTGAATTTAGGAGACGCGTCGTTAATGTCTGCATCAACGAAATTCCTCGCCAAAAATGGATATGCGTGCGCGCACGCTTGTTGCACGCAATGCGAAAATCGAGAGAGAGAGAGAGAGAGAGAGAGAGTCGCATGCGCGCGCGCGCTCACAATCAGAAGCCCGTTTGCGGACGCCCGCATAACCCGTGAATTTTGAATTTTCGTCCTTTTCGAATGCGTAACGTGCGACGACGCGACGATCATGCGCATCGGCGAGCGTCATTGTCGACGCACGATTGATTCCGAATAAACGCGCGCGGATCGCCGCGACCGCTATTTTACGATTTACGCATTCCTCTTCGCCCCTCTCTCTTTTCATCCGCAACGCGTCGTCCCTTTTTCCTTCTTCTACTTTTATTTTTCGTCGTTTTATCCGCGAATTTTGCGCTTTCGCGCGTCGGCATCTTCCAGCACGGTAACGCGATTGCGCTGGATTGCAAAGGAGAGAAATATGTGAGGCAAATGATAATTTCGTTAAATTCTTTCACACACACACACACAAACACAGACTTATTGCGTGCGAGCGCGTACGTGTTTCTGTTTTAACGCGTCGGTGAGTTTGCGCATGAGTTTACGCTTGAAGTCAGTGTGATTATACGTTGTAACAAAATTTGAAAGTCGTTAATTTTTTCTTTTTTTTTAGGACTCTTAAAACGTTTTGCGATAAATTTATATAGAATGTGAGATTCTTATTTAGCGGTTAAAGTCGTTGAAAATTGCTACATTTTTGCTTCATAAATAAAGCAAATGAACGCTGTAATTTCGGTAACTTGAAAAGTTGTCGTCATTATTGTCTGATTCTTAATTACATAAATCATTTCGACAATAATTTACAATAAAAGCGAAGGAAATTATAATCCGCGTAAACATCGTTTAAACAATAGAAAAATCGCACACATATAGTACCGCTTCTTAAAAGTGCCACTCGCGCGCACCAAACTGCACCCGACAACCTCGAAACTCGCTCTTTCGTTCTGCAACCTACTCTTTGCATAATTCAATGTTTGCTCGTAGCTCACACTCATACTTAAACCTATGTACAGCATGTTTATTCATGCGACTTGAAAACGTAACGCGCGTCGTGAAACCGACACACGGGCCTTATACTGACCGCAGCTGCCGTCGCGATTTCGCTCTTTACGTATATAAGTTACTTCGAGAAGAGATTTTCACGACGACGCAAACTTCTCTTTCCATTGTTTAGCATCTCTGGCGAATAACATTCGAGAACACACAAATCCACCTTCTGCTCCACGTTATAACAAAAAGCTATAAGCCCGCTGCCAAATCGCTATCGTGCAAACAGCGCGAAAAAAAAAGAAACAATCATCATTGAACAAAATTCCTTTGAGATATACACGAGGCGAAATCTTGTAAGCAGTCGTAAAGATACAAACATTTTGCGCGAACATCGAAAAGCCAACATACTATATACGAACGTGGGTCACGCGACTTCTAGCGTGTATCGGATCAATGGGTTTGCTCTTTGGTGGCGTGTTCCGTTTCTACGATGAATTATTTATTGGCTTACCAATCTGACATACCAGCGGAGATGGAAATATGAAGTTTTATTGAACGAATTGTTTTCGATTAGTTTTATTGAAGAACGGTTATATTCGATCGTCCGTTTTATTATTTTGTTACCTTTCGTTTTAATCGAATAAAAATCTTTTAACGATGTGCCTTTGGATAATTTATATTTTATTCATCATGAATGACGATATTATATATAGTATATATATATTAAACAATGAAAAATGCAAAATAGAATAAATAATTAAGAAACTATCTATAAATTTTTAAGTAATATTAAAAAAATTAAATTCAAGTTAAAATTCTTTATTTTCAAAATAAATTTTGACAAATTTTAAATTCTTTTTTTTTTTTTTTTTTTTTTTACAAATTTTAAATAAAATGTATTATTAAAAATTAAAAATAGAATATAATACTTTTGCGCAGTTTTTTTTTCTCCGAATAATTCCTACGTTTTCTTTAAAATCTTACTTACAATTAGTTTAAAAAAAAAAAAAAAAAAAAAAAAAAAATCATTTCTTTCAAAATAACTATATTTTGTTGTATTTATACAACAACGAAAATTCAATCTTTCTCGTTTATTCTTTTTCTTAGGCTCAAACTTAAAGAATGAATTTTTGGCTCGATGAAGAAAAAAAAGCGATAATGTATGTAAAATCGCTCACGTTTAACATGCACAAAGAGTTATACCGTACACGCATTTCAAGCAATTTATAATACGTCGTAATTTCGCGTGCGCGTAGATCCCTGTGCAAACATAAGAATAAATGCGATCCGAAATTAAAAAACAAGACGACGAGGTGAAAGGGCTCGTAAAACGTTTCTCATATGGCACCTGCGCTTGAGTATGATGAATCGCGCGTCGCGTTAAATAAAAAGAACCCGTGCCACATTATATGACCTCGGGGTAACACGTGTTTTCCACCTTGTCCACTTTTAGCTGAAATTACAAATCGCGCGCGGCGTTCTGGAAACAAAAGAAAATGATAAAAAGGAAAAAAAAAAAAAAAAGAGAAAGAGAAAGATAAAAGAAATAGAGGCGGCTTGTGCGAGCAAAGAAAAGAATTTTACCGATGACTCGTGTTGAATTATCGTAACACCGAAAACATTGATGATAAAATAGTTATTTATTTATTTTTTTTTCCTTTATAGCTCTTTGATTAAGCGTAAATTTGTAAGCTTTTTATTTCAATTGTTGAAAAGTTGTTTTATTGTATCGAAGCGTTAATTTGATGTCTCGTATACAACGAGAAAATTAAAACTGTAAAAAGGTTTAGTTTTAACGTTTCATTAAGTACATTGAAATTCTGTAAACAATGTGAAACGATCGGTGTAAATAATTCAGCAAACTGAAACGTATTAATCGATACTAAAATAAGATAACTAGTCAATTTGCCAAATTTAGGTATATTCATTAGGTATCAGCTCCGCAATTTCATCCATTGTGCACTTATCGAATATTGGTAAACATCGGGGTCGCAAAATTTCCGCGCCGAAAAAGGAAAATAAAAGGCTTTTGCAAACGATAGCAAAAGAGAAATGCATATGTGTACACATATATGTACCTACTGAGGTAGGAAAAGGCGGCTGGAAAATGTTGCATCGGTAAACACGTTTATTGCTGCAGGAAAGAGGTAGGGGAAGAGAGAAAGAGGTAACCTCGAGTGCATATACTATACAAGATACGTATATATATGTATGTGTAGAGAGTGAGAGAGAGAGAGGCCGTTTTTACGAAACAACTGTTTATATTGGCGCGTGCAGCAGCAGCCCAATGATCCACAAGTTCACTTCCGTAAATTGTCTCTCTCTCTCTCTCTCTCTCTCTCTCTCTCTCTTTCTCTATTTCTCGTCTATTTTGTATATTCCCTCGCGGACACGCGATTGAGCTGCTCCGCGTTCATTTTACATCGAATCGTTATACAAGCGGTGCGCTGCTAACGCAAGCGCGAGCTTTCATCCATTTCCTTTATTTCCACTTTTTTGTTTTGTTTTATTTATTTATTTAATTTTTTTTTTTTTTTTTTTTTTATAGCGTTCGTTCACTTTTTTATTCTTCTGCTTTTAAATTAATGTTTTTTTCCCTTACATATGCGCGCGCATTTTTGTTTTTTAATGCATCGACGCAAATTATATACCGATCGCGAGTTTTGCGAAGACGCGAATGCGTAATATAATAATTCGAAACCGTTCAATCGCACGTTTCGCCAATAGTTATGTGAAATATCGCTCGCTTGACCAGTTGCGATAAATCCCTATTTAAAATGGGCATCGATACATTACAGAGACATTTTTTTAATGTTACCTTCTCTTTAATATTGCTTTGCTTGGAATTTTCAATAATAAAAACGAATGCTATTTCCCGCGCACGTTATGGTAATGTTTATTAAATAATTCAGGTCTCTCTCTCTCTCTCTCTCTCTTCAGGTAAAATAAAGTCAATTTGAAATTCATATAACGAACATTCAATCACTCCATTTGCAGATACATTCGGTTTATCCATTTACTAAATCCTATCAGCTTTCATGCTCGAGTTTATAGGGTACTTCGGCAACTCAATCCAAGTTTTGGAAGGAGGGAGAACAAAAAAAAAATAAAATAAAAAAGGAGGCAAAGTTCAACTTCCTCCGGCGTTATATGTGTACGTGTACACTCGCCGAGGCGATAGCGCCGCGTCGATATACCTGCCCATATCGATGGAGATAAGAGAACCGACGCGTTATGTGAGTGCCGGCCGACATTAATCCAAACTCGCGCGCGCATTCGGACTAAATTTATATATACATCAAACTCGATTCCCCTGGGTATATAAAATACGAGAATATACGCGTGCGCGCACACATATTCGATAATATCCTCGTACTTCTCGTAAATAAAGCAAGAAGCGTACGAATAGCGTCGATGGGAGAGAGAGAGAGAGAGAGAGAGAGAGAGAGAAAGAGATAGAGAGACATAGACAGAGTTAAGAAGGTAAATAAAATCGCCGGCGCGAAGTGGTCGGCTCATGGCTGACCGACTCGCGAAAGTAATAAGCATTCTTATTCGCTTTCGCAAATATTACGTTTTTAACTTAAGATTAAATTCGAACGTTCATTTTTGTTAACTCCCGCTAGTCTCGTGTTGCACTTATGCAAGTTCGGACGTTTTGTCGTGTATATTACTTTGTTATACATTAATTTTGTATCGATAGACACGCGATTAAATTTACGTAAATTTTTGTTGATTTCATCATCTAAAATTTTATTCAACGGTGAAATACTCGAATGTAAATTGAATGTTTTAAATATGTTTGTTGAATATGTTTAAATATTGAAACATTTTTTTGGATTCTTCCAGAAAAATGGAAAAAAAATGTTTGATTTGAACATGTCAATCATATTGGTATTAGAATGTCAATAGTATTGGTATTGGAATGTCAATCGATGTAGCGAATATGTAGAAATTAAAGCATAAAATTTTGAAATTTTATATATTTTAGATTTTTTTTTACTTACTATAAGAAAATTGAAAGGGAATTTTATTTCATTGAGAAAAACTCACCTAAAACATAAATAAATTTTCGTTATTAATTTTACTAATTTTATTTAGAAAATGTTAAAAAATTTCTATCAAAAGGTGTCAAAAGACATCTTTTGAAAATTTTATTCATAATTATTATCATTATTTTAGTTTGTGTCATTTTGGCATCGGTAGAAATAGTTTTAAATAAAATAAGTAATTGAATAAATTGGTTTAGGTTATTAAAAAAAAAAGGTAATTTATTTTTATTTGTTTCTTGTACAATATTCGGTATTTTTAACAATAGCTTATAATAAATACAGATCATATTTTGTCATGCAGATTATTCAACGACAATTTACGTCGGATTTTATTTCATTGAACGAAAATTTTATAACCTCGAAAATCTATCCATTGTTTAGCTACATTTTTATTACAAAGCAAAATACTTTTAATAAAATGAAAACAATTTCAATACACAATTAACAAACACAAGTTTTTTATCAAATCGAATTATTTAAAATTAAAATAAGATCAATGATCGATATCGTTTCATTAAAAAATTTAGCATTGTTAATTGCGTAAACTTTTTTATTTCGCGATATATGTACGTAATTAAAATCGTCAAAGCAGAAATAGAAAGAGAGAGAGACATAAAAAGAACATAGAGCTAAAATACTTGAGACAATATGAAGCAAGGGTAGAAGGAAAAAGAGAGGGAGAGAGAGAGAGAAAGAGGAGGAAGTAAGCAAAGAGAGAGAAAAGGTTTAGGGGATAATTGGTGCCTGATCTGGCGAGGCTTCCGGCGGTACTCGTTAGAACGACTGTTACCTACTGATAACGCCCATTACGCCAAGTTTAGAAAGTACGCTACAGTTACGCTGTGTTTTAATTATAACCGTCTGCCTCTTCGGCGGCGCTTGACTATACTCGTTCTCTCTCTCTCTCTCTCTCTCTCTCTCTCTCACTCACTCGCTCTCTTTCTCTCTCGAACGAACATGCATCGCGATAGGACCCACACCACCGGCAGAGCTCCTGGCAATTGTTTCTCCGGCCCTAAAACACTGCGCGCCTCGCGAATCAAGCCTTACGGTCTGGATGTGCTTATCGCGGCGCCCGTCAACGTGAAATTGCGAAAATTTTTTTCCGCGTCATAGTCGGCCTTCTTTCTCCTCGTTTACGATCGCACTCTTTTGCTCGAGTGGAAATTTTTTTTTTTTTTTCACCTCGAGTGCGCGAATCCGAGCGCGTGTTTCGCTTGTGCCGAGTAAACAGCAAGTCGACGAGCTTCTTTCCCGTTGAGTATACGAGTGGATTGCGCGAGTTATAATTAGTAGCCGGTTTTACGCGCTCGGCGTGCACGTTTGTTGGTTCGTTAGCGTCGAAGCAACAGTTTTGTTGTTTTTGTCGTTTTCGAATATTGCTATTGTAACGATACTGTTAAAACATCAATTTTAAAGATTTTTACAGGTTTATTTTATTTTAACTATTATTAAATAACGATAAATTTAACTGTCTTTGCTTTAATTATATTTTGATAAAAAAAAAAAAATTTTTTTCCCCTTAATAAAACGTGAACATCTAACGCATCAATACATAAAATATTCAAAATTGATATCAGTGCAAATGAAAATCGAATATTTTAATTTAATAAATTATTAATGTTAATGCAATAAAGAGTCGACACAGTCCCATTAAAAATATAAAATATTCACAATGGAACGGAATATTCGCTCGGCGAAGCGAAGAGCGGATTAAAAAATGGACCAGATTCGACCGAAGAATTAAATGAATTCTTAAATATCATATTTGGTGAATTAAAAATGCGTATAGAAGGAATGGGATAAAAAGGACACAGAGAATTATTTATTCTAATTTTCCTCGCGAGATCGAGAAACGCCAGTAATTGCTCTTTTCACAGAAGAGCAAAGGATTTCGCTAAAGTAAAAGAGCGGCGTACAATTGCACTTTCATCAGAAAGAAAAAGAGAAAGAGAAAGAAGGAAAAATAGAGATGATCTCATTACTCGGATTAGAGGGTCAACTAGTAAGAATCGCCGCGGCCAGTCGTTAACAGCGGAAATGAATTCCTTAATCGCCCGTCGGATATATCTCATAAAATGAAGAGAAATTAAATCGTCCTTTGGAGCTAGGCGGAGTCAAAAAGAAAGAGGATCACTTTCTTCTCTAGTTTTCGTTTTTTTTAACAAATCTCTCTCACCTTTTTTTCCTTTTCCCGGCATCTCTTGGCCGATTTACTCGGTTGGATTAACTGCAATAAAAATGATAAAAGTCTCCCCGCGTCAGGACTTTTTTTCCTTACCCCTCCCGACGAACGGACGCTAAAGTATTTATCTAATTGCGAATCTGCAGCGAGGAAGCGCAAAATCACAGAAGAGAGGGTCGACAAATCAAGATATTAACGTTTAAGACGAAAACTTTGCCGTCCCTCTTCTTTTCATCCGACTTTAACTGCCGTCGCGTCTTCGCAAATGTAATTATAAAAGTTTCAATTTCAGATAATAAACGATAATTTATTGTCGTTGTGATTGATGCTTGCTATATTTCGCGATCGATGACGTAATTTTATCTTTTAATTTTAATGCAGATTTAGTTTTTATCTATCTTTTGAAAATTTGTTTTTCTCATTGTTTCTTTGTACATCAATTTATAATTTATTCTCGGTACCGAGGGAGATACACGACACCGAAGCTAATTACCTTTCTCATCTATACGACACCGACGAGTAGGTACAAGAGATTTCGACATGCCTGAAATTTTGAACACGGTTAATTTAACGATACGAAGGCTAGGTCTACAAGTCAAAGCGGGCTCGTCGAATTTTGACGCAGCTGATTCATAATCACCACCGGCTTATTTGCGTTATATCGCGTTAAAATAAAGCCCTATATACATCGACCCTGGAGATTATTCGTGTGTTAATAATAGGGGCGAGGGTTAACGGACTAGGGAGTGATCGAATCGAGAGAGAGAGAGAGAGAGAGAGAGAGAGAGAACGAGCGAGTCGAACCCGAGATGCAAACAAGTGAGGCTCTCTCGCGCCCACATCGAGGGTGCCCCAATTGCCGACAGCGGCCTAATTAGTAAAATCAATATCAAAATTACAAAGACAAACGCTCGAGCTCGAGCGCGAAACGCGTGCGCGTCCTCTGCTCTCGAGGTTTAGCCACTTTGTCGTTCGTTCGTCGTATCGTTCCAGCCGATAAAAGTATAGCGCCATTGCCATGTTTTGTCACCCTCGTTTTTCTCCTCACTATGCTACTTCGTACGCTTCGTGTCGGTAAAGCGAATCGATAACGCGTTGAGCTTCGTCGCGAATCGAGCTAAACGCATTTGGATTAATCCGATGAAGTTAATTGGTGTCCTATCGGTACGAGTTGCATATCGATTTATATCGATAATTAATTTATCGTCACGTTTTATTATTTTTCAAATGTAATTTTTTATTCTTTGTCTTATCGATAGAACATATTTAGATTATTAATTGCTCGATGATTTAAATATTTACCTGTAATTATGTGTTCCTCGTTTGAAATCGCAAATTTGTTTTTAAGGAATCTACTTTTAATAATCCACGGCAAATATCGTAATACATCAATTTTGGATAAGGAAATTCAAAATCTTCTATAAAAGGACGAAATAGTGTGTGTACGCGCGAACGCGTGAAAGCTTAGCGCAAACTCGACCCGAGTGCAAAAGTAAACCGAGCCGAGCGCGTTTAACCCGTTGGCAAACATCATCCACGAAACGAAGCAAAGCCTCGATACAAAAGAGAAAAGAGATAAAGAGAGAGAGAGAGAGAGAGAGAGAGAGAGAGAGAGAGAGAGAGAGATAGTAAAGCAGAAAGGGCGAAGAGGAGGTTACGGATCTACTACAAATCCAAACTCGCGACTTCCCGAGAATTCGACTTGCTCAATGAGAGAATTTGGCTCGCTCAATGAGAGAATCCTCTCGAGTATCTCTCCACGGGAAAAGGAAGACTCCGGAGCTCCACGACGGTATGGCTCGTAGCGCACTAAATTGTATTAGCCCGATTGTGAGACAATATTACGGCGGTTAGCCGTAATTAAATTACGCCCGGATACAAGTGGCACGTTCCAGCTTTATAGACGGAGGCTCTTTTCTCTTTCCTCCCCCCTCCCCCCCCCCCCCTCTTCTGCTCTTCTAGTCCTTTTACAATTAACACAAACGGTTACTGCACATAGACCCTTCCCCTTCCGAACCTATTTGCGTAATTCTGCACGACCGGTGTACCAGCCGCGATTCCTCCGGTATTCACTTTGCTATTCAATTGTACGTACTACCGCATTACTTCATGCTTGTACCGCTAAGATCACGTTTGGGCGTTCATTGTTTATAATTATTGATGCTTATCATATTTTGCTAAATCAGAAATACAAAGTTTCCTTACTTATTAGAGAAACATTCGAGTTTACTCGACTATTTGATATTTGTTACAATGTCGAACGTTTCATTGATATAAGCAGAGATACTTTTACATAATGTTTTAAATTTTCAAAGAATAATTATAAAAGGAATTAACTATGTTTGATTTATTATTTAAAATTGATACCATTTAATTTAATTTACAAACTCATTAGGCTTCCATTTTCTTAAATAATGTTCTTTTATCTTTTTTGTGTAATATTTTCCGTCAACGAAACGGACGAGCGCAAAAATAAAATCGGGATTGTGCATTGAAAAGCTGCACTTTGTCTTTTCAATCAGTCCGATTGACAATTTCTTCCAGCGAACAGAGCAATCTGTCAAACGTAAAAAAGCAATAATGAAAGTCAAAACGAGTTTGCAAATCGAACGGATAGTCGCTAATCCCCGGTCGAGCGAACGAGTCAAAACTACGAGAACGAACTGGATAACACAATTATTGTCGCGCGGTTGCAATTAACGAAATGATCGCGACCCCGTTACCGCTCGGACTCTCTATCGCTCTCTTTCTTTCTCTCTCTTTCTATCTCTTTAACGCATTGTACAGTTGCTGAACGGACAACCTGCAAAGCGCTGAAGTTAATGAATACCTGACCTCGAGAGTAATGAACGACGACGCAAGGGATAAATCGTCAGTCCATTAATGAGAAGACCCGAGGAAGAAACTCAAGTGTACTCGTCTTTCCTTCACCTTCTGAATAGACAGTTTCTATTTGAGATAACAATTATCTATTCTCGATAACTATTATCCTATTTCAGCTCTTAACTATAGTTAAACTTCACGTGGGGATGTATGTTTGTACTGCAAAGGCTGCGAATTTATTGTATTGTGTATGTATTGTAATGCGATGTAGCTTTAGAATAGTGAGTTATAGTATCTTACAATACGTTAGTACTTGAAATAATTAACATTGAATCGTTGAATTATCATTGTACACTGTATGAAGGACTATTATCCACAAAAGTTTTAATCGTAACGGGATACATTATTATATAAAAATTACATGTTGTAAAATACTTATAATATTTGTAATAATTTTAAAATTTTAAGGTTTTTAAGATCAATTTATTGCTCATTATTTTTAAATGTCTTTGATTAAATCTAAAAATATTACATCATTGCAATAAAGTAACTAATCTAACTGTCACATGAAAATATATATACATGTTTTATAAAAATTAAAACTCGATACGTCATATGATTTATAAAATTTTTTTAAAATATTAATCTTTTATGTATGTCTTTTATTATATTCTGAAAAAAAAAAAAAATATATATTTTAAATTATTATAATATATGTTATTTATGCATAAATTGTAAAATTGCTTCAGGATATTCAATTATTTTATCGTGAACACGGAATTATTGCAATACTCATGAAACGACAATTACGAGTATTATAACGATTATTTGGGATTCTTTTTCTTAATAGCGCAACTTTATAATTATGAATCGTTATAATGGATGCATATGAAATTCGAAAAAGAAAATGTAAAAAAATCCACTTTTATATAAATCGATAAAGACGTAAAAAGAGTCAAAGCGGCATCGGCGGAATCGCGCTCGAATACTCCATAGCGCGATGGCCAGTGGTCCGAGAGTAAGCAAGCGTCGTCAGCATCCGAGCATAGCTATCGTCCTAATCGTCGTTTTTGTCGTCTTCCATTCCATTTCCTGCTCCGGCACCTTTTACCTCCCTACTTTTTACCCTCTCCCGTTGCTACGACTCGTTTGCTCATACACCGGCTATTTACACCGGCGCTTTTCCGGTCATCTAGCCGTCGATTAAATTGCTCTTTCTCCTCTATCTCTCTGGATAGCGATCCGTCCTTTGCTTATAAGAAGAGAAAGAAGCACGGGGATATATCCCTTCGTTTGCGCTTAAAGGCGGACTAAAGACTAAAAGGGGACCAGGACTGTGCGCTCAGTTTGCGTTTTAGCGCGAAACAAATTCATTAAGCGTAATGTCTTACGCGAGGAGAAAAGAAAGTTCTCGGCAGCCATTGTACGGCAGTAGCGCGCTCGTAGCCTATAAAGCTGGGTCATTCAATTAAGTGACCTTAACAGCCTCGCCTCACCTCTCTCTCTCTCTCTCTCTCTCTCTCTCTCTCTCTCTCTCTCTCTCTCTCTCTCTCTCTCTCTCTCTCTCTCTCTCTCTCTCTCTCTTTCCTTTTAAATTCTCGTTCAATATTGACTTCGCCTACGTGTATATATAAAGAGTTTTCCTCCAGATTTATCAGTGAATGGATCCTTATTTCTTTTCTATCATTTCATTTCTAAGCATTGATATGGTAAATTTTAAATGCTGTATTTATGCTGTACTTTTTGAGAATATAATAATGCATGAATAATTTAAAAGATTTTTATGGATAAGTAAATAATAACTATATATTTTTTTAACCTGATTAAAAAGATTTTAAAAATCAATAACCCTTTACTTAAAATGAAAGAAAACTTTTTGGATTAAACAACTTTTAGCCATCGTGTACCTAAATCGCACAAGGTATATATATTTTGTAAGTTTCATTAAAATAAGTATTTAAATTTATTACAAGTTTCGCAAAAAAAAAAAAAAAAAAAAAAATTTCAATAAAAAAAGAAAATCATAAACAATGATTCAATTAACCAATGAAGCTGTACATTCGTAAATTAAGAGGAAACCTTTTCCGCTCAGGTAATATTAAATTATCTTCACATTATTTTCTCCCCTATAGTATTCCGTCGTATAAGGCTATCTTTTTATCGTTTCCTTTTCTTTTCCTGTCGTTCCTTTGTACCGTGACCATTAGCTTAACGTTAACACAATTAGCTTCGCTGAGCTTTGCAGGGAAATGGGCTTGATAGGAAACGCTTTGCCGAGTATACAACACTTCTTTGTTATTCTACGACGCGGTGGTTAAAGAGATGTCTTCTAGTTACACTCTGTGATTTTAATCAGCTTTTTGTTGAAAACTTTTTTCCATTTGCTATTTAATTATCTAGATAAAATAATAATAATGAATCGTTTCGGAAAAAAAAACAATAATAATAATAATAATAATAATAATAATAATAATAATAATAATAAATAAAAATAAAAAACATAAACATCGTCGACAACGTCGAATAACTTGTTAAATATTAGCTTATGTAACAAACGAGCATAGCGCGCGTATTGTAAATAACATTTTTAACGTAAACATTGACTCGCTTGAAAATTTCATCACGCCTTCGTTTTTTGCGACGCGCGTAAAATGCTCGCGAGCTATTAAGAATTAAAACGACGCACCGTATGCGTCGGCACGAATTCGCCGCACAGTTCAAACGTTCGTTCGACAATCGATTTTATCACTGTACTTTCTATTCTCTCTTCTAGTTGCACGAATGGACTTTTTATTTTATTTTATTTTATTTTTTTTGTTTTTTTTTTTTATTTAAAGCGGTATATACAATCATTGTATTCCAAATTTTGCCGTTACTGTTTTATCCTCTTTCTTTCTTTGTGCCTTTCTCGTTTCTCCTCTTTATTTTCCGCTCCAACTTCCGCGCCTCATCGTTATCCCAGCTGCACGTCCTCGAAATCACTTTTTTTTCACTCAACTGGTATTTTTTCTCTCTATCTTTTTTTTTCGTCCATGCCACATCAAAGCTTTCTCCCCCCCCCATCTCTCTCTCTCTCTCTTTCTTCTTTCCGTGTACGTCGCTCGACTACAAATTATCGAGGAAGTCCGCTCGCATTGAGCGCGTTTCGTTTCTCTCTGTTACGGAATCAACTCAAAATTCCTGCTCTTTCACCGTACCGAATCAAACCCCGATTTTTTTCAAAGCTCAACGAGTCGCCGATGTATATGCCACGCGTGCAGAAACGCGGAAAGAGATGTGCGGTCAAAGAGTTTCGAGACGGCCTAAGGATTTTTATAGCGAGCTGGAATTGTTTGAGATTTTAAATTTAAATCAATCAACAACACTATTTTCAGGAAAATATTTACCTAAAATAAAAGAAAAATTCAAAGATCTTTGAACTATAACTTATTATGAGGAGGATTATTTGTGACATATATGGCATTTATATTTTTATATAAAAATTATTTTCATCCCTAGAATTCATTGAAATATACTTATATTTTATATTAACCATGCAGCTACTTTTATTGTACATCGTTAAAATATTTTAAAATTTTCTTTCTTATACATTATCCTTATAATTTATTTAAAGGTTTACTATGTAATTTACGTCGGAGCAAGAAGTATTATGTTCGACGAGTGTAAAAATATTGTTACAATAATAATTAAAATTCAATTAACGTCAGGAAAAGTGAATTTATTGTCTGTGAAAAGTTAATCCCTACCACGCTGTGAGGTAATAAATAAAAAAAAAAAAAAAAAAAAAAAAAAAAAAAAATACAAAAATAAGTAGCGAGAAGATATCGAGAAAAAGAAAGCAAATAAATAGAAAGAAAAACCTGGGCTGGAAAGAACATGCGATAAAAAGAAAGAGAGAACAACACGGAGCAAAGCAGAAGCAGAGAGCACGTGGAAAAAGGAGAAAAAAAAGAGGAGACGTATAGAAAGAAGAGAAAAAATGAGCAAGCCTGAACGAAAAACCATAAAGAGAGAGAGAGAGAGAGAGAGAGAGAGAGAGAGAGAGAGAGAGAGAGAGAGAGAGAGAGAGAGAGAGGAGGAAGACTCCACGCAGGTTAATGGAAAATGCCAGTGAACGTAATGGCTTTAACGAAAAGGATATTCTGGCGGGTGTGCGGTGCGCGTGCATCTCTCTCTCTCTCTCTCTCTCTCTCTCTCTCTCTCTCTTTCTCTTTCTCTTTCTCTTTCTCTCTCTCGACGATCACGTGCACGCGCTTCTTTATTTGCCCTTTGCTGGAGGATTTATGAAAAACTAAACGGGCTTTAATTGAATATCGATTTTAAGCCGAGACACCCCTTTTTCCTTTCGTTTCGTTTGACCAACGCGTAAAAAACTCGAGCATCGGGGATGCGGATTACCATAGCCGATGCATTGATTTTCGTCTTGGCTCGGAGGAGGCCTTTTTCTTTTATCGATCATAATGTTAAATGCTCGTTTTACTCTCGCAGTTTCAAATACCCAAAGCAATATATATTGTTAAATTGCTATAAGATTGTAATTGTTGTTGAGTATAGTGAGTTATTAAAGTTTTTCTGCGATGAGAAAATTAATTGATAAATTTTGATAATCGTGATAATAAACTTATTATTTTTTATATTAGCACAGTTTATATAAACCTTTTTAAACTAATGATCGAATATGCATATAAATATCATTAGATATTTAACTTACGTACACATGTGTGAGAATCAGTAAATTGTTTCCCATGATTTATAGATTAGCAGGTTCATGGTAACGAGGTTACCCGCGCATATTCTGTAATTATATGTGTTCGAACAAGTGGAATTTCTTAATACTAGGCTTAACTGTAATAAATTTATAGATTACAAATCTAGCACAAGTTCTATGCTGATTTTTATGAATATAATGCATATTTTTTTGTACAATATTATGCAGAAAATTAGGTCGCATTAATTATTTATTATACATTGCTGTATAATTGTTGTAATTGTATAACTTTATATAGCAGATTATTAAATTTTTTATACAAACTTATATATTTTTAAATATGCATAAATTGGTTGGAAGAAAAAAATGAAAGATTGTAGCCTTTTACACGCTTGAAATATACGGTTAGAGTAGGAAATAATTTACGGCATTAATTTGACGTTAAGCGCGAAGCCATTTTGTTAAACGATACAATTTAAAATGCATATAACGTCCCATTCGACTTTTTATATACGGACACACGAGAACGAATGTAACCATCAAGATGGACAAATTGGCTTTTAAAATTCGCGACGGCGAAGGTAGTTGCTCTTGCGGGAGGAACTTGTAAATTTTTAATACCGGAGAATCGGAGCAGGTACCTTTTCCGCGCGTCCTCGTCGGCCCCGCCGACTTATTATAGTAAAATAAAAGGTGGCGATCGAGTTTCATTAAAGAGACGTTCCAATAGCATCTCTCTCTCACTTTCTCTCTCTTTCTCTCTTTCTCTCTCTCTATCTCTCTCTATCTCTCCCTTGACTTTGCGATATTCGAGGAAGGGCAAGTAGTCGGAGAAAAACTCTTGAATCTCTTTCGGCAACTTGCACTATAGACACACCCATAGGCGCGCGCATACTTGTATACGCGTGGCTGTGTATATTTGTAAGAGGGGTTCGTGCCGGGGTTGGTTACATTTTCACCGTTTTCCAAGAACCACTTGAACTGTTTCCACTTTACGTCTCTCTCTCTCTCTCTCTCTCTCTCTCTCTCTCTCTATCTCTCTCTCTCTCTTGCACTTGTGATAAGTGCCATCATAACGCTGCCGTGCGAAGAAAATGAAAGCTCGGGACCCGCGCAAAGGACGCAAACAGAGAAAGAGAAAGAGGAAGAGAAAGAGACAGAGAAAGAGAAAGAGGAAGAGAAAGAGACAGAGAAAGAGACAGAGAAAGAGACAGAGACAGAGAGAGACGAGGAATAGGTGAAATGCTCCCTTGCACGAAAGACGAAAGACTGGTAGATAAGGAATGAGATTGAGAGAAAGAAGAAAAGAGAGAGTAAGAGAGAGAGAGAGAGAGAGAGAGAGAGAGAAAGAGAGAGAGAGAGTGGAAGGGAGAGAAGGGACGAGAGTCGGAGAAATACAGAAGAGATAGACGGTAAAAAGAAGAGCGGCGGGATGTCGAGTGCAAGAAGAACGGAGATGCGTGAAACGACAGACGGAAAGAGGAAACGAAAGAGCACAACAACGTGAATGGGGAAAGAGAGAACGAGAGGCGAAATAATACAACCGAGAGAGATTTACAAAATTAATTTTGTCATTTTCAAAGTCGTACGGTCTCGTTTACATAAAGTACCCGGTGTGTAACTTAACGTTTTCTTGTACATTAATATGTAACGAAAGAAAATGTGTAATAAAAGTAAACAATTTGTCAAGTTCACTAATTTATCGAATAACATTGTTTTATTTCTAAATGTTTAACAAAAAAAATAAATTAATAAATAAAAAATAAAAGCGAATTTCAAAACTCAAGGAATATAAAACGATTAAATGAAGATTTTTTTTATTTCTGTACATTAATGCTTGCATCTAATGAAGCATAAATAACGCCGAGGTAAGAATAAGAGAGAGAAAGAGAGAGAGAGAGAGAGAGAAATTAAGAGCAATTGTACACAGTTAATGAAGAACGCCGAGTGTAAATGAAAAGAATTGTGTAAAGGGGAAAAGAGTAGAAAATCAGAGGAGAGAAAGAGGAGTAAGTAAAGTTAAACGCTAATAAAAAGAGAGCGAGAGCGCTTTGACGCGCTTTCTGTATAGTTCGTGCGCGCCTCATTCTTTAATTAATATCGTTCGTTTACATTTCAATTACCCGGCAAGAGCTCGCTCGGAAGTCGAGCATTGGTAGACGAGGAATTGCGTTACGCGTCTCCCCCTTCCCCTCCTTTTGAGAAGCCGTCGAATGCCGTCGTGTACGTTTTAATAATATTCTCTTCGATTTTCGGTATTTCTTACTCTTAGCCTAAACGACTTTGTGCGCTTTGCTTCGATATAAGAGCTATGCTCGTAATGCAATACGTAGCTACTTAAAAATTGCGTGGAATTTTTAGACGTTTGATTTTGTTTTCGTTTTTATAAATTTTCATTTATTTATGGAGTTTATTCCAAATACGTGGCAATTATCCAGTATAATAATACCGTTTAATTTTTTTTAATAAAATTTCAAACCAATGTATCCAAATGCGAAATGGCTTAAAAAAAGGAACATTTTACAATCGCCGCATAAGTTGTCGATTATAAACAAAATTACATAAGCTTTGTGGAATATTTTCGCAGAATCATTTAAAAGAAAATACAACGCAAAAATTTTCGTTGGCTGTTCTTTTTAACTGATATTTTAAACAAAAGTAGTCCCGAGCATTAATAATTTTTAAAACCCCCGTAAATATTTCCTAAAGCATCCTCCAACGCCCGCTGCAGACGATTAAAATGCCCAAAAACGCGATTTAAGTGATAAAAGAGACGTGGATACTTCCGGAAAATGAAAAAAAAAAAAAAAAAAAAAAAAACGAGAGAGAGAGAAACGCTTCCCTTTCGTGACCGAATTCGCAATTTCGTTCTCGCGTGTACAAGCGAGCTTAATAAACAAACAGTTCCCGAGGCTCTTTTACTTTTTTATTTTTACTTTTTTTTTTTTTAGAATAACACCGAGGCTCTTCGCAGTTCTGCGCGAGCTACATACGACCTTCTCAATCGACGAGTAATCGCGCCTCGAGAACAAAGTAGATGTTGCCATAGTGGACATTCGTTCGTCCGGCAAATTTCCTCCTGTCACAAAGCGCGTTACGTGCGTGTTCTCGACTATCTCTTTCACGGCGAGAAGGATCGTAAACGAGCGCGATTTACCCTCCTTTTCTTCGACTTTTACATATACGCGAGTACTAAATGTCTACGTATACGTTTCGTTATCCGCGCGTTATTTCAACTCATAAATGGACAAAACGGGGCTGTAAAGTAGTCGCCACGTAACCTCGTCCCGTATCCGCATCCTTATGCATTTCGCGATATACCTTGGGCAAAGAAGTTGAAACAGGTTGTTGTATCTCGTACAGTTAGAATTCGCTTGCTGAAGCACCAATGTACTATCTTTTTTATATGTTTACTATCATTTTTTCGAATGTTACAGTTATTGCGTTTTGATTAAACTCATTGCCATTGTAATGACAAAAATAGTGCATGATAAAAGATAAGCAATCATAAAGACTAGCGTGATCAAATTATCGAAAAAGTTTATGTTGCTGTGTCTATTAACCTTTAGAGGGCCGGAATGACGCATATATGCGTCAGAAAATAAACTATTGAAAAACATATTTTTTGAAACTAATAATTATAAAAAACAATTAATAATAATTATAAAAAATAATTAATAATAATAATTATTATTATTAATAATTATTACATATATACACATAATAACATTTTTAAAATTCAAAATGACGAACTAAATATCGCTGCTTGTTTCGAAAAATAAATATACACGTAAACGCATTGAATCAGAAAGTCGCCACGTCATTGATCCTGGGTAATGCTAAGAGCGAATACTTTCATCATTTGAAATACTCAGAATTTTTAATATTTTAAGGATCAAACAGTTTTAATTTTACAATTATGATCCCGGAATCATAATCAGGAACCCCAAGAAACGCCAAGAAAAATATATACCTTTCCATGCATATATAGTATTTTTTTTTTTCAATTTAAAAAAATTTAACAAAGAACATTAGAGTCCGGGGCCGGAAGGACGCATATATGCATCCCGGTCTGACTCTGTAAACATTCAGTTTTAGTTTGGATCCAAGTTGGAGACCTTCGATCACTTTTTCATACAAATAATGAGTTTTGAAAATTTCTAAAATCCCGGACTCTAATGCTTGAAAGCACAAACAGACGTACCACATATATTTGTTTATGTATACGTAACGTAATATTTTTTCATCTAAAAACAAATGTGGATTATAAAAGTAAATTTCCATACTACACTTAAATGAATAAACTCTCTATCGATCGATATGATAAAAAGCTAAACAAATTGTGGTTTTGTTGCGCTCATTTGAACGTTTAGAATTGACTTTGGGATTGATTTTTGTCTGTGATTTTATTGAGGAAATTTTCAATTTTTTTATTTTGATAAATTGCTATGAATTGCGCAAAAAAAGTTAGTAAAAGAGAGAATGAGAGAGAGAGAGAAAGAGAAAGAGAGAGAGAGAGAGAGAAAGAGATAAGTGAAGCACAATTGTACCGTACGCTTTTGATTTTCAATGATGAAAAAATTCGTATTCCGTTAGTACACGAGAATAAACATCAAGCGCGAACGGCTTTTCGAGGATGCTTTTATTTTATTCACGAGTTGAAGGAATTTAAAAGAAGATTGAATTTGATTATTCGTACGAAAATGCATTTTCCATTATTTGTTTTCGACCGGTCGCTTTTATTGCGTTTTATTTCATTTCACGAATGATTTATTGAAATTTTTCATTGTGTATTGTAAATTTATTGAAATGAAATTGATGAGCTGATGATTTATAATATTTAATTAATTACTAAAGAATAATTAATCATAATAATTATGTAATTGCGTAATAATTTTGCATTTGTTCACTCTCAGATTGAAAATACTCTGGAATTACAATACATTTTAATTATTTCACAAATTTACAATCGTTTTGTATTGTTAAAAAAATTTTCCTAACCTTTATTTAACCCTAATCCCTTGAACGTAGGTCGTTTGTGTCAACAGTCGTTTGTGTAAACAGCCTACATGCCTCCAAATTTTGATGAAAATGTTTAATGAAAAAGGGACTTTCGGGGCTGACAACAATTCTATCGCATAGTTAGGAACCCAAAGAACACTTACGAATTTTTACAGGTTTTTCCTTACGGAATAACAAAGTTAAATGAGCGGCGGACGCGAATGACCCATGTTCAAGGTTTATCTGTGCTGAAACTTAAAAATAATTCGTAAAAAGAAAAGGTTTTACAAAACTTAACCAACAATAAAACGATATTTAAAATAGTTCAAAATAAAGGTATACTATACCATAACCCTTGATAAAAATGCGTACGATTTATACGACGAGATATATGCTTCGAGAAACAAGCTTAGGACTAAAGAGTCACCTTAAAGAAAACTAGAAGCGAGTCGACATTTGTTCTTAGGTTATCCCCGTTAAACTCGGTTAAATTTTCACCGTAGAGTTGAGTTTTCCCGTGGTAAATACGAATAAGAAAGCGAGCGCTGTGCTCGCGCACAAGCGAACGGCAATAAATCTGGCCGGTAATGTCGTCCCGAAATAATAACGACAATAGAAACTTCCAACAATAAGCTCTTAGGACAATCGTATTGAGTGCAGTCTTGCATTCTACCATTCTCCTTCTCTATCATCTGTGTACAGCATGTACGTGTGCGTGTATTATAAGCCCCGGAGCACAATGGAATCGTTGTCGTCGTCTTCTTACCCAAGCCCTTCTAGCCCGAGAGATAACGCAGCGGATAATTATTGGTCGACGGTGCACCCGCTAGCCGACAACAGTTTAGCGGTTCTCGCGCCGTTTCTTGATCATTATACATATACCGGGGACAATGTAACGCGACGGGCGAAGGAGAGAAGCGACGCGTCGTTGTTACCGTTGGCTAATTGCGCGAGCCCCTTTATTTCTACTGTTTATTCTTAATTATTTTATTTTTTTTTTTTTTTTTTTTTTTTTCAATGCGAACTAGCGGAGAAGTCTCTTGATGATTTAATGAATGTTTAGTTAAATTAGAATAGATTAATCTTACCCTAAGGATACTGTTGGACTAAATGTACGATAAATAGTACGGCGACTTACCTGAAACAAAAACATAGAATTGTTGGAATGTATTTTGTTAAATTTATGTTTAATAAAGATTTATTTACAACAGCTAAGTTAATAACGAGCATGTTTTTCTTATATCGTAAATAAATATATTTGTTAATATATCATTTAAAAGTAGCTATTTATGCTACCAGTGCGAAAGAGATTGATTATCGCGCAGTTCGAGAATCAATTTTTGAATATAAATATATCGAACAACATTTTTTTTTGCTCAAACCTGTAAAATCTGACATTTTGCTCGTTGTATTGTAAATGATTTTTTAGTTATTTTATAAACCATTGCTTTAATATTTTTGTAAATTAATTTTTTACAAGTCAATAAATTTATTAAAAGGTATTAAAATTTTAAAAAAACGTACGTCATTTTTTTTAAAATGAAAAAGAAACTTTTTAAATGCAATTGCATTTTTTATTTAAAACATTGGTACAAAAGTTTTGAATTATCGAAAATACTATTTTTAAACTATTGTCGAAAATTAATCCTGATATAAAATAAAATTCAGTTTCATTTCACGTGAGTAATCGGCTAATAATGAAACGCTCAGCATTATTACTAACGAACTAAAATAAAAAAAATCGTTCAGTCGAAAAAAAAAAATAAGTTCGCTCAAGAGGCACAATCCGATTCGTACGCTACATTGGCTATATTTTTATTTTATTTTTATTTTATTTTTTTTTTTTTTTTAATCGCGTATATTAAATCCATTCACGTAACAAGAGAGAAGAGGGGAGCGTTGTTTCAAATAATATATACCTTTTATTCCACCGGCATATGTATGAGGAAAAGAAAAAGAAAGAAAGAAAGAGAGAGAGAGAGAGAGAGAGAGAGATCGAGCAAGATTGGCTGATTTCGCGGCAGCCGCGGATATCCTCTCGAAGAAATATGATTCGAGGGCCGTTATCGATGGAAATATCCAAGTCGGCAGCAACAAAGATGCTCGAAGAATCAGTCGGCGCCGGAATGCCGTTTCCACCGAGGCGGCTTCGGCGAAATCCTATCTATTACTTAGAGAGCTAAGTTACAGGCGGACACTGAATAAAAGAAAGAGAGAAAGAGAAAGAGACGAAAAAGAAGAATGAAAGTCGAGTATTCAGACACGTTCTGTATTCACGATAAGAGGAGGTACCACGAAAGTAGGCACGATTCATCACGACGGGGTCACTTTTTCTCTTTTTAACTTTATTTTTTTTTTTTTTTTTTTTTTTTTTTTTTACCCAAGCCATACTTGCCACTATATTTAAATTGAATAACGAGAAAATGGTTGAGATATGAACATAGAAAAGAATTGTTCCCGTGAATTGACATAATTGCCAAGAATGCCCTGAAATTTATAATAACCCAATTAGAGTTATTTATTATTTCATTATTAAAATTCATTTTTCGCTTTTCATTCGTGAAAAATTATTATTATTATTATTTAGTGTGAGTTTAAGATTATAAAGAGAAAGTTATCATAAACATTCAGATTCTCACGCGCAGAGTTAAAGCATTGTTCAAGTTTAATGCCAATTATAATCACGATTCATCGGGCGTTAATTAAAATCTTAAGCGTTAAGAAAAAATAAAAAGTCGCCAGTGCGCGATAATGAAAGAAAAAAGAAGAAGAAGAAGAAGAAGAAGAAGAAGAAGAAGAAGAAGAAGACAAGAACAGCTCCTTCATTTTTCCTCGACGACCTTTGGGCGACAATACAAATAGATCCGAGGGTGTTTGACGCCCGAGGCGTTGGTGCGCGCGTATTCGTACGGCGAAAAAACAAAAGCAAGCGAATGAAAAAGGCGCGCGCGCGGTCGGAAGGAAAAAAGAAAAATAAAAAGGAGAAAATTTAAAGAGGAAAAGAGAGGATGATATTCATTTGGCGAAAAAATAATGACCGCGACGAGGCAGAAAACGTCGGCGCTCCGATCCAATTATAATCGTTGGTCCACTTCGACTTGACACCAAGCGTTCTCGTGACTGCGAATGAAATAAAACAAAAAAAAAAAAAAAAGAAAAGAAAGAAAGAAGCACGAGGAAGATGGGCAAGTAGAAAAATGAAGGGAAAAAAGAGAAAAAAAAAATAAATAAATAAAAGAAAGAGACGAGCGAGTCCATTATCGCGTATGCGCGAGAAAAATGCGAGCTTTCGCATGCGCGGCGCTCGCACAATGGGACGAGGCGCGATCGAATCAAGATTGAAACAAATTGCTTTCGTCCGACGAAAAGGCGACGTTGTCCGCCTCCACTCGCGCTCCCGTCGTATCTGCATATATTTATACGCGTTTGTGCATACGTCAATATACGTTCGCGTTGTTTTTGTTAATTCTCGATTTTCTAGCGAAATCGAACGTTCGCGTTTTCTCTTTCTCCCTTTTTCTTTGTCTTGCTGGAAATCAACTTACGAAAGCCGATGAGTTTTCGATCCGAATTAATGATTCTTTTGAGTTAAAAAATAAAAGAAACAAAAGATAGATTACACGTTTTCTTTCTCTTTTTATACTGTTCTTTATTTTACGATAGCTTTCCAGCTGAAAAAGAATATTCCGTGACTTTGGATTAAAAAAAAAAAATGAGTTCGCGTAAGAGAATAGAAGTTTATTGTTGACATATGATACCATAAGAAAGATAAGGCACGAGTGAGTTAACTAGATCGGTTATTCTAGGTCTCTGGGAAGTCGACGCAAATAAAGGAATAAGTAGTTCGACTCAATGTTTCGTCCGACACGCGAACAATTATTACTACTTAGCGTCACGAGCAGAACTCGTAAGATATCTTTTTATTTAGCATTGAATATATGAATTTTAAAGCCGCATAAATCATTTTACATTTGTTTTACAGATAGGAGTTATTGGCACAACCTTTAATTGAAATCATTACTAAACTGTGAATTTTTAGCACAGGTATCTACAGTCAATTTGAAAATATCAAACGGATTATTTTTATATTTAATTACATAAATAAAAAATAAAAGTATAGATTTAAAAATTGTCGATTAAATGATAAATATTGAATTAATATTATATTCAGTAAATTAAAGAATGATATAGATAATTACCAACTACCAACTAATCCTTATCGCGCTCTCACGATCGCTTAATAATTCACGGTGTTCGCACGCATTCGCACAACAAAGAACCGCCTCAAATTAGTATATCATCTTGAGCGGA
Organism: Chalcis sispes; assembly: GCA_949987625.1. NCBI lineage: Eukaryota > Metazoa > Arthropoda > Insecta > Hymenoptera > Chalcididae > Chalcis > Chalcis sispes. The sequence goes on along the minus strand of OX465097.1, from coordinate 53,465,385 downwards.
ATACATTATAGCATTTCGGACAGGGACAATACCATAAACGAGGATTAGAACAAATTTACGGATGCATGAGGGCGCCTATTTCCCACTCGCTCTTCCTCCCTCCCCCTCCCCCTCTCTCTCTCTCTCTCTCTCCCCCTCACGCCCGCATATTTGTTAAGAACGTCAAGATAACGCGCAAGCGCTTAGATATGCGAAGCTTTTGCAGAGGACCGAAGAGAGCACAGCTTCGCAAAATCGAGAGAGAGAGAGAGAGAGAGAGAGAGAGAGAGGAACGATAGCACTTAGCGGTTATTACGACAGATAATCTCGACGATTAAGATAAATTTTGCGCGAGCATTAATTACTACGAATGCGCCGAACAGTTCGCTACCTTTCTCTCTCTCTCTCTCTCTCTCTCTCTTGGTTATTTTCATTTTACTCTAATAGAGTTGTACAGTATACCGAGCATGTGCTTGTAATACACGCGACGACGGCTCGGCCTCGCGAATTATTCGGGTAAATTTTGAAATTGTCAAGTCACCCATGTAAAAAGCTGAAGCGTGATTTAAGCACCGCGCTTATGAATCGTGTAAGCTTTGACGTCGTCGCTTCATTTTGCGCACGTTTCTCGTTATTTTTACCCATTTAGCCTTTAGTTTTTTTTCTTTTTTTAAACTGAAAATTTACATTAAAATTTTTGACGTAGTTAAAACAATTTTCTAACGTAAAAAGATTTTTTCTATAAAATTATTTTTATTAACGTACATATTAAAGGAAATGTTGACGTTTTATTAGATTAAACTGCAAATATTTTTTTTAGATTTCATCTAACGTGTATGAAATAAACTAATATTCAAAAGCGGTCGATTAAAATCTCTACAAAAAAAAAAAAAAATATGTATATATATATCCATCTACGTAAGATAAAATATTTTATCGCATATTTTATCCAGATTGCTATACGAGTAAGTTCAGCGTCAACGTTTGAGGGACTTTTCACTCGGATATCCGTTATGTTTTTCATCGAAGTGAGATTTTTCAATCTTTTCGATTTTCGAACGAAAGTTTCATCCCACTTCGATTGACTCCTACCACTACTCGATCGACTAACATTCTTCCTGCTTTGAGCGCGTTCTATACTCGCGACGAAAATTTCTTCTCCCCGTGTATGTGTGAGTGTTGATATTTATCCGCGGGGACGCAGACAGAGTGAGACAGAAAAGTGGCGCAATAAATGTCGAGGATGCGAGGACGAAACTCCGAGCACCGAAGAGATATGCGAAGAGAGGAACTTACCGGAGCCAGCGGACTCTTCGAGTTCATATTTCTTCATTACGAAGGAGCCGCAAATGCTGCGAGCGAGGAGTTTCTTTATATCTAAGTGTCCTCGTTGCTGAATGTTCTCGGTGCTTTCTTTTCCGGGTTCCGTCGCATCGATCTACTTTACCGAGTTTGCTTTGCGCGCGAGATCGATCAACTTACTTCTTATAACTCTTCTGCTTTATATTTGTTTTTCGACTATCAACTTTTATGCTCCTCTTTTTGTAAATTTTATAAATATTTTTAATATATTCAATAACAAATTAATAAAACAAACATAATGTTTTATTTACGAAAGATTTAATGTTTATTAGAACAAAAGAAGTTCAATTTGTTCTTATTCTTATTGTTAAGATTATTGGATGATTTTAATATCGAACAAAATGAAATTAAAATTTGGTTTTTATGAAATTAAATAATGAGACATGAATGTTCACAATAAAAATAAAATTCTATAGAGTAGATAATAAGAAAAAAATTTATAATTTTTAATTAAATATTTTATAATACTATGAAATAACTTTTAAATATCAACTCAGTTAAATAAATCACATTACATATCAATATATTGTTATTTTCTCTATACATTTTGAAGATTCATTTGAATACATCTTTCAGCTCAACTCAAATACACAATGATCGTTTATTCTTAGCAACGATTAAAATATAAAAAAAAAAAAAAAAAAAAAAAAAACATTACTGGTTGTAAAGACTACGTATATACGTATAAAAAGCAAAGTATCTCATTGTAAAAGCGAAAGGCAAACATTAATAAAGAAAACAATGTCCTTTGTAAGAGGGAGACACAAGAGCCACGAGCAATCTTGAAAACAAATCTAATAAATTTATTTTATGAATGCGCGCGGACTTTCACCGGTTGATGGCTCGGCCGGTTAGAACTCAATAGCTCCACGCACACATGGAGATTCCGATCGAAGCGAACGAGTTCTCACTATCTCTCTCTCTCTCCTAAAACTCAGCCATTATCCACTCGTTTCACGCTTGGCCTCCTCGCCTCTCTACAGACTCATCTTTCTATAAATTCTTTATATGTGCGTGAGCAATAAAGACACGTCTCCCTTCTCCCCCCCCCCCACCACCACACGTTCCATTGTCGTATGTAAACACGTGCGAGCGGCCTTTTTTTACAGGGAGAGAAAAAAGGGAGAGGAAAGAAAACGCGTGCGAGGCGCCCCCTCGGGGGTAACGTCTTCGCCGCGTATACTCGGCGCGGGAATTCGTCCTAACGAATGGTGAACTAGAAAGCGAACGGGGAAATAATATTTAGAGCCCACCGATGGTGGTAGTGGTTGAGAAACAATCTAGAAGGATGGAAGAGAATTCGCGAGTAAGAGAGCGTTGATAAATGAATGTAGCGGAGTGTTCCTTTTTTTCTTTATGTTAATGTGAAACACAAACTTTTTCTCGTTGTAATAATTAATTTGGCAGCTTAGTTTCGTTAAAGTTTTGTACAATAAACATAAATATAAATTGTATAATTTTTAAAATTAAGAAAACTAAGTTTGTCAATGTTTCGCGCTGCGGAACAAATTGTACGAAAATATCAGCAGCTGCATTTGTAAGTTTAAAATTCGTTAGTTTGGAGAACTATTTAAACTTAATTCATTTAAAATTATAATTATTTTATCAAAGTTATAATTAGTTTGCCTAAGCACTGATAATATTTTTCACGTGATGTTATATTGTACAAATAAATCATTTCATCAGCGCCAAATATTATTAAATTAAATGTTTGAAGGGTATTTATATATTACAGCTAAAATTTTTTGTTTTACTATCAACGAATAAAAACAAAATTATCCAATTGAAAATTTTCAATCGATATTGAATTTTTCACTACCCATTAATTCAATTAATTTTCAATATTTATCTTGGCTTTGTTAAAATTCGGTAAAGTTTGAACCCCTTTCGTACTTTTGGACGAATAATCGTCCAAAACCCGTAATTCGCGCGCAAAGCCTTACGAAAGCGATGAAAAAATATTTTTTCGCCACGAATCAAAGATCGGGCACGAAGCCGAAGAGAAATGTCTCGCGAATACAAATGGTCGCGCAGGTTAAAGCCGCGATCTACAAATTGTATTAAAGAAGCCGCGGTAAGAGGAAGGAGAGAAGAATATTCGATTCTGAATGGCCGGGATAGAAGATACAACGAAGTTATGATTCTCCTCGGCCTTTTAATCCTCCTTTCTCCTCTTTTTCGTTTTACCACAAGTATAGTCTGAATAGAGGCTCTCGAGAGCCGGGTTTCTGTGTCCGTACGAGGATACACACACACACACGCACCCATATATATATATATATATACGCGTCGAGTTCACCTTCCACGCGAGCGTAATTATTGTCGAGAAGGCGGCGAGACTGTACGCGGCAGCTTCTTTCTCTCCGCGCTCCCTACCTGCGTTCAAAAGCGAACACGCAACGCTCTTCCGTGCTTATGTGTATACATATAGATGTAGAAACGTGAATGTGCGCGGGAGATCGCGAGTGTTCTCGAGTGCGGTTGCGAGCGCGAGGGTTTCGACCTTGGAAAACGAGATATCTCGTTTATCAATGTTATATATCTTTGGAAAAAAAAGAACCTAGCCCTTTCTCTCTCTTTCTATCTCTTTATCTATCTTCTGCTTTCATTTCTATCTTCGTTATTAGGATTGTAGTATATCGCACGAGAAAATTTTTTTTTCAATCATCGTGTTTTGTGGAAAATTTTTTTTTCAATCTGTATTTTAATTAATAGTTTAGTGTCAAAGCTTAAATAAAATATTGAGCATATTTTGTTAAAAATGATCAAAGGATAAAAGTTGATGTTCATAAAAATGTTAGTAACATAATATGAATACGTGAAATTTTGAAATATCCAAATATACGCCTATAAATTCGTATAAATTTGTAAAAATCATGAAATTACGCGAAAATGAATTTAAAAGCGAAAAATTTTTGACAGCTCTCGCGACGAGAGAGTAAGAGAGAATTTGAAATTTAAAAAAATGAACTTAAAAACTCGACGGTTCACGCATTCAATTAATATTCATAAAATTCTTGTGCAATCCGACGCAAAATCGACAATTTTTCCTACCATCCTTCACATTTATCCGGAATGCAATTTATTTATGTACGCCTCGGCGTTGGAAAAGTATTGCACTTGAAATGTCCTAGTCTACTTCAATACTTGTAAAAGGATGCACAGCTGTCTCTATCCATATATGTATATACTCGTCAAATTTAAAACATGTCTCGTATGTAACGTAAAACTAGAAACTATTTTTCTGTTTACTTTGCGTAACGTAAAAATAAATAAATAAATAAATAAATTGTAATTTTATATTGATACGAAAAAATTTTCAAACAAATTTTAGTGACGCGCCGCTTAAAGCGAGTTAATTTACAAAATATTATACAATTTTTCGTAAATATATTTTAAACTCATTAAATGAAGTTGAAAAAGAGCAATAAAAAGCTCGTATAAACGTCTTCGACAATTGTTATTACGATATTTCGAGAAAAACATTAATTATTTTTTAAAAGTAATATAAAGTAATATCGTAGTAGTGCACTTAACTTTTTTTTATAATTACATCGTACCTTTGGCCGTATAATGAAATAGGACACGAAGAAGAGAAATAAAAGAATATATATATATAGGAAGGAATAAAGAGAAGAGAAAGAAAGGAAGGAAGAGTTAAACAAAGTTAGGATATTGAGCGGCGGGAAAACACGCAACGAAACCGCTCGAGAAAAACTCGCTTATACAGGACATAAAGGCGTTACGTTCGCTTATTTTCGACTTATAAATGAAAAAAAAAAAAAAAAAAAAAAACATGTATATATAGACGCTTAACTACGCGAATACTCAAAAGTTTACTAATTTAGGGAGAAGAAGGTTTGCGAATTGCAAAACAGAAGCCAGAGAAAGGAAATTTTCTTCTCGTTCTATTCTTTCGTCCTTTCGTTTTCTTAACAATAACGTGAATATTAAATGTGTCAACGAGAGTTAAACCTTTTTGTTATACAAGCGGATATAATCCTTTATAAATTTTAATAAGATTTTTAAAAACAGATATAATTACCGCGACACAAAATTTAAAATGGATTGACAGTTTTCAAATAATCTCTTTTTTTTTTAAATTGCTTTTCAAATGTAACTGACATATATGTTATGTTTTTTTTACTAATTTAGTTTCATCGACGTTTGAAAAAAATATTTAATAGTAATTCATGTTTTTGTATAACATTCAAATTTTTTGAAAAAAATTTTTAAACATTTTTTGAACGATAATTTTTTGCATTATTTCGAGTATTAATAACATTAAAATTACGATACTTAAATAATTTTTTCAGAATTCTACAGACTTTTCACGGAAAAGGATAATTCTTGTATATCGAAGCACGAGTAAATAATTTCTCGCAGTTTAACAAAAGAAACAACTAATATTTACCGGCAATTCAGGCCATGCGTTCGAAGTAAAATTTATCGCTCGAAGCGATATATTACGCGTGAAATAAAATGGAAGAAAACGCGTCGACATACACCGACTTCCTCCGTTTTGCGATACGTATCCGAGGAATAAAAAAGATGGGGATGCTCGAGAAGCTCGCGAGAAATATCGAAGTGGGGGAAAATGAAGCGGCGTGCGCGCATCTTGGAAAATCGAAGGTTTGTTTCACCGAGGAGAACGAGTTTCATTAATAGTCGAGCGCGTCGCGCCTTTCGTGCATGCGTACGCATACGCTCGCACAAGTAGCGTAAGAAAGAGGAAGGAAAGGAGGAAAAAAGCGGCTCGCCAACTTTTAAATTACATTTCGCCGGCGAGGAAGACGCTCCTTCCGAGTAGTCCTCGTTCTTCAGCCATTTGTTTTGCGAGCGCTATTTTGCCATGCCGTTTCGGCGCGGTTGTTTCTTTACACCGCGCATCTGTTTTAACGCTCGAGTTAAGATGCGAATATTTTGGATGCAATTAATTGAGTAAAATAATTTTTGTCGCTTGTACTCGCGAGCATTTTCCCCGAAATTACCTCGATAAACGGACTCGTGATTAAATGTACGCTCGTAGATCAACGTTACGATTTAATTAATTATTCGTTTGAAATAATTTAGAAAGAATTTTAAAATATTAAATATAAATTAATAAATAAAAATATCACCCAACTGTTGAATCAAGTGTAAAACATGATTTCTACAAATCGCTCGCTCTCGATATTTTTTAACGAATTTACGTCTAAATGGATATAACAACAACGAAAAAAAAAAAAATATTCCGTATATCGTTGCTTATTAAAAACAAAACAAGAGTGTACCAATCGAACTGCATGAAACGAATGAAAGTCTACGCTCTCGGTGTTGAATCGTTACTATCACAGCCCATAATTTTTATATTTGACTATCTCTCTCGCGTTATACCAGCGCGCGACAAGTGCTAACAAAAACTTTTGTTACAAGTGGTAACAAAAAATTATTGACGCGGAAACCTAACAATATTAATCGCCGACTTTTTTTATTTTATTATTTTTTTTTTTTTTTTTTTTTGTGGCATCAATAGGCAAACTCTCTCAACGCATCGCTGCTTTCCGGAAAAAGATACGGAAAAGAGAGAGAGAGAGAGAGAGAGAGAGAGAGAGAGAGAGAGAGAGAGAGAGAGAGAGAGAGAGAGAGAGAGACCGAACGCACCGCGAAATTCAACCGATTGCCGTTTTATCAGCTTTTTTGCATCGAGTCGCTGGTACGGAGCGAAAGTGGAAATTCGTGCGAGCCCAGCTGATCATTTGCTGATCGCAAATGGACTCGAAATTGGGACAGCCAGATCGGGGCTAATTTTGCCGAGCTCAGCAGCCGAGCGCCGTTAATAAAATGATTACCTAACGATTGTCCGAGCATCCATGTGGAAAGAAATTAGCGGTCAGAGGAACTATAAAATAGAATATAAATAAAATATTGTTTGTGAATTTATTGAAGAAGATATTTTACTTTTGCACTGTTAGTTTTTAAACGATTACTGTTTTTCGGCCTAAAAAATTTCTTTTGATTCTAAAATGTCTCGTCGATGGCGATTAGAAATGTATTTGATGTACCAGGCTGTTAAATAAGTTTTGCGGTTTGATAAGAAAAACACAATTTTATGGTTTGAAATACACTTTATTATTCAGTATAGTCTCCCTGAACATCAATACACTTGTTCCAACGAGATTTCAATTTATGAATTCCATCCCTGAAGTGAGAATCTGGAAGGGCTGCAAAATACGCTTCCACATCTGTTATGACCTCATCATTTGATGAAAAACGCTTTCCACGCATGAATTGTTTTAGGTCTGGAAACAGATGGAAGTCGCTAGGGGTCAAATCTGATGAATACGGTGGATGCTTCAACAATTCGAACTTTAATTCATGGATTTTAGCCATTATCAAAATGCTCTTGTGACCCCGTGCATTGTACTGATGAAAAAGGATTTTTTTCTTCTGCAAACCGGGTCTTTTTTCACGAATTTTTTCCTTCAGCTGGTCTAAAAGGTTACAATAATATTCAGAATTTATTGTTTTACCAGTTTGCAAGTAATCCACAAACAAAATTCCTTTCGCATCCCAAAAAACTGATGCTAACACCTTCTTGGCCGATTTCTGGACACAAACTCGTTTCGGAGCCGAAGAACCAGGTTCACACCACTCTTTAGCCTCTTGTTTTGATTCAGGATCATGATGATAGACCAAAGTCTCATCCATAGTGATGAATCAACGCACAAAATTCACTTTATCCTTTCGAAAACGCTCTAAATGTTGCTGAGAAAGTCGCATTCGAATGTGTTTTTGTTCCATTATTAGCGAATGCGGCACCCATGGTGCACACAGCTTTCTGAAATCCAATACTTCAGTCAAAATATTGCTTACACTGCCCAATGAGATGCCTAGGGCTTCTACTAAATCTCTTTCAGTCACTCGACGATTTTCCAATACGATATCCTGTATTTTTTCTACGATTTCTGGTGTTGTTGCTGTTTTTGGACGTCCTTGACGTGGATCGTCTTCAAGGCTTGTACGACCACGTTTAAATTCAGCAACTCATCTTTCTACTGTACTAATTGAAGGCGAAGAGTCCTTATACACTTTCAACATTCGTTCATAAATTTCCTTTGCTTTTAAACCTTCCAAAAATAAAAATTCAATCGCTGCACGATTCTTGATTTTTTCCATTGTAAAAAAATACTGTGACACGTCGATACTAAATGGCTTGTAAACAAAGAATGAATTGACAGATTGAAATGAAACTTCACATACGTTCATATGAAGAGTGAACCAACATAACAAAAAAAAATTTAGGCTAGTAGCAATACCCTTTGTTATCGAACCGCAAAACTTATTGAACAGCCTGGTGCGATTAAAAATAAAAGTTATATACTATCGTCTTTTTATTTTTATACAACGATAACATATTTATTCATGCGCTTTAATTTCATGTTTATACTCGCAAAGTTTCGCAATTACAATTACTTAACATTGATTTAAAATTATACCTCATCAATTTCGTAATTAACTCTGCATTAATTATTTTGACATAATGGGTCATTTAAATTATAATTATAACAAATTAATTAACCGATATTATCAGCAACTAAAATTTTTCGTCGGTGAAATTTTTTAGATGAACTATTACAAATTTTAATTTTATCAACACATGGGATATTAATTTTTGTATATAATCATTATTTTCATATTAAACTAATAGATAGGAGTTCATTTAATTAAAAACAAAAAAAAAAGAAAACATTAAATTAAAAAACCAAATGTAAGTAATACCGAATGTCCGTAAAAAACTGTTGGAAAAAATATAGGCAATAATAATATATCTTCTCTACACACATAATATCTCCGATAATAAATGATCTTAATAATTTGAGTTTTACATTTTTTTTTTCTTTTTCCATTAATATTTTTTTTTAAAAGAAATTTTTTTTATTTCATATGGATGCTTTTGAAATTGATTCCATAAGAATTATTTAATTGAATTACCGAGATTAAGTTATTGCGGGGAACATTAGTGAATCCATTTCAAGCTCCACCGCGGATACATTTTTCTCGGGCAATATGTTTGCGTATACTTAGAGAGTATTTGAATTATAAAAAGTCATTTGCATGTTATTGATTTTTGGATGGGGGGATCATCTATTGAAATGTACTTTATATATATATATATATAAGCGAGTAAAATATTCTTTATAAATATTAAATTAGCGCGATAGTTCTGATCAAAATGGAATTAATGCGACTTTAGTAGTCGACGTCAAATTTTAGGCGCAAGAAACGAACGGTTCATATAGATCAATCTATATCTATATTGCTCGAATGCAACGTTAAACAATTTTGACACGATAAAAAATACATATTAATTTATGGAAATACGGGGAAAAAATTAATGCGACCAAAAGAAAAATATTTAAAATTAAGGTATATGAAAATGCATAAAGGCGTTATGCAAATACATTGTATTTGTAACGTAATCTCTCGAGTCTGATTCACTCTTCTCGAATTACCACTTTAATGTGAATACATTATGTATAATACTGTACTGTAATACGTAAAATAACCCGGGCTTTAACTAATTTTGTACCGTTTCGTGTACAAACAATTAAACGATATTAAAAAAAAAATTATTTTATTTTTCATTATTATTTGAAATAACGATATTCATCAAATTTAACAAAAATTTTAATTTTTCAACAATAGCCATATATTTTATAATTATTATTATTTGAAATCTAAGGAACCACACGGCGAGCGACGATAAAATCGCTCGAGTAAGCAGGCTTAAGTTTTATTCCACAACCGAGAGAATATACGAGTAAAATCCTACATCGACCCTTGCGCATTGTTAAACGGGCAATCTTGCAACAACACCGCTCCTGTCCCATGCACACACAAGGTCGCGGAATTGCGAAAGGAATAATTCGTCACGCATGGCGTCGTGAGAAGGTAATATAACCACGCCCTCGTTATTTTTTTTCTCCTTCTTTTGTGCGAGTGTTGAAAGGTTATTTTGTTAGGTCTACATACGTACGTTTAACGACTTGTTCACCGTGTCTCTACGTTATATCGATTGCAGTGCGAAAATTTCTCTCTCTCTCTCCCTCTCTCTCTCTCTCTCTCTCTCTCTGTCTCTCGAGGCGCCTTTTAACGTTTTATCTTTTGCATTTATACGTTCGCGCGTATAGATTAAAACGAGGAAGAAGCAAAAACGAGAGGTTAATGGGCCGTAAAATCGATTATTTCCGTTATTTATGGACTTGTTCCCAAAATTTTTGTTCGTCGATTATTACCATAACCATTTTGTGGATGCGAAGGATAATTAATAATAACCAAACGGTGTAATTATACGTGAATTTACGGTGTCGATGCTTCGTTGAGCGGATTTTCTTAATACGAAATTCATCGTAATACGTCTCTAAAATGATTATGAAAGTAAATAAAAATAAAGTCGATGAGTGCGCTCTACGAATTTAATAGAGTTTGCGGATATTTCTATTAAGTCAGGAAATTAAACGCTTTTTTTAATTCTCTTTTTTTTTTTTTTTTTTTTTTTTTATGTTTTTTTACCGTAACGAAGTATATGCATACCTTTCGTCATACTAATATTACCGTAATTCGGTTTCTTTCATTGCGTGTCAGCGACTCGCGTCATTTAATTCAAAAACCTTAGCGTGAGACTTGCACGTTATAAAAAAGTCCGGTAAAATTTTTATAATGCGCATATACTTGGGCGACTTTAAAATAGGCTGCAGACCGTAAAATATGTGCGCTAAAATGATTATAATTATAAATCGAGTTCACGACTATTTATGCAACGTATTAAATAAGTCGAGAAAATTGTGAAAGTTTTTTTTTTTTTTTTTGTTTTTTTAATTTCTTTTTAACCTAAATCGACCGTACGTTCAAACATGAAACGTCGTATTGGAAGTAAGGAGAAGACGTAGTTGCGTTTTCAAAAGGCTAACCCTAAAAAGCCTTTCTTCTCTCCAACTTTTAGCCTACAGCAATGCCGAACGCGCGGATGAACGCACGAGTAATTGCGTGCGGTACCCCAATAAATCTGACAATTAGGCGTGTCTCTCTCTCACTCTTTTTTTTCCTTCGGGCATGGGAATCGTTTCTCTGCGTACAACTCAATAAAGAGAGAGGGAGAGGTAAGTTCTTTTTCGCGCAATCGCACGCACACGCGTGCTTTTCGTTCATTATTTATTTACGTTTTTTTATTATTATCTTTTTTTTTTTTATCTTTTCTCTTTTTCAAGTAACGGTAACAGTAGCAACACGCTTCCTTTCAACGTACGTGTGATGTCATGCGTGATTGACTTGCTTTCGAGTGAGGCAGGGATAGAACGGGGGTAGGTTACAACGCGAACGCTGTTGCTTTCGTTGCTCGCTTTTACTCTATACATAACGCGCTTGCTCCATTTTGTCGGTGCCGTTCTGTACGTCGAGTTGCCTCGGTTGGCTTTATATAAGGGTCTGCATTTAACATTCGCGCGCGCGTCCAGGCTCATTTTAATTTTAAATTTATTATAATGCATCACACCTCCAACATATGCTCGAGAGGAAGTCGCGTAGAACGATATTTATGAAATTGTGTCATTATCAAGTTTTGATAAATAATTTCATTGCCTGGTTATTCATGGCATTTGAATCTTTTTTTTTTTTTTTTTTTTTTTACTTAACAAATTGTTATAAATAATGCATTTGATTCTTTCATTATCATTAAAAAACTTAAAATATTTTGCTATAAATGCTTTTGTAATTTTATAGATGTTGCTTTTTATATTAATTATTTGTTAAAAAAAGAAAAGAAAAAAATTTTAAATCCATTCGTAACATAAATAAAATACGCTGCATTAAAATATTGGATTTTTCTCAACAAAAATTGGTTTTCAATATGCAAAAAATATAAGAAAAATATAGTAATTAATTATTTCTCATTTTTTGGCAAGATACCTTTTTGCCATCATTAAAAATTTTTAACGAATTATAAAAATATTTTTTTTTTTTTTTAATACTATACTTTCATGAAAGAAATATTTTAAAAAGTAAAGTATTGCACCATAAATCCGCACAATTTCACTTTGATGTTCCTAAAAATTGTATGAATCTTTTAACATAGTTATTAAATATTATCGGAATTTTAAAGTTTTCATAATGGCAGTCCATTAAAGCGGATCAAAATTTTGCGCATTTTATGCATCCTAGATATGTAAAATGTATTACATTACATTGTACAAAACGACACACACAAATAAAATTTTACAAAAAATTTTCAGCGATTTACGAATAAAATTTGACGAAAAATAATGAATAAGCAACGTTCAAAAATCAAATTGAGGAAATTTTGGCATAAATTTTATAAAATGTACTTCGAAATCTCAACGAAAAAATGGCTTAAAATATAATAAATCTCAATTAATAATTTATTAAAGTTAATTAATTTCAGGATAACATTATTCCAGTGGGTATTAACGTAAAGTGTAAAAAATGATTATATACATATAATAATGTATTGTATACAACAAAAAAAAAAAAAAAAAAAAAAAATTGAGGGTATATTAAACATAAATAAGTTTTAATATTTTCATTTAAATAATTGTTAAATATGTTAAATTCCTAAATTGAAAACTAATCAATTCGTAAAAATGATTACAGGAATTCGCAAAACTTTGAACAGTGACTATAACGACAATTCACGTCATCAAAATCCTTGCGGCAAACCAAAAAAATCATATAATAGCAAATTCTAAGCGAGTTTGACGACAAACGAGAGTCGCAATAATTTTGACAATATCCCGAGTAAAGCAGCTGCAATTTATTCGGGAGTTGCAGTAACAGTAACCGTGTATTTCTAAGCATGCTATTTCGAGCTACGAACTTTCGGTGCGAGATAAACGCATTTGACCGCGCGAGCACGCGTGTCGAAGCGTTGTCTAAAAAACGTATCTTCTCGTGCATAGCCTATTTACCGGGTATACGTAACGCTCTCATCAAGTGAGGCACGCGCGCTCGCGAATGTATTCGCTGTTGAATTCGCAAGAGAGAAAGAAAGAAAGAGAGAAAGAAAAAGAGCTTGTCACTCCCCCTCGAGAAAGAGGGAGGGAAAGAGAGAAACGAGATTGAATTATTCTTTATTCCAGCGCATCAAATTCTGGACAATTAAGGAAATTACCGCTTGGAACCTCTCTCTAACCCACTCGGCGTTATTCGGTCGGAAAGCACCGGAATATTCCGGCAAAAGTTTTCGCGTTTTAATGCACTATAAACGCGAGGGAGAAGAGTAAAGATTAACGCGAATAAAAAAAAAAAAGATAAAAAAACAAGGAACGAAATAAAAGAGATAGAGAGAGAGAGAGAGAAAGAGTCACACTGGTGTCATTTAAATGGAGCGCTTTGATATATATACGCACATTTCGTGAAAAAATTGCGAGATTGTTTTCAGGAAAAATCTTTTACAAAAAACGAGTGAGAAAGAGAGAGAGAGAGAAATACACTTTAACGTCGTGACGGCAGAAGTTTTAGTTTATAGTATGTTTTTATATGATCGTTTATTTATATTATCATTTATATGATATTGTTAGTATGATCGCGCGCGAAATGCGATTTTGCGTTTATTAAAGTTCTTTTTAATTAGTAAAAGAGCGGATGGATAATTCGTTTTTTCTTTTTCTATCACCGACATTGCATACCTGGCGTTAAAATTTTCAGATTTCCAGAATTTTTTACTCGAATACTTTTTGAATCGAGATATAACGAAATTATCTTTTAAATTATTTTGCTGATAGTATTCAATTTTGCTTGCGCAAATTAGATAGATTTATTTTTCATGGTAGTCTTGAGTATCTTAATTATGAGTAATTAGAGAAATGTAAAATGGAAACAAGTTCTTTAATAGCGCTTGAAATGTTTTCGAAAATTCAACGTAATTTTAAAATCCGACAGTTTATCTTTGATGTTTTTTAAATGCGTTTTAAATTTATTAAAATCTACGTTGCTCTCGACATTTGAAGTTGTATTAAAAAGCGAATAAATAAATTAAGCATTTATTGCAAATTATTATTATTATTATTATTATAAAAAATTTTAATACCCGAAATAATAACGCGAAATTTATGTGTACAAAGTGCAGGTGCAAAACTGTTTGTCTACCAAATCACACTTTTTAAAGAAAATCATTAAATGCTACTGCGATTTATTTTCTTGTACAAAGATAAAGCAAATAACGAACTCTATAAATTAAGACGAAGCGCTGTGATTTACTAAGACACACGCGCGAATTCTCTATTTACCAAAGTTTACAAAGGGAAGGAATCTTTCATCTAATTAGAGTCTCGTCAGTCGAGCGTAAGATTTTCATACGATGAGAGATTTTGAAAACGGAGAAATACAGATGATAAAGCAAAGTCGACGGGAGGCGTCAAAAGGAAGCGCGACAACAAAGAGAAAAATAAGACGCTCACAATAGCTACGTAAATTTGAGGAAGTCGTTGCTAATTGCTCCTTTCGATAGTACGTTCGGCGCAGCCAAGGCCAATGAATCTGGTCCGGGCAGCATCAGCAGCAATTCACTCAATCAGGATAATTAGGAGACATGCATATACGGAGATTGCGCACGCGGAGCAACATGCATATACATGCCCCGAAGGAGGGATATACGTCCGCTGTATGTGCACCGACAACGGAAACGCCGCTATATACACCCTGCGCGCATTGTACTGCTCGGATTCAGCAAGAGAGCTAGAGAAGGACAAGAGAGACTGCAAGACTCTTCTCTCTCGCTCTCTCTTTACGTCTCTCTGTTGACGCGGTCGTGCCACTGGCGCACGCACAAAGGGCCTATTGTGACCGAAGATCACTACCGCCGATCCTCTCTCTGTCCTCGTTCGTATGTGCCAGTCCTCTGCATTATTATTATTATTATTATTATTATTATTAAAGAGAAGTGTGCGGCGATACACCGCGCATCGTCGTCAGACACACCGGAGGAGCGTGGAATGCTCGCTTTCAGCGCAGACGCGACGTTTTCGACGACGAAGAAACGTAACAGACGCCCAAGGATTCGTCGAACGTTATCGAAGCTTTGCCAAAGATAGCTGTGAGACGGTACAGAGTTTTTTTGGATAATGTAATGTCGTGTGTCGACAATTTTTTAATTTTTCTTTTTAGTTTTCTTTACGGAAAAAATTTACAGTATTGGAAAAAATACTTTACTATGATTGCATCACATATTCGTCTTAATCGTGAAACTAAATTTTATTACGATTCGACAACAATAATTATTCGAATGGATATTCATAATTTTTTAATAAAATAATAAACGTTCATTATTTTAAGTATATTATTTATTTGAGAACGCAAAAATATAATTATTAATCAATATTCAATTATTAGTTTTTCTATCTCTTTATGACCAAACGATAAATTTTTATTCTCTGAAACAAAAAGGAATAAAAATTCTTTTATCATTATGCTATAAAAATATACTATTCAAATAATTTTGAGCCTTTATATTTCTGGAAAGAGAAAATCCGTATTGATGTTTTATCACTGAACTTTGATTGTAATAAAATAAACTCCAACAAGTTAAAACTCGTAAGACGAAAAAAAAAAAAAAAGGAAATAATGGTAATACTGAGAAAACAATGATATTGAAATACCAGTATAGGATACCACATTACCAATAGAGAACTTGTCACTGCTGTACAATAATTCAATAAAAAGTCAAAGCCTTTTATTTGCCAGCGAAAACCGGAGACGTCTTCGGAGCTGGAATTCGAACAATAAGTTTGCGGTGAAGGAGTATCGGCCAGCATCGGCGTTACTGATAGTAGTAGGATACGAGCGATTGAAAAACGCAGAAGAAGAAAGGAAAAAGAGAAGAATAAAAAGAAAAAAAAGAAAGAAAGAAAGAAAGAAAGAAAGAAAGAGAGAGAATACGAGAGGTCAACAAAGTCCTCGAACGAAAGAGACTTCTTGGGGTGTACTATTCGAGCCTCTTTTTGATAGCGAGAATTCACACGTATATACACACACTTATATCATCGCGCACATAAACATAGACGAATGTGTGTACACATAAACCAACCTGGAAGAAATTTCAGCGTCGTCGTAACTCGACCTGGAATTTCGATTATTGGGAAGAGACAGATAAAGAGCGAGAGATCGCGAGGACACTTCTACGGCGACGCGCGACAATATAGGAATGCTTGAAATATCTGATTTTAAATAACAAGACCTCGGAGGAATTTACGTTCGAAGTGTGTTTTAACTATATAGCTTCGTTTATTGACGGATGACGCGAGAGCATTGTTAACAAAATATGCCGAGCTTCGATTTGATTGATTAATGTATAAGTAGTTGTACATCGACATAGTTACACCCGGTAATAAAAATATTTTTCATTCCATCGAAAGATACTTAATTCACTAGGTATGATTTTTTTTGTTTTTGTTTTTTTTTTTTTTTGTTTTTCAGATTGATTATTTCGTGGATAAACGATAAAAAAATTGCAGTTATTATTAAATGAACTGTACATTTTAAACTGTGCGCGATGTTTCATTAACGATGAATGTATACGCGATCGTGAAAAGTTTCGTTTCGTGTACAATAATTATCACGATATTAATGCACTGAACAAATGGTAATATATGCCGAACGCATACTGTTGATCAATATTTGAAATAACGTGTGCACTCATCATTACCAAAACGATGGGTTAAGGAAATTTTTCAGCTGTCACGTTATCAAACACATCAGATATCGAAATGCGAAGTTTATGGAAAAAAATGAAAGGCAGCTCATTATCGAATTCTATTTACTCGTTTATGCTCGTGTATAATATCGGATATTCGATAATAAATCAGCTTTGCTTTTAACTTTTCAGATTTAGATGCTTTAATCTATAAACTTTGTATGCTATATTTGTCCTTTTCATTGTTGTATAATGTACATTATATAACTTTTTGTATTAAGAAAGTATTGTCTGTGCCAAAACGATTACATAAATAGTAACAAGTTTCATTAACATTTATAAAATAAATTTAAAAAAATATTAAGAATATTACCTTTGGAGCAAACGATAGAGAAAATTTTATATTAAAAAAAAACTTCAACTATTCCTCAACCTCGAAAAATCAAAACCCGAACAAACAATCCAAGCTCGATAGTTGCTTACGTAGAGAGTTTACGCAACGGTTTGTAAGGAATAAGTCGCGCATACGTTAAAGGGAAGAGTTAACCGGCCTTATAAAAATAACGAAACTTGGTACGTCGTTAAAGAAATATTTGCGCAAACGACCCAACGGCCAAAATCCTCGCTATGCATTTATCCAGGACATGTAAGCGGGACTAAGACCCGAACGAACGAACGAACAAACGCGTTTGCCTTATCACCCTTGCTTATTCATGCAAATCCGTCATGCAAAAGCGTCTTCCCTGTCTTCCTCCAACGAATGGGGACAGAACGGATGGACGATGCGAGGATTGACGCACACTTGTTACCGTACTTGCGACGTCTGACGTTTTTTATTACGAATCGTCTGGTCATTATTAACGCTACGATCGCAGACGAGTAAACGAACATTGATTTTTCCATCCAGAGACTAAAAAAATTAGCAAAGCGAGCTGTTACGATAACGTAAAAGGTATGTGGACAGACTTTGCGCGACGTCAGTCCGAAGAATAATCGGGTCAAGCGGCGAAGCCGGGCAATATACAAAGGAAGACGTACATATATGTATGCATAAATACATGCACATATATATATATATATATATATATATATATATATATATATATATATATATATATATATATATAACCGCGCTCTGGAGAATTTCACCTTATAAACGGATTTAATAGCGACGACAGGGCAACTATGAGGGAAGTTGGAGGGTTCGCTCAATGGCAATACCTTGGTCGCAGGTCTCCTTCTCTTTCACCTCCCATCGGTTTCTGCATTCCCGAAAGCTTTAGCGAATCGCTTCCTGCGGATTGAATTTAATTTCGCGCTCTCTCTCTCTCTCTCTCTCTCTCTCTCTATCTCTCGGACGGAGTTGTGAGTTCGCGTTATCGAGACTCCGCGCCACCTCAAGTAAAAGCAAGTATATACTCGTATGCGCGGCATAAATTTTGATTATACAGTGAAATCGTGTGATTTTATTTAAAAAAATGGTAAATGTTTAAATTTTCACTCATCTGTGCTGTTAGCGCTGTATGTAGATGTTTTAGGCAAAAAAAAAAAAAAAAAAAATTATGTGCGTTGATTGGGCTTTGAAATTGTAATAGAAAACGCGTCATTATTTAGCTTCTTTAAACCTGCATAATTGTTCATAATTCAAAAATAGTTTAAATTTAATTTTGAATAATACTATTAAATATATATATATATATATATTTATTTTTTTACGAAATGACGTGTTACATTTAGCACTGTTCTACACATCTAAAAATTCTCAAAATTAAAACTTGTAACTTTGGAAGATATTTCCCAACTGAACAACGAAACTCGCTTTTGCAGTAAAATGAGAAAGCAGAAACGAAACGACATGCAAAAGAAATGCAAAAAGAGAAAGAGAGTGTGAAAGAGAGAAAGAGAGAGAGAGAGAGAGAGAGAGAAATCGTAGTAGCATAGTATAGTAAAAATCTTATAATTAGATTCTCCAACCGAGTCTTCATTTTACCGAGCGCGCGAGCGCGGTAGACGAACGTAAAACCTCGCTTCGTCGAGCAGGCGTTTACAAAGCTGACGGCAATCGGACGAAAAATTTTTTTAAACGCGGACACAAAGTGTAAAAAGGATAGGGTTTCGACAGCGCCATCACCGCCGCTCTTACTCTAAATCAAAAGAGGGCGAAGCTGAGAGAAAAAAAGGGATGATCAAAACAGCTCGCGAAGAAATAAAAAAAAGCTTTCGACTCGGAGAAATAAAAAAAATAACGGCTGCCGGAAAGAAAAAAAAAAAAAACGAGGCCACGAAAAGTGGATACAAACGATGAATGAATGTTTATATACTCGTATTTTGTGTGTGAGCGCGAGCGAGGAACTTCAAAGAATTCGAGTAACGGCGGACCGCGCGAATCGCAAGCTGCGATTTGAATAGAGAATGATCACGTAACTTGCACGAGGTGTTACGGGAATCATTTATTTTTATTTATTTATTTATTTATTTGTTGTAAGAAATAAAAAAAAAGTTTCTCTCGCCGCGCTGTTACGTTATCGTACAAAAATCTATTTATTAATTAACAAAAAGAATCATCACTTCAAAGGGCGCCATAAAAATTGATTAAAAACAGTGTGACTTTTTTAATATCTCATTGCAAAATGAAAAATTAACAAATGTTTCTTAAAGAAAAAGTAAAAATTTGCAAGTTAACAACATTATCACCCTTACTTGAAGCACAACGAATAAAGTTCTACCACGTTGCATTAACGATCGTTCGACCACAATACGGCTACAATACAGCCCATCCCTCGCAAAGTGATCGGCAATTATCTCATATTTTATTCACGCTCCCTCGAGCCTCGCCATCACTAGCAAATTTACGCGCATACGCTCGTCACCGTATCCCTTCTTCGCGTGATCGAAGGAAGAAAGAAAATTTCTAACAAATAATAGCCGTATACGCGTAGCGCAATATATAAAATACGCGCGCGGGCGAACAGGCCGCTGGAGTCGTAATTACCGAGTACGTATATAAGAGAAAGGTAGAAGGGGAACGCGAGGGAGGACAATAACATCGCGAGCGGCTCCATCCTCGCGCATTCGCGATCGATCTATCTCGCTCTACGCGCACTCGATCTATTCGATGCATCGATGATTGAAGCTCGAGTCCCGCCCGATGAAACGCCGACGCGGCAACCTCTGCGCGTCTCTGGTTCACCCACGCTCTTAATGAGACCAAGACATTTGCTGATACAGCGCGAGCCAAGAAATTACCCATGGCCCCGTTATCTCGTACCGATACGCGTAAGCATCGGGGCTTGCCGATGTATTGCGCTATCGATGTATTCACTTTCTCTCTCTCTCTCTCTCTCTCTCTCTCTCTCTCTCTCTATCGCGATGTTTGCAAAGTCTTCGTATATTTGAGTTCGTTGAGTAGACGCAAGACTACGAAGCAATCGAAACGAAAGCGCTAACGTGGTGGGATAACGTAGCGAATCGATGACGATTCTGCTATTGCAGTTTAATACGTTTCATCGTTCGTTACAAGCCTCGAAATACCCAATTGCGTTCTAAGCGTGACCGGCGCGATTAAAAAAAGAAGGCCCGTTAAAATATAGCTGCGATGTAGATTAAGTTATTCATTCGACGACTGTAATATTTTCACAATATTTCTTAATAAAAGCCTTACGACGCTCTTACGTTATTACAATATTACACTTACATTAAATAATGAAATAAATTTTATTGTCGAAAGTATAGTTTTAAAAACGTCATTAAATCATTCAAAAAAAAAAAAAAAAAAAAAACTTACCAAAAAATAAATGAGAAAATATTTAGTAACGAACAACATGATACATCATTCAATTTGCTCAATCTGTTATAAACTCGAAAAAAGAAAAAAATCATCTATCGAAAATCAATCATTGACTTTTCCCCGCATTGACATTAATCAAGACGCAGACTCGAAATTCAATCGTTCGTATAAATGAAACCTTTCGCTTTGCGGAAAGACCTTCTTAATCTAAACGTTCTACGTTCCTCGCTCGATTGCCGCCTTTGATGTCTTCGGCTTCTAAAGCATATATATACGCGCGTAATTTTCCTCCTCCTCGTCACCTTTCGCCTTCGTCATCGCTCTCCTTGTTTTCGTTGCGTATACGAAGCAGCGTTTTATTGAGCCACGGAGTATATCCGACGCTACGATGTTTTTACATTTTTCTTTTTTAATGATTTTTATCTTCGTTGTTTGCACGCGTGCTTAGAAATTTTCATTTATTTGAGCGTATCTTTTAATCATGTCAATTGTAATCGATTGATCGATGAATTACTGAGTAATACCTAAATGCATGTAATTATTAATTATCATGTTTTAAATGTAAGATATACGCTTGAATAAATGTAAAAATTTATTCGAAAATAGAAATTTTTCTTTATTTTTTTTTTAAACGTGATTTTTAGTTTTTTGACTATATATATATATAACGAATATTTTTAAAATAATTAGCTCTGTGCGTTTAATTAACAATTTTCCGATAGATTCGCGAATACTATGTATTTTAGTTTCATTCTAATTAATTTAAATTCAATTAATTCTAAAAAAAAATATGGTTTTTAACTTAAAATAGTAATTGCAATTTCTCGCATTTGACATATAACTTTCAACAAGTGTTGTGCGTTTTATCCAATTAAAAGAAAATAAATATCGAAGATATTAAGACTTTTTATTGCGATATAAGTGGAAAAAACTTTGCTAACGAACGCGAAGCAATTTTATTGATTTTTACGATTCAAAACAAAATTTCACGATGAAAAAAAAATCAAAGCTTAGTATCATAACGATAGAGCATTGCTAATTAATTGAATAAAATTTTCTTTTGTAGCGTATATAACGATGTATAGTGATTATTTAAAAAAATTAAATTAGAAAGTTTCTATATTTCATAATCATTCTAAAAGGAAATGTTTAACGATAAATAATTTGTATAAATGGAACAAGAATATAATTAAATCGAAAGCGTTTATTATTCATTAATATAATTTGATAATAGAATAATCATAAAGTTTTGCTTCAAATAATCATTCAACATAAACATACAAATAGATTTTTAAAACAAAATAACCTCGAGCAAATTTTTAAAATATACATCTATAAAATACACGACAAAATAAAATTAAAGCTCACAACGAAGATAAAAAAAAAAGAAATTTTTGAATCACTTCCACCGCACGTATCTCCTGCGACACAAAAGCAATCAACCCAACCCAAGCGGCTCGGATCTACTCAGCAGCGAGAATTCCAGTGGCAAAATTCTTATACTCGAGAGTAGCTCAAGAGGTCCTTTCGTCGCGTAATAAAGTTGGAGAATCGGACGTTGAGGCGACGCCATTAGAGAGCGATTACGAAGGTCGTTAATCGAAACGAGAGAGAAAGAAAAAGGTATCGTCCGCGCGCACTCGCGATGTATATCCCCTCTGCAACCTCGCAGCCACTTATAGATCGACGATCTCGTTAAGCTCGATAAGCAGCTCGGTTACTACCAATTAGGTTATCGTAAAATTCAGACCTCGGCAGAACCTTGTCTGTCGACTGGCCAAAGTGGCGAAACTCTCGCGCGCTTCTTCTTTCTTCCTTTGTACGTGGTAGACACTTTTTTTTCTTCCTTTCTATGTGTTGAGTGGCTTTTATGCGTGCATATATGTGTGTATGTGTGTATGTGTGTATGTGTGTGTGTATGCGGCGCGAGATATTTACGAATAGGTTGTATTTAAATCGATTTTACGATTATAAATTTACAAAGTTGTATGCGCGCATGACTTCATTAATAAATTTCAATACTTTATCAATATTTTAAAAAGCACTTTTAAATTTATTTTTTTTTTTCTTTTTTATAAAATAAACCTTTAGCAACTATTTTTTATAAGGTAATAAATAAAAATTCTCTATATACATTTGAAAATTTCATTTCGATTGAAAATCAATTATTTATTTCTCTCGCGCTCATTAAATCCTTAGTATTTCATAGAAAACAGATTGAAAATAAAAAAAATTGCGTAAAATCAAAAGAAAAAAATCATATATATAAATGTAGACTTACGAAAATGTACAGCTGCTGCTCAGTTTATCGATAATTTCTTATGCTCTTTTTCATTCTTAATTAAAACGCAGATATAATCATTTGAAAGCCACCCCATGGATTCATTAAATACATACACATATATTTTCATGAATCTGTGTTTAACACAAGCAAAAAATTAATGAGCAGACGTTAACAGTATTAAAATATAATACACCGATATTATCGCGGTAAA
The DNA here is from genome assembly GCA_949987625.1 of Chalcis sispes. Classification (NCBI taxonomy): domain Eukaryota; kingdom Metazoa; phylum Arthropoda; class Insecta; order Hymenoptera; family Chalcididae; genus Chalcis; species Chalcis sispes. Next base: position 53,442,077 of record OX465097.1, on the reverse strand, counting down.
TTTGTGAAAAAATTAATTAATATTTACAAAATGAGTTGTAATTGGTACATGAAAATTGAACAAAGGCAAATTGAACGACGATAGATTCACGATTCGAAGCTCGAAATCGAGAAATTTCGATTTTAATCAAGCGTTTCTCATCATAAATTTCGCGTCTCCTAAAACTCCTCAGTTCATATATGCGCTCTCCATTCCCCGACGCCAATCAGTCTTTCGTCTCTCTAAATTTTTTTCTCCCTCGTCCTTTTGAAAAAAAAAAAAAAATCGCTGACGTCGACAGTGAAACGAAGCCGTTGATTTCCCATTGGAGGGGAAAAAATTCCGATTCTTCTTCTACCTCTTTTTCTCCGTCTCTCCTTCTCATTGCGACTCGTGGGCAAGGCTCGCGTTGCAATCGACGCTGCATCCGGAGTTTTCGCATAAGGGCTTAGCGAGAACGAGCGGGAGCGGACGAATCAATGAAAAAGATCGAGGACGTAAGAGGACGAAACTGGATAACAAAGAAATGGAGATTTAGAGAGAAAGAGAGAGAGAGAGAGAGAGAGAGACAGACAGACAGAAAGGAAAAACAAGAACAAAGAGAAACGGCAAGAATCGATCGACTTTCATCCCTTTTATCGCTCCGACATCAACTATTTTCTCTTTGTCTTCATTTCTTCTTTCTCCTTCTACTTTGCAGCCCTTGCTCCTTCTCCGAAGAGAGCTACTCCCAGCGCTGGAGAACTGTTTTCCACTTTCTTCCGCCCTCGCACCGCCGCAACTCATTTATTATTCTATCCGGTCGTGTTATTTGCGTGGTTTCACTTCTCTCCGTTTCGAGAAGGAAGGATGTATATAAGGGAGAGAAGACTCCGCACCGTTGCTCTTGTAGACAACCCCAGAGAACCGAAGAAAGAAGAAGCTTTCGCGATCGGTGGTGGATTTTCCTCGCTACTTTTTCTTCCCGATTCTTTTTCTTCCTTCTCATCTTTTTCTATCTCTATCTCTTTCCTTCTTTCTCTTTCTTCTACGAGAAAGCTCGAGCTGGAGCGTCTGGAGGATGCTAATGACGAGCCTCGAAGAAAAATCTTTCCGCCTGAGGCGTTCGTAATTAGGTTGGGTTAATTAATTTCGGCTTAACTTCGACCGTAAATTAAGTTTTCACGAAGACTTTTCTTTTTCTTCTATTCCCGTGTAACGTTCACATTCCCGTGTTCGCGTTCACATTCTTTCTGCATACATAGATGTCGCGTTTCATTGTTGGCTACAAGTTGATTTACAAGCCGTGAATTGTTCCAAGTTTCTTTCGTACCAATACATGTCGGCGTTATTTTTTCCTTTTCGACAAATTATGTAATTTTCGTTTAAGATATTTTGTCCATTTTTTTTTTTTTTTTTTTTTTTTTTTTTTTTTTTTTTTTTTGTAAAATGCTTAATAAGGTAAAAATTGAGCTGCTCATTGTTATTCGTTGAAAATTAATTTAATAAAAAGAAAAAAAAATAAGGAAATTAAAGTAATCAGATTTTAGAAGTTTATTTCGCTAAATTTACTCGAACTCTTTTTTTACACACCTACAAAACGACTTCCTTTAACAATAATTCGATTTCAAAATTAAATTTCTCAGTAGATCGTTTCAATTAAATTTAACGGAGACTTGTGAATTTTGCATAGCCGTACGCGTTACAATAACCATCGCATGTAAAATTTCAAACGCGTTCCATTAACATCCGGCGCTCGAACGTTTCACGAGCGGTCATTGCAAAAGATTTTCCCTCGATCGCCGAGAAGTCATAAAGACGCGCCACGCGGCGTTTAATAGAAATTACAGCAGTAGCAGCAGCAGCAGCAACAGCAGCAGCAACGCCGCGCTGCGATATAACCGTGCAACTTTAACCGTTTTCTCAACGGTTTAGCTCATTTCCTCACAATTTCCGGGGAGTTACCCCGTTTACCAAAAGGGAAACGCGTTCTCCTCCCGCGAGAAACGTCGCATCCTTCGGTTCTTCGTCGTCGACCAATGAGTTTCGAAAGCCTAGGTGCAGCGCACTCGATACGCGAGCTCTTTCTCGAGGCGATGAGTGACGTTTTCGAAACTACTTGCTCTCGAGCTCTTGGTTATGTCGTCGAGTTATAAGTTTTTAGTGATGCGTCTATTTAAGAGTATAAAGTTTACGTGCCCGTTAAGGGGTTACCCCCAGTTGTAGCTCAACAAAAAAGGCCTTTTTCATGAATTTTTTTAAAGAAAACTACAAAACTTTTTTAAACGATTATTATATCATCTTAAAGAATACATCTTGAAAAACTTTCAGTAATTTTTTTATTGCAAAATATTACGTTGTTAAGTGGCAAATGGCCGCCAATGAAATAGTGTTTTTATTTATACGGTTTGCGGTGACCAACATTGCGGCAAAGTGGATCATTTGAAATAAAAAATGTGGATAGATTTAGTTAAATATAAGTATAAACTAGTCTTTAATCGAAGGATTTAAAAAAATATTCATTTTTCACAAAATGGCGGACAGTCAAAGTTAATGGTTTGATTTTAACGAAAAAAAACGGCTGTTTTTTGGCTATAAAACAGCCATTTTTTTTTTAAACAAAAAATCGAACGATTAAAGACTACATTTTTATGTATTTAATAAGCCTGCAAAATTTCAAGAAGATCGGTTCATTAGTGTTTGAGTAATCTTGGTCACTGACTTCAGAAATGCCATTTCGAGAAAAACGCGCTTAAAGTTTTAATTGCCGGTTGTTTACACAACGGATTCTTCTCTTTCAACGCTCATATCTCAGTCAATTTTGTTCAGATCGACTTGAAATTTCCAGGTCATATTCTCAGATACTTATACTTCAAAAAAATGCAATTAACAAAAAATCGATTTTTTTAAAGTCGCAAGTGGGGTTAACCCGTTAAGAAGATGTCGGTTTATATCGAGTACTTGGTCGAATTATAATAATTTTTTTATTATTACTATTTAAGTTTTTAGAATCTTACATATGTTTCTTTATCTTTTGTAACTTTGATAAATTTCATTCTTTTTTAAACAAAATTATTTTTTAATGTACCTGCTATTTTATCTCATTTAGTTTATATTTGATTACGTGTTGTAATTAAAAAAAAAAATAAAAAATTATTTATCGTAAAAAATATGTACAATGATCGAATAAATTTTCTCACAAAAATTATTTATGTTCTTAAGTAAGATATTGGATTATTTAATAAAGAATCTAAGAAAGAAAAATATCTTCTTCGAAGTATGAAAAGAAGACCAATCCCTTCAAAGCTGTGAAAAATTCAATATCCCACAGGAAGGCTAGACAATTCAGCAAAGACGATAACAAGGACTTAAACTTATATATTGTTAGGAACTCGATCGTGTCAGCCTTCGGAGACCCATAAATCGTTAGCGTCAGGTGTGCCAACAAATGATAAAAAAAAAAAAGAAGAAAAGAAGAAGAGAAAGCATAAAAGTAAGTAATGACGGACTAGAAAAAGTTATCGGACGAACGGCGAAGGCACTTCTACCGATCGTTTTTTCAATTGCAAATTGTTACGTTACGTTATTTCCACAAACATTGCATCTATCGTAAGCTCGTATTTATATTCAATCGTTTCATTACATCGAATTGTTGAATTTTAGTTTATCGTAAAGCGTTGACCAACTAACGTTACAATTGGCAACATCGATACGCGAACTTATTGACAGCTTGAACGATGTCGATTAAATTTAAGCTTGAAAATTAAGTAGAGCTTATCCAACCATTATCTCAGCTCGAAATAGTGCATTAAAATTAAGAGTTCGGAAAGTACAAGAAATCATAGCGATAAAAACAAAGAGTAAAAGTAAGAAATGGCGGGACACAAGTTTGCTACTCCTCGATCCAAAAGGCGAACGAAATTTTCCAAGTTTTTCCAGGCTGAGCTTGTTCATTTTTCGCAAGCCCTGACATTAATTGCGTGACCTGCCAACCGCTTCCGCTTCCACTTTCTCTTTTTGCCTCCCTCCCCCCCCCCCTCTTCTCTGCTCATCGAGTGGGCGGGATTATAGGTAAAGAGCGAGCGCGAAAAACTTCTACGTAACTCGTGCCATAGTCTCCTTCGAATGAATCTCTCTCTCTCTCTCTTACTTTTGTGTATACAGTCGTATGGGGCTATGTGTACATGTTTGACGGTTAAAATAGCGCGGCGACATTGATAAGTGACTGCTAGAAAGGAGAAACCCGGGACTTTATTATAAATACAGAGTTTTCGAAGGAAAAAATGAACAAGAATAATGCCGAACGTCGTTTAATGCTTTTGTTTTTGTTGACTTTTTTGTCGATTGTTGAAATTTTCGATCGTTAAATTGCTACATAATTTATTGTTTGAAGAAATTCGTTTACTCATTATTTTTAAAGAGTTTTTGCAGCTCACAATGAATAATGCAGCTACCTAATTATACCCCGAAAATAAAATTTACCAATTTAGATATGCTAATTAGTGTTGAATAATATTAGAAAAATTTTGCATAAGTAGTTTTAAAAAGTTTAACGTATTGTATCGTGAATAAGATATTCGTTCGAATAAAATTTTTCAAAGCCATTTTAGTAACAAAACTTTTTAATTTGACTTTTTAATTGACTTTTAAACTTTGTGATAATATAAAAAGGTAACTTTATTAAAAATGTGAGTATTTTAATTTTATTTTCTAAAGTAAAATACTCTAATGTTAAATTGTTGTAAGAAATTTATTCAAACGTTGCAAAAATTTATTCATAAAAATTCTTTTCGATTTCCTTTTCAATGGACTTACGTCAATTTCATATTGAATATCACCTTTATCGATTATTTATGTTTTATTGTATCAAAATTCGATGTAGAATTTTAAAAAATTGCTTATTATGCTTATCTATTATGCAATTGTCTGGGCCTGTATTAAAATTAGATTTTAGAATCTTAACATTTGTATACAATAAGTGTACCTTAACTTATGCTAATAATGTAACTTAATCTATAATCTAAGAAGCAAGAATGTGACAAAACAAAATGGTTCAAACATTTGCGCGATGAATTAACAAATAAATATAATAGTTGTATCCAGGAATTTAATGATACCTAAATAAACTTTATAAATAATTTAAATATACACTACAAATAACTACACTAATTTTTATTTGATGTGAACAACTAAACTGAAATAAACAATGTATGTTTTTCATTAACAAGTGTAAACTGTACATAAGTTCAAAAAGAAAGATGAATTTAAATATCATCAACAACTTTTAAGTGCTTTAATATGTACATATAATTTTGAATGAAATACAATGGATCGTTTGCCGTATTTGAAACACAACATATTATTAGGAAACAGAAAGTAAAGTAAACATGAAACAGTACTTGGTTAGAATTATAAGACCTGTCTTAAATATATAAGGGTAGCATACAGACCGTTCAATCATGAATCGAGTGTATCCACGATCGCGCGGTGTTATTTTATTTATCGAGGCCTCGACGAGGATATATTCCTCGCGCTTTCATCGAACGCCGCAGCTTTTCTCTTTCTCTCTCTCTATCTCTCTCTCTCATTTCGATCCAACTCTCTCGATTCGTTCGTCAAGTGCACATACGAGTGAAACGCAAAGAATAGAGCCTCGTATTAACTATGTGATATCGAGTATCGAGCTCCCGAAATTAGTTTTCCGAATTTGGAAAGGGGAAAAAAATAGGAACGTAGTATGGGATATGACTTAACCGAGTAAATAAGGCGGTGGGAATATCGCGTTGTTAGCCGCGCGTGCCCGAGAGCGTCCAGCACGCGACCGAGAGATGCGAAATTGGCTCGTTTTCTTTGTTAACGAGTCTTCGAGATGTTGGGAAAAATTGCTACCGAGAAAATTTTTTGCCAAAGTTACACGCATTGATTTTCAACGCTCGTGTCTCGATCCTTGCTCTTTTCTCTCCCAAACCCTTATCCTCTACCTTTTATGGAGAAAGAGTGTAATTATTGATTAAGTTTTGATAACGACTTTACGAAAGTGTTTGAAATGTAATTTTTCTCCATTATTACTATTTTTTTTTCTTTCTTTACCGAGAATCTGCCTTCTCGAGAAATTATTCAAAGCTCATTAGTAAGCTTGTGCGCGATAAAATCTCATTAGTATGTTTGATAAATTTTATTCGATATGCAGCGTCGTTTGTGAGAAAGAGAACTCATTTTTTCGATGTCTATTTTAGAATAAAATGCGCTCGAAATAGGAAAATAAATGTGAAATAATTTTGAAATTTAATTATGAATATAACATGAGTCGTAATAAATTGTGAATTAGACATTTTCAGCATACAATATGCATACAAAATTAAAGTTGAATTTATGAAAACAAAAAAAAAAAAAAAAAATTTTACCTTTTTATATTTGAGAAAAAAATTACATTTGACACCGAATGTAAAAATACTTTCAGAATTGTTTTAAAACGTGGAATTTTAAAAAATTTTTATGAAACACCATCATCACGTGCACCGTTTGCCTTATCGGAATAAATTTCCACTTCATCAAGACATGTCGCATCCTTTTATTAAAAAAAAAAAAAAAAAAAAAAAAAAAAATAAATAAAAGGATACAAGGATTAAAGAAGCAGAAAATAAGCGTCGAAAAGACGAGACGCAGCTGCGGAGCAATTTTCTCCATACGACTTGTAACGACGACGACGGCTCCTAATGCTCGTTGGTTTAATACAGTCTCGAGCGTTACCTCTAACTTACCAAGCGTCGCACACATACTCGAGAATTCGAACACACGGTTATGACGAGAAACGCGCCGTATGTAAATACGCCAACGCGTAGATATAGCGGGCGCGATGACGTAGGAACGATTTCACCCCCGGGTACGATTCGGGAGATGCTTTACAACGTTACCGGCGACACCGAGAATTCGAAAGCAGCGCCAGCGATTCTCCAGAAGTCGCGAGGAAATCAAACGAGAGAGACACATCCGAAGATGGCAACGCCGGCTGTGAATGCATATTTATGCCCGAGTTTATGCGCGACAATTCGGATATGTGCCTTGAGCTCTACGTTAACGATGAATTATTGATTTTAATTTTACGTTTTTGCATCTTATTGTGGAAAAATTAAGCACGAAATTTGTATTATTACATGCGATATACTTCGCGAAGTTTTCGAATTTTCGATGTACCAATCAATAGTTTGTGCGATTGTATGCGATTATGTTTCAACAAATTCATAGGATGTTAATTTATGATTAAACTTTCAATTTATTAAAGGAAACGTACATCCTCGTGGCGACTGCACTATAGTTACCTCTTACAGTTATTTTGATATTGATTTATGATTTAATTAAAATATTACTAGTTAATTTAGAACGTAACATCGTTTTGATAATGATATGCACGCGCTGTTCAATATTTTACAATTGTATACATTTATTGAAAATACATTGATCATTCGTAAATTTTGATTAAATTATTCGTCAACGGCTAACTTTCTCCCGCTGGTAAAATTAAATTCACCGTTCGGTATTACAATCGTCGAAAAATAAAATGGGAAATTCGAAGAAGAGGGGATGATAACCGGGGCAGTAAGCACAAAAACTGTATCATTTTCATAATTTATCATCGTTGCATTATCGGGCACATATTTCGATTTTATAATAACGTTACAAGCAAAAGCAAGCTACGTTACGTTTTACGAAAACGCATCGGGTGCGACGATGCAATTATTCGAGCTGCGCGCGAGAGCTCATATCATGCGTAAGTATTGTAAACTACATCACAGTCTAATTGACCTGCAAGTAGGACGATAAACAGTCCGCGAACGTATAATTTTCCTGCAGCCAATACCTGCCGTCCACATTCCCGCTGATTAACACCTCCGCCTGAATCATCAACGGTTCTTCTCTCGTCATCGAGAATTAATTGATGACCGATGATACTGTAATTTACGCTAATTAATTGTCGCTTTCGTCCACCATAAATTTACCAAATATGACGAACGGACCAAATGATACGAAATTTTTTCACTTTATATACAATCAAAAGCGTTGAACGGAAAACCGTTGATATCGCCGTTTAATTAACGAAAACGAGATGACAAAATTTTAATACTAAGTTTTTTATCGTTGCGTTTATTGCAGCTATGAGGAAACTTTAGTGAAACGCGCGAGGAAAATCAATTAGCTCGAGTTCTCAGCGTACAAAATTACATCGACCAACGTGCACTTACGCCACCCGTGTTTACGAAAGATTACGAGATAGGCTTGATCACGATAAAAAAAAAAAAAAAAAAAAAAAAAAAAAAAGGAAAAGAGAGAGAGAAAGATAGAGAGGAAGGACGTATGCATGAAAAAGCGCAATAAACTGTGCAACATAGCGTTTGGCTCGGAAGTCGGAACAGCGGTGCAACAATGAGCTAATTGAAATACGAGGACGAGAAGACGGTTGTTTACAGGCAGTGAGGTCGACGGACACACGCCGTTAAATTCCAAGTTTTCCGTCATTCTCACACTTTGGAATCGCGACGACGCGCGGCCTATTTCTTATTTTAATTATCCTAGGCGAGCTTTAATCACATTATAGCGAGGCGATGACGGAAGGGCTTGCTTCTCGTGACTGTCGGCGAACGCAGTGCCCGGAGCACCTGTATATAGAACGTTTTAGTTTTATTAAACTTTAACGATACGCCCCTGCGTATTGAACGGAGAAAAGCTTAATAGGTTAAATTACTTAATTAATAGTATATGCATGCATATATATATATATATATATATATATATATATATACACATGTGGTTTCGTGTTTATCGCGCTCGATAATAATTTTTCTTTGGCGCGCGTCTAAGGAAAGGGAAATTTTAATGGATTCTATAATTTTAATAAAATTATGATTAAATTAGAAATTACATATTTTAGTATTCGTATTAATATTAAGAAATTTTAATTATATACATATTTTATTACGAAATTCATGCTTCAATTGTTATACTATTTATCGAGCAATATGAAAATATGCTCATATTGAATTAAAAGTTTTTAAATACGCACGAAAAAAAAAATAAATAAATAAATAAAAAAACAAATATTGAAAAGTTAATAAACTAATATTGTCGCATTAGTTAATAATTTTCCGAAAGCAATTAGCATATACGATACATGCCGGTTATAATTTTCAGGGACAGTAATTTTCTCACGCGTGTATATAAGCGCGCGCAGTCAGCACTAATTTATTCACGTTCGCAGCTCACGCAGCGTATACCATCGAATTCCTCGTTTGCTTTTAAGCCTCGCGGTGCATTATACACCGTGGGTGCATACACATCGTTGGATAAATAGAGAAAGAGAGAGAGAGAGAGAGAGGGGGGGGGGCATAAGCGACGGATAAAAATCGAACCTTGAGCGATCCCTCGCCGACAAAATACGTCACGAGTCAGATAACTCTTGCGGCTTTCCGGCCTAGTTTTCATCTCGCTCGAGTGGAGGGTAACGGGGTTGTCGTTTAGCGGTCAAAGTTCACCGCGGTAATTTTGACACCGAAATACATACATATACATACATAAACCGAGAATGCGTGACGGCACGTTATATTCGCGTTAAATATATAACGCGTCTCGCCTGCGTTCAAGAGAACACCGCGGATGTGCGCTCGAGAAAATTCGCGGCGCTGATGCGAGAGAATGAGAGAATGAGAGAGAGAGAGAATGTCGATTACAATGGGTGGAGAAGAAATGCTTTAGTATACATATTAGCTTTTGAGTAATATCAGATGCGTGATATTCTGCCGTAAGAAAAACTCTTACGTTTGGTTACTTACGAAATTAAAAAAAAATTCGTTCTACGAGGTGCATGATTAAACGGTATTAGTTTTTATTTTTCTTTTTGATACCGTGCACAAATCATAATAGTCAGAATGTTTTTTATATTATTAGTAAATTTTAAATCGTAACAATGAAAAATATATAAATTTGATTTTTAATACGAAATCGCGAAATTTAACCATCGGTATTAAGCAATCGACATTTTTCAACGCACCGTTTTTACGCTTTTAACGCCCGTTGATAGAGCCGATATTTTTTTCTATTAAAGCATTGTCGATGTGTTTTTATCATTTTTGCAACGTTTTATTAAAAAAAAAAAAAAAAAGAGAGAATAGCAATTCTTTATCGACACAATTTTTCTTTCTCACACAGTTACAGAGGCGAGCGTTGATCTTTTTTAAAAATATCACACCTGAATTTAAAACGTTTTGAAACATTATATTCTACTGCTGATATTTCTGAAAACATTTTTCACACCAATACGCCGCGGTTTCGCTTTCAGGAAATACACAATATTTTCTTGTAACGATAAATAAAACTCACCTTCATCATCCCTATCATCGTGTGAATTGCTATTTTTAAATTTTATGACGCTGTCATTATTTTTTTTTTTTTTTTTTTGGGAGAATAACAATAAAAGAATTTTTTTTCAACGGCAAAGAATAAAATGAAACACGGATGTTAGAATATTCACCGACCGGCAATTTTTAATTCTTTTATATATCAGTTTTAATTTAATTCTCGTTGGTTTTAAAATTATATATTCGTCGCCAAAAATAAATTGATTGACGAGTTATCGATTTTACCCTATTTCGATGAAAATAATATTCGTTCTCGCTTAGTTCGATCGACGCTATAGAAGTTGAATTTTTAATTAAAATGAAAACTAGTAGCCGCCGACAGCAGTCGGCGAGGCAACGGTGTGCAGCTGCAAATTGATAATCAGTATACATAATTAGGCTAATCCGAGCCTTCGATCTATGAAACGAGCGCGCGCGGACAAGCCTCGGGGCCCGGGCTTTACAGGAAAATTTATCATCGAGCGCTTTTAACTGCATTTTCGTTGATCGACTGTACGATGAGTAGACACAACGAGACCGGTGTAACAAAAAAAGTTCGCGTAATGAACGGGGAGGAAAAAAAGAGATAAAGAAAGAATGAAAAATAAAAGACAAAGAGACGTCGCCCTCACGCGATACAGAGATACTTATCTTTTCACGTTTAACGTCGGCTGAAAAGTTAGGAGGAACCGGTAAATGCCACTTGCCGCGGAAACAACGGCTACCCGAGACCCTCGTATCCGTTTTAGCGCGTAATAATAATTAACGCGATCAGGAAATGAATTTTCAACTTTAAAGCGTTCCTTGCAATCGAGAGTTCGCTCGAGAGTACTTTTCGAGACTATCTCAAAATTTCATACGCCATAGAGGAAATATTCTGGCTGTAAGTGTTATGTGTTCGATACGACCAACTTATACATGTATTACGCCGCGCCGTCGCATAAGCGTTAAAAATTCGTCGACGTGGAAACGTTAATTTTGTCATATATCGAGGGATTATTTATCCAGCCGTTAGCGAATGAGTTAAATTTAACGCGGTCATTGTGAGTAGACCGACGGCTGGAACATTTATACGACCATTAGCTAATGATCTTTATTAGATGAAACTCGTACAGTTGATGAAGTAGCTTTTTCTTGATTTTTAACGATTACATAATTAAATAGTTTGTCGAATGCAAATATTAAACTTATGTGTGCTACGGTATTTGTTTCATCAAAGCAAATTAACGTTATTATAACTTTTATTAATTTTTATCCGTAATTATATTTTCATCAAACATTTGAAAATACAATTAAATTACCGTGTAAAGTATGAAAGTTTGTAAAAAATCTTTATTCAACGAAAAAAAATTCATTTCTTTCGCAATAGATCTACGTAAACGAATACTTTGACGGCCGTGAATAAAAGTACAACGACCTATACGATTTATTGTAAAAGAAGAAAAAAGAAATTTCATGAAAAAAGAAAAAAAAAAGAAAAACCTGAAAATAAGCGCCTCGAAGGCGTGGACCATTGTTACCAAGATTTACAGCATCACATATACCGAATGTTTGTCGATAAAGGTAGAAAAAAAAAAGCCGAATACGAGAAAGAGAAAGAGGAAGAAGTGAGATATAACACGACAGCAAGAGGCAACTCTATACGTTTACGTCAACGTAGTAGGAGAGTCGTACACACGCGGATTTGCGCATCTGCATATGTAGATTCGCGCGAGCTCGCATCAGCCGAGGTATAGTATCAGACGTGTTTCTCTCGTCACCTCCTTCCCTTTGGATTTCGCTGACAGGCGCATTTTCTGTAAGGTAACCTAAGGGAGTGCGAGAGATAGAAATAGAGAGAGAGAGAGAGAGAGAAAGCAAAAAGAGATAGATAGAGAAAGAGAGAGAAAGAGAGAGGGAGAAAAGCTCTCGGCATGTTGCTTCGGGAAATCTCAACGTCAAATTGGATTAGCCTCGGATGCTACGGGCGCAAACGCCCGCTACTTTTAACCCGACGCTACTGTTGCATGAACATTTTTAAAGCAAATTAGGCGTTTTCTGGATTATGTTACACCAGTAACTCCCTCCTTCTCCTCCTCCTTCTTCTCTCTCTCTCTCTCTCTTTTTATCTTCCTCTCCCCTTTTCTGCAACGCTCTGGCTTTGCCTTGATTAATGCAAGTTTTTCTCCAAGTTTAGTACGTTAAATAAAGATTGAGCGGAGGAAAATAACGAGCGCTGGATGTTTAACCATTTGCACGTTGTTTAACTTTTATACTCTTGATATTTGCGCTTAGCTGAATAAATAATTTACGCGGAGATATTTGGTTTCATTTTTCTCATTGGCGTGTAATCTCGATAAAAAGAATCGAAACATTCACTTTTGTTAAAATGCTTACTATCTTTTATTCCATCGGAAAAAAGCTGTCAATGTCAACTTTATTTTCTCATTTATATCAAGTATAAGCTTGTAATTTGTTTCATTTATTTTTTTCAATCATTACTCGTTTGTTAACGGTTAATGGAAATGTTTCAAAATTAATGACACAAAGAAATAAATTTTAATAACAATATACGGTTAATTAGGATTTAAATAACATAAAGTAAATGATTATTTAAATTATTATTAAAATCGTTTTAACAAATAATTTTAATTCACATACTGTTAATATTATAATTAATCAATATTTCAGTTGAAGGTCGTATCATAACCAAAGTAATGAGTTTAACAACTTATTAAATGAGAACTCTAAATATTACATTTGATAAATTATCACTTTATGTAAAATTTAGGAAATAATTATTAACTATATTGAGGTACTTGTTACAACAAAATTTGACAGTTTAACAAAATTATTCGTCGATAAATATGTTTAACTCGATAAAAACTAAATTCAATTTTATGAACTATTGGATTTAAATTTTAATTACTGTATTCTTTTTTTTTTTTTTTTTAATGTACAAATAAAGACTAAAAAATATTTTTATTTCATGAAAATATTTAATTAAAAATGTAAATGAATAATAAAAATTATCGAGCGATTTTTTACCGTTTGTATCGAATTTCATCAAAAGATAATAATCAATAAGCTTCTTTTACAAACCGTATACCTCGTTTTCATGAAACAGATATAGAGAAGTTTGATTATAAAAGTCGAGGATCGTGTAATTAAAATCTCGGCTGTCTTGAGTGAAAAATTATACGCGTATGCCGATCAATTCCTCTTGTCTTGAGTTTGGACTGCACGGAAGTAGAAAGAGAAAGGGCGAAGATAGAAGCAAAAGGGAGAGTTTCTCAACTGACGGGACGCGTCAGTACGGAAGCGCTTCGGGGAACCGTTCGACTCCTCCTGTCGGCTCGTGTAAACAAACCGCTCACGCAACGTCATAAACTCCTAGCCAAGTTTGCGGTCTAATTTCCGTGCGTTTAACCGACACACAACACATCGCCGAGGTAGAAAGCACAAAAGCCGAACGTTATATCCGTCGATGCACTTTGCCAATGCATCGACAATGTTTGAGGCTTTTCATATTTTGCCGGATTTTCACGACTCGTAATTGAAAGTGTCGTCTCTCGCTCTTTCTCTCTCTCTCTCTTTCTCTTTTTCTCTTTCTCTTGAGGAATACAGAAATATAAAGGAAAATCAATAGTGCGGCTGCATAGTTGCCGTTAGCCATGCATGAGAGAAAGAGAAAGAGAGAGAAAGAAGGGTTAAAGGTGAATGAGAGGGAGGTAAATCCTTTTGCGGATACGTCACTCGCGCTACTTCGAAAACCTTTTAGTCCAAAAATGACTCCGACAGTGAATTTCCAACGCAGGGAGAGAACGACGGGAAAGTTTGGCCGTTTTCAGAGAAAGAAAAACTGCTGGATTTGAATGCAATTGCTTTCTCGCATATTGCAGATGAGAGAAAGAGACAGTTAGTTTAGGAATGAATTAACTGTTTTAATCAATTTGAATTTAACATTTTTATATCGAATTTTCCGATTGCTCTTTTTTTAGCGTTTGTACATTAATATCAACACGATTCTTATTATTTTTTCAATATTTATACACTTAACGAACATAACTTTCAGCCTTCTTATCTAAACACGGCGAGATCCACCACGAGAAAGAGTCTGTCCAACCGAACCCTTATTCTTTTCAAAAGCATAAAGATAGCCCGATGGTCAAGGTGACAATCATCTGACAATGAAGACCAACTCAGCTCTTGCCAAAACACTAACCCGAATCAGTCCAGGCATAACATAGCGACTCTCGCCTAAACGTGACTTTTATTTAATTCGGCAAAAAGTGAACTTCTTTGTTGCTGGTATAAAATAACGTTGAGTATAATAATAAGATAGATATAGTATTTATTTTATTCTGAAACGAATTAGGGTTCAAAAAATTTTCTAGATAAAAATGTCAAATTAACTTTTCAAAATCCAGTATCTAGAGTAAAATCAAAAATTATGAAAGCATTTTTAGATCGGAAGGTAAGTTTCTTATCATAGCTTGAATATTTTCGGAAAAAAAAAAATACAAAAAAATATTAAAAAAAGGAAACCGGATGAAGTTTTCAAGATATTTCCAAAGTACACATTCTAGATAAAGGAGTGATAATAAATAACCTTGATGCAGGGGAATATTCTGGCAGCATTTTGGGGTTTGCGTATAACGTACAGGAAAAGAGAGAGACACGAGGGTGGGGGAATAAAGGAAGAGAAAGCGAGAGGTAAATTCGACGTGGGTTTCGCTCGGTGTGCACTTAAGGCTCCGATGGGGAAATGCAATAATACCTTACACGGAAATCGCATAAATTTAAGAGGCTTCCACCACGAGACGCCGGATGTTCTTCGCTCTCGCGTTCCTAGCGGCTGAAGAGATGATGACGACAACGAAGACGAGGACGATGAGAGAAACCGAAGTAGAAAAGGATGCGGGGGGAGAAGGGGACGGGAGAGAAAGAGAAATAGATGCATCGCCAATAAACAGACAATCGCGTTCGCGTTATCGCGTTATTTCCGGCGTACACGTATTCTTGTAAAAATTTCTACGCGGCGTTAAACCAATCAAAATTCCATATCGCTGGCGACAAAGCACAAGATTCTTCCTACTCTTTTTTGATTATTACACATCGATAGATGCCGTTCGATGAAAAACTCGCCTGAAGAATTCAATCGATCGATGCCTATCAAATTTTATCACTTTTTCAATTTACTATTGATTGAATTTTATTTTTCCGTTATTTTAATGAGACATTATACCTAACGATCTAGTAAATTATAAAAAATATACTATATCAATTTAATTTCAATTTGTTAATTATACATTATAAACATTGTAATAATTAAAAAAAGGAATATAAAAATCAAAATTTAAAAAGGAAATTAAAAAAATTTCTTCTACTGTTTATTGCTCGCAGTGTTTTTTTTTTTATCATAAGATTATTTATAATACCGTTAAACAATGCGATTCGTATTATACGAATTTAATAGTATACTCGTATAAAGTGAATGATAAACTCTTACCGGATGAGAGAGTGCATGTGACGCACAGAATCGCGTGAAATGCTTTTATATAGTTACCTGAAATGAAAAAAAATAAATATTTATGATTAAATTTACATATCAGTACAATGGTATTAATATTTTTTTGGTTTATATTTTATATTTATAATTTGAAGTTTCATAAATAAGTAAATTAATTACAAATAATGAAAAATATATGTATGTAAAGGTATTTTTCTTTAAATAAAGAGTTGACCGTTGTAATATACTTATATCGTTAGTACAATAATTAATATTTTTATACAATTATTAAACTGTTATTAACTGTTATATATATAATACATCTTAATAAAAATTTATAAAATTTTACTTTTTAATAAAAATAATAATCTTTTACTTTGTAAAAATTTATCAAAGTTAGCATGTAAAGTAGTAATTTTTTTGACAAAACATTTTTCTTTTTTCAACTTAAATGTTTAATCTCATTTTAATCGCGATCGTGCAAAATGTAGAATATGGCAGAAAAAAAATATACATGTATATGAGCACGTGCGTAATCTTTGACAAAGGTATTTTGTCCCATTTAAACGTATCTCTTTCTTTCTCTCTTTCTCATTCCACTCGTAATTCATAATCCTACATTCTACTGGTATAGAAGTGAAAGAAAAAGGAGGTCCACAAAGGTACGGTAAAAAATGAATCCACTAATGAAAATTCCCATGTTAAAGGACGAAGAAAAAAAAAAAAATAAAAGAAAGGGCTACACGAGACAGAGACCGAGGGAAAGGGAGAGAACAGAAGACAGGCACGAAGCAAAGAGAAGAAAGGCGAGATAGAGATAGAGAGAGAGAGAGTAAGAGAAAGAACAAGCGATGCGAGTGACGCGCGAAAAGATATTCGCGCTGGTACATATAGAGACCACGCGGACGATAAATCACAGGGAACGTGCGTGCCTCAATCCTTGCGAAACGACGGTCATCCCTCTCGCGAATCGCCGGCGACCCAGCGACCTACAATTCCCGCTCGTGTCCATGTGCGCGAGCCGTTCTATTACATAGATATACAGACTTGGGTTACTTCGTTCGCGCACAAAGTCAAAGGATTCGGCGGTGGTGTGCAATCGACTGCGTGGATAAGTGCGGGGAGTGGAGAAAGAGAGAGAGAGAGAGAGAAAGTGTGAGAGAGAGAGAAAGTGTGAGAGAGAGAGAGAGAGAGAGAGAGAGAGAGGAAGGTAGCCAAAAGATCCGATAGGAATGTGCATAGGATCGATTCCGGATTCTTTACAAAACGAGTTTCCCTTGATAAACGAAACGGTGTTAAGGATATATATGCGAATCAAAGGGATAGATATCTGTTATATGTGTACGTGACGAATGATGGATTATGTCTATTTTTTTATTCCTCGTGTTGTAATAGGACATACAACGAGCTATTTTTGTATTTGAAAGCTTTTTATACATTATTAATCGAGGAGATGATTTTTCAATTTTAATCTCTTTAGAACAAAATCATTGCAAAGAACATCTTGTCGTTGAAGTAATTTTGGTTCGATTTTAAGTAACCAAAGTTCAAACAAATACGATATTCAATTATTCTATTGTTAATCTCGATGAAAGGAAAATCCATTTCAACGATTTATATATCACACGATATCATAATTTAGCATCGCTAATCCTTGATCTCGGTAAAGTAGAAAATTTCGTTCAACAGATTATTAATGCTGTTTTGCATTGATAACAAAAGCAATTAGTTACTTCATTAGATAATCGAGCGCGTTAAAAAGTATGCGTTCAAAGTATCATTATTTCATACACTTGAACGGAAATATAATAAATCACATTTAATTTTTATAAAGTTTGTAAAAATATTTTTCGATATACACACGATCGGATTTTAAAGGAAACGGTAGAGCGAGCG
Source organism: Chalcis sispes (assembly GCA_949987625.1). Lineage (NCBI taxonomy): Eukaryota > Metazoa > Arthropoda > Insecta > Hymenoptera > Chalcididae > Chalcis > Chalcis sispes. The sequence goes on along the minus strand of OX465097.1, from coordinate 53,424,344 downwards.
AGCGAGCGAGCGAGAAAGAGAGAGAGAGAGAGAGAGAAGAACAGATTCAAAAATTGCAACGAAAATCCGATCGCGCTTCCTCAATTTATAACGGTAAATCGCATCGAGATGTATTTTCTCGGCGGTAACAACGTAGAAAAGCGCATTCGCAGCTTGGTATACGGCTTGTGAAAGTTTGCTGGAAGAAAAATTCCCTCGTAATAGAGAGACGAAGAATAATTCGAAGGAGCGAGGAGAAGCCGCTCGCGGAATAAAATACGTCGCTCTCCGTGCGGGTAGTAGCCGGTGTATGTATAGCCAAGCCGCGGCTCGTCAAAACTGAATGGAGATCTCGATTGGTCTTCTATCTCCCCCCGTATCCTTTCTCTCTCTCTCTTTTTCTCTCTCTCTCTCTCTCTCTCTCTCTCTCTTGAAAAACTAATAAAAAGTACCTGCTGTATACGTGTCGGTGTTACCAAAGTAGTAGCGGCAGCACTCGGCAAGCAGGGAAAAGGGAGATCTCGCGCGCGCGCGCACGAGGGCAGCGTGAGAAGAGACGAGAAAGTCCGCGTGCCTCGTAGATGGGGGAGAAAGTGTGTAGGTATATATACATACACACATATCCATCTTGTTCCGCGAGAAGCGGGAGAGAACAGTGCTGGCTGTCTTTTATAGCGACTATACGTCTCTTTCTCCTCTTTTTTTTCTCTCTCTTTCTCGGCAGTACTGAGTTTTATATTTATAATACCGTTACAGGATAAGACGTTTTCGTGACTGCTGCCATCTTTAACTTGTCAGCTCGCTCGTATCGCTGAAAATTCTTTTACTTTTCTCATCGATGACTCGTCGATTTTGACTGCATTATTTTGTTAAAATTTTTACGTTTGAAACGTTTCGACAAAAATTTAAAATCCGTTACAATTGCTCGTTGAATTGAGTAACTCGAATACCTAAAGTTCAATTATAGAAATGAAATAATTCGTCAAAATATATAAATCTCTAATTTATAATGTCTTACTGTTTGTTCCATTAATTTCTTCAAAAACGAAATACAATTTTTCTTCGACAGTTGACAGGCCTCGTTTATATCGTTATCGTGTACGAGTGGATAGAGCGTGCAATCTATAAGTACTTTCTCATATCCCATACTCGCAGATGTTTTATATGCACATGCGCACCTTACTAATATATAAACACATCTGTACACAATTCGCGGAGGATTTCACGCTGAGATTTACTCACGAAAATACGACGTTTAGACGCGAGGTTACGGTGATTCGTTTTCGTATTCCTTGGCGATGCTACGTATAGCCCAGTAGAGCTTGTGTATATGCGTCTGTGTGTACATAAATTTTTGTATCGCTACAGGCTCTACGTGTTCAAGATGTTTATTTGAAATATAATGCGCCTCCTAGCGGTATACCTACATACATGCATGTGCATATATATACGGATAAACGTTAAGAATATTTTCGTATTGAAGTATCGGTTATTTGTAACAGATAATTCCCCCGTATATCCTCTTTTATATTCGGTAGTGTTCAAAATTAAATAATTGACTGCTATTTTTGTCCATGGATTCGTTTGCAAAATACAGCGGATTTATCAATCGTTAACGTATAATGAATTGATCGATCAATTGTAACCGATCGTAAAAAAGTTGATATGAAAAATACCGACGATAAAATAAAAATATAAAAATAAAATTAAAAGCAACGTCGCGTCGTGAGTACAATGATAAGAGAGCAGAGAGTAAAATAATTACGCGAAAGTGTGGTTGAAGTATACAAGCCAACTTATTATACAAATGTCAGGGGAGAAGTTGTTGACAGATAATAATTAGAAGTTGCCGCTCCAGCAACATGAAGATCAAAGCCGCGGAAATTCACATTGAGGCTTTGGAGTGGCTCTTCATAAAAAATGCACAGCTGATAAAAGCTCAAAGATGTTAATAGCACTGGCAACCAGTCAAGTTATGTACGCGTGCACTTGTATACGTATACATATATGATTACACATCTAGGACATGGAAATATCCATAAGCGCATACTCGCGTGTACGCGCTAGAGAGAGAGAGAGAGAGAGAGAGAGAGAGAGAGAGAGAGAGAGACGAAATGTACCAACGGGATTCACGTTGAGTACGAACTATTTAATAACCAAAGTTATTCCATTTGGCGGCAGTACCGTCATTTCGACTGCCAGTGCATCTTGCTTCTGCTGCATCGAGGTCGCGCGGTGATATCGTTCCCCGTGGCGAAAGTCGCGAGAGGAGAATAAGAAAAATGAGGAAAAGGGGGAGAGTAGGGTAGGCATGGAAAGAAGAAAAAGCAAGAGAAGCAGAAGATCCGTTGGGAAAAATTCTTGTACGAGTAGTTTGTTTATAGCGCATGAAAGCCGCTGGTATATATGCATTTGCCTTCTTCTTCTTTCTCCCTCCCGTTCTTTGCGGTCGAGAGAGTGAAAACTTTAGCTTCTCGCTTTTCTTCCTCCGGCCTGCCATTCTCTCTTTATCTCTTCTTTCGCTCCGACGCATTAAACTTCTCTCATCGAGCGAGAAGCATTCAACGACCTTACGCTTTGCAATCGCGGCCAAGCGACGAAGCCTTATGTCTCTCTCTCTTTCTGTCTCTCTCGCTTTCTCTCTCGCTGCTACACCAAGAATCGCTGGGTGAAAAGTTGAGGGAAACAGACGGAATAAGTTGAATTTATAATGCATACGAGTGCGTGATACAGATATATAAAAACGTTGAGATTCCACGATACAAAAAGTCTTTGGGACTTAGCCTTATTCTTTTACGTTTCCAACACTTTTTAATATTACGTGTTCTGTTTATTAAAATCTATGAAAAACTTTTAATTGCCGAGGCACGCGATAACTTTTTTTTCTCTTTACGATTGTCGTCATAAAGGTGACTGACGGTTTTTGTCTTTTTTAATTTTTTTTCTAGTCATTATTAATATTGTAATTATTTTTTTTTAAATAACTTAATGAAATTTCAAATTTTTTATAAATATTTCATAATTTTAATAAATTAATAAATAAATACCACCGATTAAAATTATAAATTTTGATTTTTATTTTATGAGCAAGAACATGTATTTCGATTGTTATATTAAACTCTTAAATATTTTCGCAATACAAAATAAATGAAAACTTTTCATTATGTTAAATATATTTTCCAAAAAATCTATATTTGAGCCAATATTTTACTCAAAATAATAGAAATTTTATTTTGAATGTAAGATTAAATTTAAACGTAAAATCTACGAGTATTACATCGAAAATAAACTTTGTAAATAATGTTCGATTATTAAAAATTATCGAATTCTCAATCGAGAAAAAAAGGAAGCGAAAAATGTAAAGAGCTTATTGGAAAATTAAAAAAAAAAAAATTTTAGAAAGACGGATTTTTTTTAGTAAGGGATATACAAAGGGGGGGGGGGAAGAAAATAATAAAGAAAAAGGGGGAAAAAGGAGAGAGAAAAATATAAAGTTATTAAGAAGCAAAGACTGATTTGTCTTCGAAAGAGAATGTCGGAGAAAAGCCTCTCTCCAACCTTTTGTCGTGAGCAACGTGGATGAAAAATCGTAGTAGGCGACGTTGCACGCTTGTATATATAACAGGGTCTACACGAACACACGAATATATCGAGTAGCTCTCTTGCTTTCGCGGTGCACAACACACGGTGCAAGTCGAAACTCCGCACTCAAGTGTCTCGTAAATCTCCTTTGGCATACGCAAGTACAACGCCGGAAGAGATATCCTTTCTGCTTGCGCGCGCGTATGTATGTATGAGCACGAAGGAGAAGAGGAGAGGGAGGGAGCCATGAGAGGGAAAGGAAAAATCCTCTTACCGGGTCGCACGAGAAGCACACACACACACACACACACACACACACACACACACACACACACACACACACACACACACACACACACACACACACACACACACACACACACACACACACACATACAAGAACTCCAATTGTGATATTGCAGCGGCAGATGTAAACGATTCGCGAAACGATAGTCGCTGAAGGAGAAGAACGTTAAGGATGCCGATGTTTCCCGTTGAATGTGCGCCGAGCTTTTGGAATTACGTCTAAACAATGGCTCCGCTTCGAACTGAGGCTTTGAACTTTCCCTTTTTCAAAGTTATAATAGACGGATTCCGCGTATAATACGACGATGAGAGAGAAATTTATGCGCCTATCCGCGTACATATGTATTCGAACGAAAAGTCGAAAAAGAATATTCATCCGACGCGTGTACGATGTCAAGAAGCTTAAACGCGCTTTCGTTGGATTAACCATTCCTTTTTATTTAACCTAATGAGAATTGGATAGTTGTCTCTACATATTGAGCTTTGTGCAAAGCACACTCGTTTCATATAGTAGCTATATATATTTTATTTTAATTCAGTTATTTTTCCGTTGGTTTATTACAAAGAAATGATAATAAATATATAGCGATTGCAAATTTTGTTGATTGCGAGATCAAATAATACTTTCGTCATAATTATAAGCTATAAATTTTAAAAGAATTTAAGGTTTCAAAATTTCATTTTATTAAATAAATGTAAAATAATATTTTATTTCATCCCGTTGAAATAAATTAAAAGATAATAGTATAAAATAAGCGAATTTTTTATAAACATCCACTTTTAATGTTGCTAAAAAAATTCCTTGTCTCAATAACTAATAATACTTCAAATTAAGCTCTAAATAAAGCTTAAACTTAATAGACCAATGGATATAATCCACTATAGTAATAAATCATAAACAAGAAGTCAACCTTCTTTCAATTTTCTTTTAAAATATTATTTAATAACGGAGAATTTTAAAATAAAAGTATTCGAAAAAAGAATGATAAGTGGATTTTCTATTTACAATAATATGTTATCGAATAGTAAAGAAATAGAGTTTAATAACGACTTATGCGTTCTCTGGCTATAAAGATAAAACAGCAAGTGCAAGAGAAAAACACTTTAAAACTAGGAAATATGAAAAAAAAAAAAAAGCAAATAAACAACGCAGAACGGTTGAACCCATTACAACGGCATAAATGCATAACTATAAGCAAGCTCAGAACGAACGTTGTAGACGAAACGAAAAGAAGAGATAATCCGAGCGAAAGAGGAGGAAATAAACTGAGAGTAGTTTGAAAGAGACGGAATAAATAAATTTAAGAATAAATCTGCTCCAAGAGAAGGAAAATAAAAAGATTTCGAAGATCTAGTACAGATTTGGTGAAAAGAAAAATAATAGAGCCGAAGAAAAAACTGTCGAAATGATTCTCAATAAATTTGTTTAATTTATTTCAAGGTTTTTGTTCCCGTCATTGTAGTCCTGTTGAAAGGATTTAAAAACTATGTAGTAGGAACTGTATATCTCTTTAATTGATTTATACATTTAAGATTCTGAAAATCCGATTCTTTAGTATAAGGAATTTGTTAATGTATTCTTTAATTTTCTTATATTTAAATCGAGAGTAGAAATATTCAATAAAAATTTAATTATAGAAAATTTTAACATTGGAAATTACAAATGCCGAAAATACACAGATAATAAGTAAATTTATTGAAGAGCAAAAATGCAGTTCATTAAAATTTTACATAGTATAAGTAAATAAGACATTATTATTCATTTTCATTTAGCTACATATTTATTCATTTCGTTTCTAATTTTTATAATATTCTGCAGTTTATTAAAAACAGATTTTGTCAATTTTCTAACCATTGACGGATAAAGTTTTTAATGTTTTAAAAATATAAATTTCAATGCGATTGGCATGTTTGTTTATTATAAATTTAAAAATGATAGCAAGTTTTTAATAGATATAAAGTTATTATTTCAAGGTTAGCATCAAAAACAAAAATTATTATTGTTGCGATGGAAAAACAATAGATTGTTTTTCAAACCATACCGGCCATACACGAGAATGGAAAATCCAACCTTTCGCGCATGGAAATATATGTACACATACATGCAAACGCAGGTCATAGAGGCAACACACAATCGGAGGCCTCGAACTGAATTCCAGAGAAAACAATTTCATTCAGTTTACGTTATTAATTGAATTGCGGTGCAACAAACGCCGAGCACCAAACCGGCATGCAACCGGTAGCAAATGGAAGATTGAATTTCAGCGGTTTCGCGCTGAGTTGCTCGCATGACCTCTTCTCGAGCGGGACTCGCTCGCGCTATATCGGCGCGCGCGTCCGCGTTTCCATCTTTGGCGAGAAGAATTACCGCGTGTTACGCGTTTTTCTTTTTTACCACCGCCGTTCTTTTTTTTTTTTTTTTTTTTTTTGGGGGGGGGGGGGGGCGTCCGGTGAATTTTACAGGGACGTAAAAGCATGACCGGCGATTTGTTCCGGCCAGACGTCTGGACGAAATTTCGCTTGAACGATAGCCGTCTATTGCGTTGGGTGTACAGCGAAAAAATGGAGCTTGTACGACACAAGGTGGGAATTAAATTTTTTTCGCGTCACCCCACGTGTTTTTTTCAAGCTTGACGGCCGCATAAATTTTTTTAAAATCGCTTAAAATTTGTTGTAGTTGTTTATTTTAATTAATATGTGCAAATAAGTCTGCTTAATTTTGTATTTTTAAAGTTATTGATATATTATTTTATATTTCTACTGTAAATATATTTACGCTATATATATATATATATATATATATATATATATATATATATATTTATTAACATGAAAACATAACTTATAATTTAGATGGATAAGGCCGCTGTTGAAATTTGAATAAAAAATAAACGAAACAATATTAAAAATTTAAAAAAAGTTAAAAAACAGAATAAAATTCAGCGATCTAAATATAATCGTAAGGTCGTTTGCAGTTTGTATTGTTGCCACTTGGTAAGTTCGTCGAAATTACGTTAGTAAGCAATTGAAAGAAAGGTAAGTTCGTGCGTGCACATTTCGATGGCGAACTTTACCGAAGGATAAAGGAAGATGGTTAAGTTTATCTTTGTAATAAGAGAGCGGGAGTATCTTGAGATATCCGCCCGAGGTTGCTTATGTATTCTCTCTCTCTCTCTCTCTCTCTCTCTCGCTCTTTCTCTCTCTCTCTCTCTCTCTCTCTCTCTTTCACTTCAACTTTATCTTTCACTTCAAGTCGTAGCCACTAAAAAGTTGATTCTGTCTGCAGTGTGTAACCCTTTATGCCCTTTGTGAGAACATCTTTTTCTTTCTCTTTCTTTCACTTCCTACTTTAAAGTTTAGCATCGCGAAAATCTTTGAGTTAGCTGCTGGTTTTCTTGTAACGAGTATGTTGATAATGCCATATTAAATTGCGCAAGCTTTTCGTTTCTTTTAACGAGGATTTGAATTTCACGACGAATGTTGGTATATTGTAATGTGTTTTCAACGTTTGAAAATATAGAGTTTGTTATACAGAAATATGTTCACTATTTTTTTTTTTTTTTTTTTTTTCTAATCTCAATGAATACTGTAAAAGTATTTTAGATTCAAACGTAAGAAAAATAAAAATATTGGAAGGGAATAGTAGAAGATTGATGTTATTAGATAAAACCAACACTCGTATATTATTTGGCTAAGAATTCCTTCGCAAAGCGAGAATAAAGAAAAATTTCCATCGCCCTCTTGAACGTACAATTATTGGACAGCGTGAGCGAGTTTATATCTGGTCTCCGGATATTTCGATCGGTTATCTGATAGCAATAGACGCCGTGTAATTCATACTTGTTTTTATTTTTCCGTTTCGTTGAATTAACTCTTATTGTTCTCGTCGGGCAAAGTGAAAAATCAAGAACGATTAAAAATATGTCAAATGTAAATAATAGATTGTAATTAACGCTATTATAATTTAAATGTTTATTATTATTATTACTGTTAAAACGTTTATATATTTTTTGCATTATATATAAGAATTTTTTTTAAGTAAAATTAATTTAATAATTCGCTTTCGCATAAAAATTGATGAATTAAAATTTTTTGATTCATTTTCCAACAATTTATCAATTACATTTCAGTTATTAAAATCGAAAACGAAGTGTATTTATTTTAATGCTATAAAATTTTCAATCGAAAATAATATTTTGATTAAATTCAGATGAAATGAAAATGATTAAATCATCGTACGTATACAAATTGTTAAATAAATAAAATATATCGCTCAATGAAACTATCTCGCAAATTGATTTAACGAGAAATCAATTTCGATAATTTTATAACTTTTTCTGAGCTTCGCGTTTTCGCCGATATGAACACATACGCGTACACACTCTCCGATTCAATATTTGTAAAAGCCGACGCCCTGTATTCGCTTCCCTATTAAATAAGAGGAAAAATACATTGTTAGCGCGTATTGCTTTCAGCGATAATTTGGAAAGCACACAGCTAAAAAATACAAAAATAAAAATATTACGCGAATATATTCTGATAAAAATGTTTATACATCGTACGAATATGCAAAAATAATAGAAAATATAAAAAAAAATCGTCTTCTTAACATGAATAAAATAGTGATAGTGAGAGAGAGAGAGAAAGAAAGAGAGAGCATGATAGGAGGGTATGCATAGTTCGTATCGTGATCCAAATGACTACGAATTGGAGTAGTCGGGTGTATACTCGAGGGGGATTTACTGCCGAACTGAATTACCCGCGAATCATAACGCGGTCGCTCGCTACTCATATATACGTATACATTTCTATATATGTATACATGTATACCTATATACATCCCTCGACTTTCGAGTGCCAGGGATGAAGAGTCGATTCACTCGCGGGAGGGAACTTTAGTAAATTCCCATCTCTCATCCCTCGTGGTCCCTTCTCTCGATTCTCAATCAATTGAAATTCCATTTCGAGTGACTATAGGCGCAAGCGATTGCGGTAATGCGCTCAAATCGTCATTTTCTACGATTAAAATGCATCGGTGATGCGTCGCGACTTCGATTCCCCCCTCCCTCCCAGCACAAGTGAGATTTGCTATTTCTTCTTTGTCCCTTCGCAAAGTTATGCGAACAGATTCTTGCCCGCGGGCTAATTAAGCTCGTTTATTCGCTTTAACAACGCGGTTTCATTATATCTGTCCGACGTGTTTTCTTTCTTTATTTTTTCCTTTTTTTTCAAGCTCGCTTTTTTAAATGCTTAAAGTGAGATGCAGTAGTAGCTCGCGTTGGTGAATATTTTTTATTCGCGCATTATCATTGTAATTTTTTTTTGTTTTTTTTTTTTTTGTTTTTTTTTTTTTTTGTTTTTTTTTGCTTTTTTGAGAAAACTTTACATAAAGGACATTTTATGTTTTTTTCCTTTTGTTACCAGTACCCGTTGCATTTTTTTACGGTAACAAAACATGTTAAATTTTTTTTTTTTTAACAAAACTGAAAAATATTAAAGGAAGTTATTTGTTTTATATAATTTGAATTAAAAATTTTAAAACGCCACAATAAAGCTACTCGTATGAATTTCAAATTCTCGGTATAGGTATTTATTGGATCGTAGGATAGAAGTGTATCTAGTGTTCGTTTTATGTAGCGTTGCGTTCGTTACGTTATTCTGCAAGTCGTAAATTAAAGATTCATCAAGAAATAAAAAGAAAGCTTAAGAGTTTAAAGGAAAAAACTTTGATAAAACCACGCAAAAATATTTGATTTTAGTCGGTCTCGTGTCTCATAAATATTGTATTCTCGCAATGCGGTAAGCAACGCCTGCGTGCTATATTCGTATACACACGTATACAAAAATATCTCTTTCTCTTTTTCTCGTACGCTCCCTCATTCGCACTCGCGCGCGCGCGCGCCCGCTGCCCAGAGCTGAATGAAAAAAAGTTGACGAGATTGTTCATGGAATTGCCTGCCATTGTCGCGCCGGAGAAAATATATGCCGAAACTTGGTCCGAGGCCGACTGGGGCTGTTTTGCACGTAAAATGGCTCGTTATGAATGTTTTATGAACTAACGCGTAACCGCTCGCGCATTTCGGACTACCGTCGTTCCCCCCCCCCCCTCCCCCCTCACCCTTCCATCCTCCCATTCTCTCTCTCTCTCTCTCTCTATGGCTGCTCTCCTTTCTCCGCTTGCGTGGAATCGACAAAACGCCATTGCATAATGCATTTACGATTGCATTATAGCGCCGGTCGACATGATCGTTTCGCAGGGTCCGTACGCGGGGAGCGGGTGCCCCATGTTTCATTGGTGGAAACACATTTTGATTGAAGTGATTCCCGGGGATGAAATTTTGCTTTTCCTACAATCGTCCACCCCCCCCCCCCCTCTCCTTTCACCCGTTTGAGAATCGACTCTTCATGTACGCGTTTCGAAATTAGCCTTTAACACCGTCGCGGCAGAACCGAGGTTAAATTCGAATCGGTAAAAGCAAAACGATGAAATGTTTCCGACCTTTATTAAGGAAATATAGATTTATTGCATTTCGAATTATTTGAATAATCACAAACCCGTTGATACTGCTTTTATTAAGCAATCGTGTACAATATATTTTTCGTCGAATTTAATTTATTAATGTTTATTTTTTGTCATGCTAAATTATAATTGTTTAAAAGAATTACTCGTAACGTTAAATTTCCGATTATATAAATTAAACGCAAGTGAACGCATAAAAATAAATACAAATATTTTAAGGGTTCTTTTCTTGAAAAGTAATTTTACAATTTCATTGCGTTAATGTATCGAAGCAAAGCATTTCGAAGAATCGAATAAATACCAGGAGATATCGCTAATAAAATCGAAGGGCTGCAGCAGATTGCTTTCGTCGTATAGAAGTAGCAACTTACTCGAAGCGTTTTTTACGGTCACGCTTTTCGCGCAAACGAGCGAAGTATAATGTCGTGTTAAGCGCCTATAAATAACAAAAAAGAACAAAAAAAAATAAATAAACAACATAAAATAATGTAAATGACGCGTAATTTATTGTAAAAAAAAAAAGAAGAGAAAGAATAGGAGAGTAGCCCACGATGAGCGAGACGTAAAATCGTTCGAAACGCACTTGATCCACAGTACCAGGTAATATATCCGTTTTGCCTCTTGGCGACTATTACTCGAAAACGCAAAAACGTACTAACTGGATTTTAATTATTGCTCAAGGATTCGAAGGCTTTGGTCGATAATGTCGAGCTCGATAATTTCGACATTTGATCCGTTGTATGTGCGCCTCTTTTCATTGGACCTTGTAACGAGTCAATTTGAGTTGGTGCGGATCGTTGTATTGGGAGAGAGAGAGAGAAAGAGAGAGAGAGAGAGAGAAGGGAGCAAAGACTCCCGATAGTAGAATTAGGGAGAGGGAAAAGTCGGTACGAGGCTACCTGTAAGAAGAGAACAAGAAAGAAAAAGCTTTTGCCATCTGGGAGCCCACCGAAACAACATCAACGAAAGAAAGTGCCACGGAATTGAGATTTTGAATCATCGGCGTGGTGTATTCGTCGTCACGAGGACAAGGAGATCCTAAGTGGAAGGTGCCTTTACCTGCGACGCCTCGCAAAAAGAAAAAAGAGATAAGTCAAAACACCATTTTCGCTTTCTTACACTCCAACGATTAGTATTTGCTTAAATTGACGTCGTTATGTAGGATTAGTATATAGGGAACGCGTTTTCAAATGCTAGATATCCGACACATTTTGTAACGATACGAACGGCATAATTTCCTGTAAATTTATAATAATAAACAATTGAATTACATTCGATATAGTCATTTATAGAGTCTCATCCTATTCCTAAATATAACAATTGTAAATAATACAATTTTACAACCTTAACGTATGTTACTTACGCCCATCAACTTTATTAATGTATTGTATACGCATGTACATGGGTACGAGTGATTGTAGGGGATTTAAATAAGAAATCATGGACATAGATACGAGTATAAAAGTCGTATAAAAATAAAGGACAGATTATCTCTCTTTCAAAAGTTCATCTAGATAAGAATGCTGATTTTGTTAATCATAAATATCACGTTGAAATAATTTAAAAACAATTTTTTAAAGTTTCTTCAAAAAATCATATAAGTAGATTATAAAGAACGCTATTACATTACGTACAAAAACATTAAATTAAATTATATTTTTAATCTGTATCAAGAAAAAATGCAGAAGACAGCGCCGAAACGACTTCTTAATTTTTCTCAATTTTTCTCATTTTTCGCGCGCCATAAATGTATGTTAAAGAATTTAATATCCATATAAAAAATGTTCTATTTATATTTAATCCTTTAAATGAAACTCTGAAATTGAAAATTTGTAAGTATTAATTATAAACCCGATATTTCTCGAAGTTTATTACAACATTCGTAAACTGATGTAATTATGAACGGAATTAGAACTGCGTCGTCGACTGTCTCACGTATTAAATTTTCTGCGGTTCATTAAAGTATGAGATTATTTACGAGTATATTAAAATACTTACGATAACAAAATGATAATCATAATTTACGATATTATTATAGGATTCAATAATAATAATAAATAGTACTTAATTGAAGGTAACCGTAAAATAATACAACAATTTAAATTATATTTAAAGCATACTTTTATTTCACAAGAGAAGAAAAAAAAGGGAACATTATATTTTAAATAATCAAAGTATGTTATGTAAAATAATAAATTAAACATAAATATATATATATATATATATATATATATATATATATATATATATATATATATATATATATATATATATAACCGGGCTCGCTACTTCAGATGCAAAACTTGAAATTCTTGGCTATTGCAAGAATGCATCTGTTTAAAAAAGCATTCAAGCAGCAGAATTTACAAACGCATTAAGGAAACGAGCTTCCGCTTAAGAGCGCGCTGCTAAAGAGAGAAAGAGAAAAAGCGAGAGAGGTAGAGATAGAGAATAAGAGGAGTATGGTAAAACAGAAAAAGAAGACGAGAGAAAGAGATAGAAAGAAAGATTCAGAAAGCAGAATGGTATTATCAACGTTACTAATCACCAATTTTCAAGACTCGGAAAGTAAAAGCAACTTCAACGCTCGAGTTCTCCCCCTACAGCGACGACGCGTGTATAAGCGCGAAAGCATGCACAACAGATTTACCACTTACACGAGTCGCGTCTCTTCCCCCTCTCCGCACAAAGCGTTTTCTCGTAATCATTTTAGGGCTGCGAATTGCCCGCGAGCGCGCGCGCGCGAAATAACGGAGGAGATAGGGAAAAATTCTTAGGATGCCGCGAGGATAATAAGGCCTTCGTCGGGGAGCTGCGCGCGCGCGCGCGCTCAGGCAGGCATTTCGCCAAATGGTCTCTGTGTATAGCACCTCCTCGGCTCTTCTTATTTTCCGAGGCGATGAAATCCACGACGCACGCCGAAGTAATACACTTTTTATCACACGATGAGCTTTCAGCGAAACATAGAATGAGTGAGAGAGGGAGCATCGATAAGCCGCTATACTCCTTCTCTAGGGGATCTTAACGAGACTTGGGAATGGATGGAGCCGCTCGTTTTCTCGTTTCTCTTCCAATGCTATTTCTTGCGTGCGCGCGACGACGACTTGCCCGATAACTTTCCTCCGCGAGTTAGCGACGTTTTATTGCGAGTGTCACGAGGAGCTCGACTTCTCCCTTCCTTTCATTCTCCTCCTCCTCCTTTTCCTTCTCCTCCTCCTCCTTTTCCTTCTCCTCCTCCTCCTCTCTCTCTCTCTCTCTTTTCCTATTTCGCTAGTTGTAAGATTGCGAAGTTTTCTCAGGATTTGACATTGACTTGGCTTTTATCGCTTGTCCGGAATCACAAAAATTGGATACGAGTCGAGATTTGGAAAATATATTTATAACCCACACGTACGACTTTTTTCCTCGACGTACACAGACAAACCGAGTTATTTAAGATGGATAAGTCCAGATTTCGTCGACTACTGCGTAATAACTTTGTATTCTCTTTCCTGTAATAACCATTTCGCCGAAATGCAGACGTTGTTTTATGTTATTTTTCCAAGGATGATTCATTTTTTTGCGAAATTAATAATGCTTGCTTTATTAAAAGTTGGATATCGATTGGTAAAATTTGAAGTATAAATAGAGGGAAAAAAAGGCTGCAATTCTAATTATATTGGAAGACTCTTATTTTTGAAAAGCGTAAAGCCTTCCTTTTTTGGAATACAACAAATGGAAATTTCAGAGAAAATTGAGTCTTCAAGGATTGGCAATGCGTAATTGGCTTTTTTATTATTTATTTTATTGTTAAAAAAAAATTTATTTCAAAATTTTTTCCTTGCTTTTATCGACTATGAATCTTTGTAAAATTTGAGATGTTACTTCACAAGTATGAGATTTTTCATTTCACATATATTTCAGTATATTGGATTTATTTTTTTATTTTCAAAGTTGATTGCGTTTTAAGATTCTCACAAAAATTTAAAACTAAGATTAAATAAATATAATAAATTGAAAAAGTTTTTAATGCATTGAAAAGTATAAGTGCCGTAACCTTATATTATTGTTGCGTATAGAAGAAAAAAAAAAAAAAAACAAGTACCGATGGGAAAAAAATCGAAGCAGCAAAATTGATTTTAAAAAAATTCAACAACTAGGCTGTACCAACAATTCTTAAGGGCGAAATTGCCGGTAAGCCCTTAAAGCACGTACGTAAAATCAGGGGCTCTCGGTTCATCGACACCCGAGTGCGTTTGAATCGAAATGTTATTGGCCAATTTTCCAAAGTTCCTCCGATCAAACCGAACTCTCATCCCTCTCTTCCACCCTTTCTCTCTCTTTCTGTCTCTCTCTCTCTCTCTCTCTCTCACTCGAACCCTTAGTGGTTATAAAGCCACCTCTACGTATACTACTAATGCCGGGTACGAAAGTGGAATACATATATACGCGAGTAGCGTTCCAACGCGAGTAGCGAAAGCAGCACACCGTAGCGACAGGGCAGTTTTCAGTTCAGGAGTTTAGAACAGCGCGAGCTCGACCCTGCAACTCCCCGCTAAAGCTAGGGGGAAGCCCACCGAAGAGGGCTAAATGTGCTTTGCGGTCAAAGCGGTCGAATTCAACGAACGAGGGAGGAAAGGAGAAGGAGAGGAAGAGCCATGACATTGACCGCCTTCACGTGACGTTTTCTCAGGCTGCTCAGTCTTCTTTCTGTCTAGCAACCGGTAACGGAGTTTTCCTCCCCGGGAACTTTGTTAATTAAATGAATATTTCGTCGACTATTATGCTAACCCCATCTCTCCCACCTCTTTTCTACCTTCCCGCTTTTCCGTTAATGAGTTTGATAGCCAAATTGACCGGGTTGCGGCATCTAAGTAACGTCGAGGGCTCTCTTTCTCGATTTTGTGGAGGATTATTTTCCTCGTTGTATCGCCGACCGACGTACTCTCGGCGGTCACTTCTGCGGAGTACCGAAGAAGCCTTTCCGTTGCATATCCAACGATAAATGCAAGTTTTGAAGTTGCATACTTTGGGATATACAATATATATATATATTACACAATTTACTCAATGTACCTTTTACTCGCGGAATTAATGATAAATTTTAATGGAAGAATAGTATTGAATTTCGATAAAATACGAAAGTTTACACGAGATATACAGAAATACCGTCGCAAAATACACGAGCGGCTAAATTCATTACATCGAATTAATCGAACGAATGGTAAAATTTTTTACCCGAGCAAGGAATGCAACTTACTTATATACAACCGACTGCGGCACGCGCGCGATGAATTGCAACAAATTACTTCGAACTAATTTCCCCTCATCGCGCTCGCGCATTCGTCTTCGACGAAGGCAAAACGTGCATCGAAATAGCGAATACCGGAGGAAAAATAAATGAAAAAAAAAAACAAAAAAAAAAATAAATAAATAAATAAAGAAAAGAAAAGAAAAACAAAAAAAAAAGAGCGAGTGCGAGCGATTAAACCGTTTTCTCGTACTTACACATCGAATTGTCGTTGCTTTTGTAAAAATGGAAAGAGTGGAGGAAGGGAAGGGGGAGAAACGTTCTCGAGAACGAAGCTTTTTCCACCGTCGCGCGCTCAATGCGCGACGGCGATTACGCGCGCGAGACGAGGAAGGAAAAACAAGCGAGTGCCTCGCAAACACTTGAGATTGACGGAGGGAGAGCTCGAAAACGTATATAGAGTCTGCGTGCTTTCGAAATGTATTTCGTCAGTGTAATAAGTTGTTGTTTTCAATATTTTTTTATTTGTTATTTTTAGCTTGAATTTGAAAACATTTCTCCATACTATATAAAATAAACGTTATATCTCAAAAGATTAGAAAAAATTTAAGATTAACGTAAAATTTTAAATCGTTAAATTATTTTTGCATACTCACGAATCAACTTCGAAATTAAAGAATCAAAATCATTTGTCCAGGAAGATAAACTCACCTGTAACAAAAAATGAAAAAAAGAAAGTCAATTAATTTATCTTTGCTTAAAAGACAAATTCAATGGTAAGAGGTTAAAAGAAATCGGGTGGAATTTCAACGCGGGCAAGATGCCCGAAGTGAAGGCATATCGCAGACGGTCCAACTGCGGTCGACCGAATGACTCCACGAAGACGTACATTCTCGGTCGTATATAGACACAAATACTTCGCGTCGCGGACTTTATGGCTTCAATTTCGAACGCTAGCAGCGCGTATAACTCGCTTGCGAAAGAGACGGAGGGACAGAAAGTGAGTGAGTGAGAAAGAGCAAGAAGGAGGAAAAACATCGTTTATCTTACTCAAGCGGTAACGCTCGGGGAAGACGGCCTCGTTTCTTACTTCATTGGTTTCTATGATTATTGACTTTCAGCGCTAAGACTCGAAGGATTCCGGCGCCGCAGAGAGCGCAAGCGATATCTCCGCAGAATTTCCGCTCTGTCCATGGAATTCCTCGTCGGTATATATATATATGTATATATATACATATACATAGCGGTAAAAGCCAAACCTAGGTCAAGCCTTTGCGAGCATATTGCGGCCACAAACGCGACTCGCCTCCCGTGTATTTTCCCGAAAATTCTGTCCGGTTTTTATAAGCAGTCATAGTTTTTTCATTGAGAAAATGGAAATATTTGGAATTTTATGGGAGCGCGGAGCTGCTATCTTTCGTCTAAGACTTTGAGAATATTTTTTTTTTTTGTTTAAATGTAGATATAATAATGATGTATTTACTAAATAATTAATTGAACAGTTAAATTTATCAGAAACTAAATTAACAATACTATAAATTAACAACTCGAATTATCAATGTTTATTATTACGTACAGATAAAAATAAAAAAAAGTTTATACGAAACTCTTAAAAAAAAAATAATAATAATAACCTGATAATCAATACCAGCGTAATGTTACAATTACCATAATGGAAAAAAAAAGCTTTTAATATCCGTCAGCGCGTTAAAAGAATCCTTTACTGTCCCGTAAATACTTAAGCAACTCGCGCATAACCCCCCCCCCTCTTTCTCTCTCTCCCGCTCTCTCTCCCTCTCTTTCTCTCTGGACAATGTGCTCACGACGTCGTCGTTTCCGAGGGCAGACAACGCGAGCGCGTTTACCCCCTTGGAACTCATTAAGGTGTCGTTGCCGCGCAAGGCCCTTTTCTCTCGTTCAAGGAGCTAAAACGTCGCGGTCAATATAGCGTCTCTTTCCTTTTTCCTTACCTCTCCATGGTCCCTCGTTGTTGAAAGGAGAATCTACGCAGCGCTCATATTTTTACCGTTTCAGCGATGACGCACGGTGGGAAAAGGCACGCGCGTCTTTACACTGACTGGAAAATGAGCTTTTCGCCCACGCGCTTCTCTTTCCTTTTCCTCCGAGGTCCTTTTTTGCCGGCCGATATTTATGAACGGAATCTCGAAGGAAGGTTCTTTTTCCTTCCTTGCGCGACTTGGTTAGCTCGGGACTTTGTTAAGCTTGAATTATTTGCGGCTGATAAGCGCCCGGCCAACGCGAAAGTGCAAAGAGACACACTGGATAAAAAAAATAAGAGAGAAAAAAAAAACAACTCGATTTAGCGAGTACTCCTCTTTATTAAACTTCCGAGCCGCGCCGTCGTTTTGGTATAAAATATGTAGGAATGCTTTTGTGAAATAAACAAATGACGGTTTGCCGGTTAATAACTGCTCCGAGAAAAAAATATAATATTAGTCAAGCTTAAAATTGATATACGGATAATATTTGGCAAACGTTTATTTTTACATCTTATTTAGGTGTTATGATTAATTTCAAGCAATAAATGTATTTTTTTTTTTTTTGTTTTTCAAACTAAAGCAAATAAAAAACGTTTTTTATAACGGCTAAAACGTATAAAAATAAACATTTACGTACAAGCTATGAAATAAAGTAATAATTCTCATCGATTTTGTTTCAATTCTATGTGCTTCAATCGGGAAGAAAAATTCAATTTCAAATTTTTACGGAATACATCCGCGCAAAGCCGTAAACTGTGAAAAAAGATTTTATATTGATTCTCGAGTCGAGTAAGTTTGGTACAAGGAGAATCATGTCGTATTTCACATCGTGAATATCAGCAGGGATTTCGAGCATCTCTTCCGCCTAAGCTTTGACTGCGATACAGAGCTCATACTATAGGCTTAACGAAATCCACTTGTCACCTTACTTTCCGACGACTCCCGATTTTATCCGAAATTCAATATTTTTCTGATAAGATTTAAGCGTTGTTTAAACTAAATTTAAAATTCTTCTAAAAAGGCCGTTTTTTAAGGGTAACTTTTAGACGTTAAAATTATGTCTATCCTAAATTTAACAGCATTATTTTTGTTGTTTTTTTTTTTTTTTTAAATAAAATCAACAAGTATTCAGTCGATTAGATAACGGCTCAATTTTTCAAATCGTACGCAATTCATTACGAAAAAGAACGTACAAACAGATCTAGCGAGCATTAGCTTCGTGCTGAAGAGGATAAAGTTTCGGACGCGAAATTATGGGGGACGAATGAGAGAGACACGGAAGGCGAATGTAAAGAGAATTCCGTAGCATCCGCAAGTTCACTTGTGCGCCCATCGCGAGTATTAAATTTCAAATATTTAATATTCTCCGATTATATTTTCCATCTCCTCGTCTTTCACGCTGCGATCTTTGTTGAGCTTACGTACATTTAGATGCACCCGAAGGATTATATACATACACGCGTCGAAAATATTTGATTTATACGTTATGTACGATGAAGAAGAAAACGGACGCGCGGCACGCATCTCTCCTTTTATCATCCACGAACAACGCGCAATTGTACGCGCACGCATTGCTGGATATTCTGTTAATCCGTCGAGATAAAGCACGGGTATATACGCGTATATATGTATATTTATATGTATATCTAAGTACACGGAAAACATGAATAACGCACAATTGTAGCGCTGGCATTGTATAAACGCGACGTGTTATACTTGGAAGGAATTCATCCAATTCTCTCGCTTTGCTTTGGTATTCTAGAAATTTTCATAAGGCTATTTATGAAAATGATAAAGACGGTATACATTCGAATTGAGCTGTTTATAAATTTTTCGAGAGCGAGAATTTTTCCATCCGCTCGGAAAATACCTTTGATTTTCAAATATCTTTTAAATTTCCTCGCGAAGGAAATCTACACGATTTAAGAATGACAGTGGAAATACTTGATATAATTATATGCCGTTGTGTTTCATGGAAAATGGAATAAATTGTAACGACGCTTAGATTTTATTTATTAAAAAATTTTTTATTTTTGTATTACGAAAAATAAAGGTGCGGTAAATTGTCGGGGACGGAAAGCAATTCGAACGATTCCAAAAACAGAATAAACTACGACGCGGAAGAATGCGAAAAACAAAAAAAAAAGTCTCTACTCTTTCTTCTCCCCTTTCCAACCATTAATATCCATGGTGCACAAAAGAAATATTTTTTACCATTCTACGACGTCGAAAGCAAGAGAAAGAGAGAAAGAGAGAGAGAGAGGCCGAGTCTTTCTCTTCGGCTCTGGAGGAATCAAAGTCTGGGAAAAAGAAAGAAAAGAAGAAGTACGAAGAAGGAAAAGCAGAAGTAAAAGGAAAGGAGGAGGAGGAGGAGGCTATCTCTTGGTCTTCGCTCGTTTTCTTAGGCGGCGCTTTCTCGCGCGCATCGAAAACTTTTCCCCGTCGTCCCTATCGAGATTTCTCGTTTGTCTCTGGCTTGACGGAAGCGGCGACCGCCGGCGTCGTTCCTGATAAATGCAACGCGCAGAGCGCCCGCGCGCGAGATTCCAAACTCATCTCGCGGATTGTGTCTCGCGGTGACGGGAACCGCGCCGGGAAAACCTCGTCGAGCCAGCTCAGCCCTCGACTCGCTTTTTACTATTTCTCGAGAGAAGAAGTGGAGACCGCCGCACTTTTAAAAGTTTCTCTCTGAGTAAAAAAAAAAAAAAAAAAAAAAAAAAAAAAAAAAAAAAAAAAAAAAAAAAAAAAAAAAGACACAAAGTATGCATGTGTGTTTGTGTTTATGTATAAATGGGTGTCGTTAGATATATATATACGTATATCCATTCTTGTAGAAATATAAATGCTCCTTCAAGGTAAAGTGATGCGAATAAAATGGACGCGCAGAAAGAAAAAGATACGGACGAAATTTGGCAAAAATGAAATCAATGTTGAAAATTAAATTGAGAAAAAAAAATCATTAACGACATTTCTTTTCTTCCAATTTAAAATTCTTAAAATCTATAAAATGTCTTTACTCAATTAAAATTATTAATTAAAAAATACGAGTAATTTTATAAGTTGTTAACGAAAAAAAAAAACACGAGAAATATATTATTAAACACAGATAAAAGAATACGTAAATTATTAATGGTTTTTATTTTTAATTAAATAAAATAAAAATTGAACGCGATCCGCATTCGTTGCTTTTTTTATTCATCATTGACGTAATTTAAAAATAGAAAATCCGCACATTTTTTTTAACGAGAGTACGGCAATACAAAAATAGAAAATAAGCGTAGAGATAAAGAGAGAGAGAGAGAGAGAGAGAGAGAAAAAAAAATTTTAAATCCGTGTGCATGCTCGTTAAGTGCGAAAACTTGGTATTTTGCCGGACGGCACGTATGCTGCTTCTCCATTATGAAATCGAATGTGCAGATATCAATAGCAAAGGGTCGTAGTTATTATTTTTTTTTTTTTTTTGCACAAGTTCGATTGCAAAATCTGCACCGAGACCGCTCGTATATAACTCGACCGCGTGTTCGCCTTTTATTTTTGAGGAACATTCGATGCGTGATCAATATACACATCGTACGAGTATGTGTGCGAGCCGTGTGCATTACGAGTGACGGCTTTCCATCAATGGCTTTATGTAAACCTATAATGAACGAGGAAAAATTTTTTAACGGAATCTGTAACGCTACTACATTCGTATTTTGTGGGTAAATTTTGTATTTTAACCGATATAAATAAAATTATTTTTGCTTCGAATGAAAATTATAGTTTCTTTTTTTCGTCGATTTCGTCTCTCACAGTTATCGAAATAAAAACCTTATATTTTAACATTTAAATAGAATACCTAATATTTTAAAATTTGTGTAATCACTATTCAGTCAATTGACTAGTTTAGTCTAAAAAATTGTAAGTGTATCGCTGCACGAGTATGTAAATATTACTAAAAAAAAAAATGTCCGTAATTCACGTATTAAGAATATTTAAGCAGAGTAAATAAAATTTAAAACCTTTTTAGAATAATGAAAGCAAATATATATAGTTTGCATTTTATCTATAATTTTTGATTTTTTAAGAGTCATATACTTTTATGATTTATTGTTTATCAAAAATTAGGATACATAAGCACGAGCTCTTGCACGAGTAACATACAAGTAACAAACATTGGAAAACTAATATTCTTGCGAACGTGAAAAACGTGTCATCTCACATAAGATTCTCCTCTTAAGAAACGAGTACAGCCGCTTATGTAAATCGCGCTTGACTCATTCGAGCGCATTCCACAGTTGTTATAGGAGAAGCTCGAGAGAAAGAGAAAGAGAGAGAGAGAGAAAGAGAGAAAGAGAGAGAGAAAGAGAGAGAATTGAAATTTAACGAGCTCGTCCCTGACCATTGACTTGGATGCGATTACGCGTTTAAGACGCGATGACGCGCTCTCCGCTTCTACGTACGGTAATTGTCAACGCTAAGCTTGCGTAATTCTTTTTCCCTTGCGCTATATTTGGATCCATTAGATCGTTTTTCGCTCCTACTTATTAATTCATCTCGGTGTGTGCTCGAGTTGACGTTGCGCGCACGATTGCGTACCTTAATGAGTTCTATTTGAAGATTTTAAATTTCAAATTCGGATAGAGAATTTCAATGAACGATAAAATTTTGATACGAAAAGCAGTCTTTTTGTACTTTTTAAAATGGGTATTCGTATTTGTGCAAGTTTGCCAATGGGATTGCGCAAATGATTTTATAGATTTTTGTTTTTTAATTTGCGCTTACGTTAATAACGACATAATCATTTTTTTATAAATATAAGGATGATTTTTTTTTTTTTTTTTCAATTAAATGTTAATGCTTAAATCCGACATTTTTTCGAAAACATTCTTCGTACATTTTTTCAAATCAATCATAAATTAAAAAAAATAAATAAATAAATAAAAATAAAATCAAACATCGATAAATTTATTAATTAATACGTAATACTTATTTTTTATTTTATGAGATTCTCATTAATATTTTTATTTTAATACCGATAAATCATGTTATTTTAATATGAAAAAAAAAAAAAAAAAAAAATTGGCTTGACAAACGCAACGTAATACATCATTTTTTTTTATCGCAATAAATAAAATAACGCGTACAATAAATTTTATAATTAGCATCGAGAAAGACCCGCTGTACTCGATTTAAAAAAAGATTGGAAATATTTCGGTAGAATTGTTAGCTTAATATCGTGTCGACAAAAGTTAAAGCAAAAACGGAAGAGCTTTTCAGTGTTAAAGTGAAGCGAAAGAAATTCAAAATCTCTGATAAAATTTAGGTCCAAATTAGATCGACGCGATCTTTTTATTTTTTTGCCATTCGTTACAAACAGTACGGTGACGTAGTTAGATTTCGTCGAAGCACTTTGCGAAGCGCTTTGACCCTTTTTTTGCTCAATGCAGCGAGTGAAAAATTCAATGTCCAGTGTTTTGCGGGAAATAGACACTTGTTTTGTTTTTTTTTAATGTTTTTACACTTTATCCGTGCTTATTCATTTTTTAACTTTTTTCTCTTTGTATCGGCAATATTTTACGATTTGATTGAATATTGTAGGTACGCGTATTTAACTTTTTGAATTAATTTATCTTTCATCTTTATTCTTTCTATTTATTGTCAATCTTTAGAAAATTAAGATACTCGAAAGTACAATAGCATACCTTTCATTGTATATGTACAGATTAATGCTCGATATACGTTTTTTGAAAAATATCGACAATTATTTTTTTTTTTTTAATTCGCAACACAAGTTTGCTTGCTGATTGGACACTTGAAAGTTGTAGTTTCTTTATAGTTATAGAAAACTTGAGAGATTATTAAAAAACTTTGATGAAGCGATAAGTTTCATTTATTAATTTTAATTACTCTCAACAAACAAAAGGGCGCCAATATTTCTTAATTACACAAGTTACAAGAATTTCGTACTTAAAAACTTTAAGGCAACGCTCTAGCGCAGAAACTAGCGCTAAAATTATTAAGGAAGCACTTCTGATCTTAAACTACAAAGTACAAGAGAAAAGAGAAGAGTTATTATCGGTATCCATAAAATAAGTGGATTAATTCACAACATGAGCCAGCAAGCGAGAATGAAAACCAAGGCCAGCGTGTGCTAGAATGTTGAAGGCGAGAGAGAGAGAGAGAGAGAGAGAGAGAAAGAACATTTACAAGCTATTAGACGCGCGAACAGAATCTGTTAGAAGGAAGCGAAGGCAGCACACACGTGACTTGAACGCGTCCAAGTATTACACGTTGGATTATCAACGCGCAGGCATCTCGCGAGAATCTTCTATATGTTATACTTCCGAGTGACGAAGTCGACATCGGCGTATCTTCTCGCCTCTCGTAAAAAGAATTTCATATTAGAAGAGTTCAATTTCTCAATAATATTGTAGAGAACATTTTCTTTTAAGAAAAATTCTTAAAGTAATGCTCGGAATGATTTCAAATTCTCTTTTCCCTACTAGGAATTCGTCGTTTTTTTTCTTTCCTTTCCTTTTTTTTTCGTTCTTTTCTTTTCATAAGCGAAAAATTTTAATATTTGCCTTTCTATCCGCGTTTTATAGGTAAAAATAAAAAGTGATATTTTTTTAACTTATCTTGCGGAAAGGAATGCGAGTTTTTTATCGTTTTTTTTCTTCCTTTTAACCTGAAATATTTGGATTTTTATCGCTATAGACAACTAAATGTTTCGAAAGTTTCATCAAAGTTGGGAAAGGTAAATGACACAGAGCGTTAAATTATACGACGGATCGAGTGTAACAATTTCGAATAAAATGATATATCGCTATAAAAATAATGGTTAACTCTTAAAGATTTAACGGTAGAATTACAATGAAACGGTAACGTTGAAACGCGAACCCCAAACGCGTCTCATTTTACGCGTCACGGAAATAACTACTTATATACAAGATTCAAACTCCATAAACTTCTTAACTTTCTTTGATAGATTAAAAACGATATATTCGCTGTAACCGAACAAGATATCGTAGCGATCGTAAAATTATAATTTGATATCGTTGCGAAACAAAAACTGCATATATAAATATTAACCGAGAATAAAATAATAAATTATTAAAATTTTATTGAATCAATAACTGAATAACTAATTCAACAGTGACTTTGTAAGCATCAAAATACTGTATCTCAGTCAAAATAACAATTTATATTTTTATGAAAATTAATAAGATACGTAAATTTATTATTTTTATTGCAATAATTTCTCATAAATAATAATAAATCGATTAAAAGTGCATTTCGTGTAGACAAATCCGCGTGGCTCTTTCTCTGCGCGGATACCGCACGATGTAGATTTCCGGGTACGAGGCGAATCCCGCAGTCTCTCAGTTACTCCATTCGTCGCGACGACGAAACTCGTGTCTCTCCCGCCTCTACGTACGTACAACTAAACGGAAAGAGAGAAACATCGCGCTACAACCGCAATGGCTTGCGTATTCTCCCTTCCCCCCCCCCCTCCACGTGCACGTGGATAGGTATAGATACGCAAAGCGAAAATCAGCGCGTCCCTTACTCCTCTACCGGTCGATAAGTCAATGTTCCTTCTCTCGACAATGGTTATCGACGAGAACGAGATACAGAGGAGCTATAGAGAGACTCTTTTTCCTTCCTTCTCTCTCTCTCTCTCTCTCTCTCTCTCTTGCTTTTCGTTTCCGAGACTGCAACGACGATGCAGCCTCGATCTCCAACTCTCTTGCACCTGCAGCGGCATCGAAGAAGGGGAGGCACTTCGAGGTGAGCGAACCTTAACAATGCCGGCACCTCTCGAGATCGGCAGTGAACCCGATACGGCGCGCGCGCCTGAACCGATGGAAAATACCGAGTTACTCTCGCGACGACGGGAACTGGAGGACGTAAGAGAAAAGTCGAAAGACGGCAGTTTTATATCGGGAATAATGCCTTACTTTACAAAATAACTTTCTGTGTCTTTATTTTTCATTTTTTTTTTTTTTTTTTTTTTTTTATTTTATTAAATTTTTGGAACAACAAGACAAAGCTTTGATCGTTTTGCTCGTTAATTAAGGTGATCTTTATAATGACTTCTGGGGGAGAACAAAGATTCTCAAAGTTTTTAATAGGATAAGAAAAAGGAAATTGGACTTTTTTAAATTTTTACTTCAAATTAAAAAAGTTTATTTGAATTAAAATTTTCGTAACGCTTGCGTTTATATCTGTAAAAATAGAGCGCTATATCAATTGTGTAGCTTTCTCGATGATTAATTATTTTTCAAAAAGTCATAAAAAGTATAACTTCAATCTTCGCAATAAGATGTTGCAATATATATGAGTACCGTGCAATCGAAATTTAGAAGATAATGATTGTGCGATAGCAATCTTGAGAAGCTAAATAAAAATGAAAGAATATTTATTTTATAATTGTACGAATTGCTAAAATTAAACTTTATAAATTATTGATAAAATTTTTAGTATAATAGTTTAAAATGTATTTATGATAATAACGAATTAAAAAAAAAAAAATTGTTTTTAATCAAATTATCTGATTTTCTCTTATCAATAATAAACTGTAGATTCTAATATATTGTTGTTGCAAATTGCCATGTAATCAGAGTAAATATATAGAATTGTACTAGTGAATCGCAACCCACTTTTCAATATAGCGGTACATTTGTGGCTCGCTGGACTTGATAATGACGTAATTATATTTAAATCATTAAAATGGAAGAAAAGTTCTAATCATAAATATATAAAACTACGTTGGCAAAGCGCAAGCGAGTGGGGCACGAGTGATAAATTATTTATCGTTGCGATTGATGAACCGTTAATTCTGTATTTTTTTTTCTCTATTAAAATGAAATTAATGCTATTTAATTTAAAAAGTTAATACTTATGTCGCAATAAAACCTTTGATGAAAATAAAATTCGATGATTTATAGGACAGTGAAAAACTTTTTATTCGCTTTATCTTAAAAAAATAAAAATATTTTTACGGTAATTCCAATTAAAAAATAAATAATTAATGATGATATTTAAGTCATTTTTACTAATGATTTTATTGTCAATAATTTACCGCAACATTTATATTTTATGCTATAAGAGTTTAATTAGTTCAAAAAATAATTTTTTTAATTATCGGTACAAGCACTATTGCAAACATAAGCACTTTAATAAAAACAAACATAATAATTATATATCGGCATAAAACTAAAAAAAACAAAAAAAAAAAAAAAAAAATAATTATCGTTTGATTTTCCATAACAATTTCAAATATGAAAAAATTCTGCTTTAAAATAAAAACTGCGAGTCGATAAAATAAAAGAAAAAGCTCAATTTAAAAAGTTTAATTTTATTTTTCAATTCTAGTAAACATTCTTAAATCGACTTAACGACACAAATATGCGTCGAAAAATCTAAAAATAACGGCACGAAATGTATCTTCGACGTTGTTTTTTTCTTTTGCCTTGCGTTCGACCTGCATCGTCCAATCTTTACTTTATTCCTACTATACAACCTATACATCGAGTAGCAAGAAGACGTAAGAGAATTGCAATTGGAGAGAAGCACCGTAGCTAAAAGAGCAAGGGAGAGAGAGAAATGGCGACGACAGCGGGAAATGAGAAACGGCGCTGGAATATTCCGTCGCGAGAAAGAGCTATCTCTCTGCGAAAACGGCAGTTTCTCGAGCTTCGCATTAAGAACGAGAGAAAGAGAAACAGAGAGCATGTCCGCATCCTTTTCCCTTCTCCTCTCTCTCTTACTCTTCTCTTTCTACGATCCTTTCCAAAGAAGAGCTATCGATCTTATCGCGGAATGAATGAGAGAGAAGCTAGAAAGCGAGAGATAAATATAAGAGAGGAAGAGAGAGAGAGAGAGAGAGAGAGAGAGAGAGAGAGAAGAGAGAAGGCGAGCTGTTTTCTTGTAGTTGGGAAATTAGAAAGTGTATTCTTGAAACGAAAGCAAAGTCAAATTGGGTTCCGTCAAGGGCTGCGCAAAACTCTTTCTTTATTATTTCTTCCTCTTTTTATCAAGGATGATGCTGATCGATGCCGTCGGCGACACAACGACGGGGTACATTTCTTCTTCTTTTAGGATCTTATGGTACGTTGATGAGATTTATCGATATTTTATCGATGTTGATGTAATTCTGTTTATTGAGAGATAAATTAACCTCTGACGTAAATTGGATTAAATCCAGTTTCATTGATTGTTTGGTTGTTTTCAGTTAGACCAATTCTCTTACGAATTACAATAAATAAGTACACTATAGTTTTAAAGAAAGAGGAAAGTAATCAAAGTTTAAGGATGATATAAAAATTATTAACCCGTTCCTATTTTAATAGGAAAAATAACAATTTAATATGTAACATCATTTTAGCCATTTTCTAAATATGGCCGTCTTTTCATGAAAAATTAACGAAAAATAAAAATTGGATCCCGTGACACAATAAGTTTAGCTATAAATTGACGCCTGGCATCTCAACATTCAAAATGACGGCTCCAACATAGCGGCTTTTTTTACCAAATTTTGTTACTTTCTCAAATTTTTTTAAATGTTTTCATTACTAATTCTCACTTATTTAATTACTTTAGTATATTTTACAAAAATTACAAGTAAATATATATTAAGAATCAAAATATAAATGCCAAAAAATTTAAAATGACGGATAATACTGCATTTTTCTCGATTTTTTCATGTATATGCGCCGTTAGAAGAACCTGCGTATAAATTTGTAATGTTTCTCAAGATTTTTCAACTAGTCAGTTTCAAATTTGGCATTATATTTTTAAAATTTAGAATAGCAAATTCAATATAACGGACATAATATCAAAAAATAAATAATATGTAATTACTTTACTTACTTAGATGTTCTTGTACATTAAAAAAAAAATTGGATCACGAGCTACAGGAATAGACAGAAAAGGAAAAATATGTAAAAATGAGCATACCTTTGAAAAAAAAACTTTCCGAGAGGCTCATATAAAGTTAGTCATGTTAAGAATAGTGGAATGAATTATGTGAGCGTGATCGATAATAAACAAGTTTCTTTTCCTTACACCGCAACTAGAGTTACGCCTATGAAAGCAATTGTGTGATATTCCAAAGAGTGTAAAAATAAAGTTAATCATGAGATATCTTCTATTATTTCACATTACAATAAATACATGGGTGGTGTTGATTTACATGATTATAGATGTAAAAAGGCTCTTTTAAGTATAAGAGAAAAAAAATGGACTTGGGTGATATTTATTCGAATTTGCAATCATCAATAGCTAATGCATTTGCATTGTGGACATACCGATAAAAAATCACTGAAAATTAAAGCTATATGTCGACGTATAGCTAAGTTTCATCTGTCAAAAAAAAACAACATGATGAACCATAAAAACAGGGATAGATACACTTGTAACGTTAATAATTGTTCGCTACGAACAAAATAAAGAATAAAATAATTAAAAAAAAAAACAAAAAAACAAAATCTAAAAAAAATTACAAAAATCAAAAAAAAATAAGTTAAAAGACTCTTGAATACCGTCGACCTCCACGTATGAGCTATTCTTCATCACATAGAGAAAAGTTCTGGTAAGAGTCGGGCAACGTAGGTTTTACGGAAAACAGACGGTCAAAAAGATTGTATCTAGACATTTTTGAAAAATAAACGTTCTAATTTATTTCCTCACAATCAGTGCATTATATAAAAAGACTCCATTTCACTATTTTTACTTGAAATTTCTTGTAGAATGTAACTATTTATGTTTATATGAAAAATGAAATTTTTCGACAGTATGTCTACCACATTAGATTCGTTTTTTTGAATTTTAAAAATATAATGCCAAATTTGTAACTGACTAGTTAAAAAATCTTAAGAAACATTACAAATTTATACGCAGGTTCTTCTAACGGCGCATATACATGAAAAAATCGACAAAACTTCATTATTATCCGTCATTTTAAATTTTTTGGCATTTATATTTTGATTCTTAATATATATTTACTTGTAATTTTTGTAAAATATGCTAAAGTAATTAAAAAGTGAGAATTAAAAATGAAAAATTTCAAAACATTTGAGAAAGTAACAAAATTTTGTAAAAAAAGCCGCTTTGTTGGAGCCGCAATTTTGAATTTTGGGATATACCAGGAGTTATTTTGTAGCTAAACTCATTATACCAATATCCGGAGGCCTAGATCGACTCCATTACTAGATTATTTGAGAGGCGAGATGAAAGGAAAGACAATTTTTATTTTTCGTTAATTTTTCATGAAAAGTCTGTCATATTTAAATAAATTAGCTGAATATATCGGAAATCTAGCCTCGGATTTAGAAAGAGCGTACAATTTTACGACAAAAATAATGTTTCACATTAAATTTTATTGATTTTTCTATCAAAATTATTGGTGCGAAAAATATCCAAAATTTAGGGCTTTCTGGTACGAAACGGGTTAATATTTTATTGATGTATAAATCTTAAAATAATATTCCTCACTGGAAAATTGGTTTTCTTTAAAGAAACTTGACTTTACTTTAATAAAATATTTGACTT
Organism: Chalcis sispes; assembly: GCA_949987625.1. Lineage (NCBI taxonomy): Eukaryota > Metazoa > Arthropoda > Insecta > Hymenoptera > Chalcididae > Chalcis > Chalcis sispes. Next base: position 53,394,190 of record OX465097.1, on the reverse strand, counting down.
TAGTTAAAAAATTAGATAATCAATCATCTATAGTTGATTTTTATAAAGTGTAAGTAAAATTTGAAAAGTAAAGACTTTTTCAAGTACGAAGCCTTCGATACCGTTACGAACTTTACTAAATCTCAAACATTTTTAATGTTTCCTTTTCAAAATGTGAACAAAGCCAAAGTCCAGAAAAAAAAAAAAGTTATAGGATTCAGTAAAAAGTTATAGAATTTTTTTGAAACTCGTGATTGGCATACATCGTCATAGAGAACGGATGGAAAAAAGAATTGCAGAAGACGTTTTTCAATTCATTGGTCAAACTCCAACTCCCGGGGATTTTGCTGTTTGCACGAGAAGCTCCCGTTAACTTCGCATTGGATCGCATCCAACTCCCTATTTTCATCAGTTTGAGGCTTCCGATCTATTCTCTCGCAGCTTTATTTTGTTTTCTGTTTGGCATTTATGTTTACAAAACTCCGCCGCGACTCTTTCTCTCTTTCTCTATCTCTCGGTTTCTCTCTGGTTTCTCTCTTGTTTTTGTAGCCCTGCTCAAAAGAGTAACCGCATCAGACTGAAATTCAAATCTTGTACAATTTTTTTTTTTTTTTTTTTTTTTTTTGTTCTAATAGCGAGATAATTTAGTAACGTACTTGATCATGTTTTATAGAAAATATTTTTAAAAATCTTGAATAAATTTTTTAAATAATATATTCCATTCAATAGACATTGACGTTTTTCGTTTTATCACTTCTAAAAGAATATTAACTATCTTACAGTATAAAATTAAATATAGAATATTAAATATTATAGTATAAAATAAAAATTGTACAATGTTTTTATTCAGATAAAAAATGTTATTCTAGAAATTAAAATTTTTGCAAATGCATGTATCAAATTTGAAAAATTCAAAGGAATACCACAAATTAAAAAAAAAAAAAAAAAAAAAAAAACTGCACAAGCAAGGTAATCGAGAATAGCGCAGTAACGTTAATCATCGAACGCAACTCCAGAATTCGTCGACTTGACGCAAAGAGCGTAAAAGTTAGAAGGCGCAGAATAATGATAAGAAGGAAGAAGGAAAAGGAAACAGAGAGAGAGAGAGAGAGGGAGAAGACGCAGCGCAGCAGAGTCGAGAGAAAAACGCATCCGAATTGGCAAACCTAGCGTAGGAAATGCTCGTTTCCGCAATTTATTTTTACCCTTGGCTCTCTCCAGAATTTAACTCCCTCCGCTCTCTCCCACCTTCTCTCTCTTTTTTCTTGAACACGAGCAGCACGGTTTTGGCTTGGCACAAAAATTGAATCGCCCGTACGTATACGTACACACACTTGTACACACACTCACGTACACACACGAGCGAATTCCTGTCGTACGTATAAAGTACATATGGTGTGTCTTGCTGTAGGTATACCGTTGGAGACGAAAAGTATAGATGTATATACGAGTACATGTACGCATATATCGAAAACGAGAACGACGAACACGTAGCGAACATACAAACGGGAGAGGGAAAAAAAAAGGAAAAGGAAGGAGAGAAATAAGGAAGAAGTACACGCGAAAGAGAAAGAGAGAGAGAGAGAGAGAGAGAGAGAGGAATAGGAGGAGCGAGAAGGGTAAATTTTTCATTACACCCTGACACATTTTGCGAACGAGAAAATGACGGGGGCACTCGCGTATGAAATTGAAATACGTCTAGCGATCGAGAGATCTGTCGAGAAAAGAGAAGGAAGAGAACGTGCGAGGTAACGCCGTACGAGAAAACACGAAAACTCCCCTTACGCGTCTCTACGCGAAAGTCACGCGATGCGCGAATCATAAATACACTTACGTATAGATTCTTGGAATAGAGTACTTGACTCTTTTCTTTTCTTATTTTTTTTTTTTTTTTTTTTTTTTTTATATATATTTTTATTTTCTTTGCTACATTTGAACAGGTGCGCAAAATCAAAAGGACAGTTTGTTTGATACAGGCTGAGTTATTCGTATATCGAGCAATTTGTCCGTTATCTCTACACGTCCGCTTAATCGGATATTATATTTTTTCGTAGGTTACTTGAAAAGATTTTTTTTCAGATCTACAACGCTGATTAATGGGCATTCGTGAAGTAATCGAAGTTTATCTGGTTATTAATTAATTGAACTAGTATTTATTGGTTTATTTATTGGTGCATTTTTTGTTCATTTTATGCGTAAACGCAGATGAAATATTTTTCGGATATAAAATCACCATATAATATTTTTAATTTATCATTACATTTATCGACTCAATATTCAAATTTAGAAATATACTTTATTATAAAATTAATCATCGCTCGAGATTCCCCAATTTGTAATCAAATTTCCAAGTGCCTACGGTAATCGAATAAAGATTAAAATAATCGATACGATCGACGTTAAATTTACAAATTGCGTTATTCATTGGCCATTAAAAATAGCTCTTATCATTGAAACTGGTCGAGCGTAGGACGCATTAGCATGAAGCAAACGATTCTCTTTCTCTCCGCTCGCACAATCGAAGTATCAAGAGAGAAAGGGTGTGTGTGTGTGTGTGTGTATGTGAGAGAGAGAGAGAGAGAGAGAGAGAGAGAGAGAGAGAGAGAGTAGCATTGCGCGGTAATATAACTGCCACTCGACGTAAATTTCTCATTAGTATAGCTCGATAACAGCCGCGTCAATATATACTGTAACTAATATCCAGCTGATCCCGGAACATGGCCGTCGCCGCCGCGCACGGATTCGGAAAAACATTTACATAATTTAGACAATCCGATGAAATTCGAGCTTCTACTACAACGCTACATAGCCGCTGGGGCGCCGGTGTGCAGCGTGGTAACTCGATTTATTCCATTTGCAGAGAGAGAGAGAGAGAGAGAGAGAGAGAGAAAGATAGAAAGAGAGAGAAAGAGCGAGGGGTAGAGGTTCGAGTATAGATGGAGGTAACGTACGTTAAGTATAGCAATTTTGACATAGAGCTATATATTTCTCCTTTTTACTTCCCCCTCTCTCTCTCTCCCCTTCCAAGTCTAACTCTCGGCGCAGAGCAGCTGTATTAATAATCCGCGGAATCCGCGAAGCGATCGAGTTGCTCTTCCCGTAGAAGGAGGCGGAAGAGGAAATCGCTCGCAATCCGGAGTATATTGGCTTTCCGCGTCTGCGCTACTTCCTAACGCTGCACCTGAGCTCCGCGAGCAAGGAATACCTGCATAATCGCTCGGCTCTATGGAATGGAATATACACTTTCGCTTAACCTCGAGCTGAATTTTTCTTTTTCTATCGCATTTCTCTCTCTCTCTCTCTCTCTCTCTCTTTCATATTCTCTCGCGTTATCTCATTTCTCTCGATGTTTTACCGACCCGGGCGTATCTACAGTCCAATAATTTCGTGCAGCTGATGTTAATACAACAATGTCAGGAGGGGAAGGGAGGAGGGATGAGTAGACAATGTATACACTGGAAGAAAGAGATAAATTTTATGATAATCTTGTGGATAAATGAAGTGAATCGTTATACGGATCTAGCTCATTAATAATTTAGGTTCGTGCTGATGTACTAGATATAAAAGCATTATAAATAGACAACGCGCTTTAAACTTTGTAATGCGTCGAAAATTAAATTAAACGCTAGTTTTTTTCCCTTTGAATTCTTCATTGAATTAAAGCAATATATTTCGCTGCGATATATACTGAAAAAAATAGTTTACGAGTAAAGAGTTAAAAATAAAGAAGATGAATTAATTTCAACTAATTTCAGAACAATCGATTTTATGTATCGGTGGCAATTTTAACATTTCCAATGTTGCTTGTGTTTTCGTCAAAACGTAGACTCAATTCTTTACCTTGAATTACTTCAAACTTGACCTTTAATATAAAACTGTGATTCTCTGATGTTACAAGTTTTTTTTTTTAAAGAATCTATATATCACGTGGGTATTTTTTAAATAATTTACTTTTGAATGCGCCACGATACCACATGGCAAAATAATTTTATTTATTCTGTATTTTAAATTCCAATTGTATTATTTACTTGTAGCATTATTTTTAATAGTGAATTATCTTGTATTTAAATGCAATTTAAATTGTATACGCTATAGAAACATTTTTAGATATATAGGCTCTTCGCGTCCTTTCGCACAACACACACGATATCACGTAAAAAGCAAATACAACATACAACGATTAAATGCAATCACCGTTGGTATGCGTAAAATCATTCAACGCCGGTCATGTCGACATTGTCGGCTTGCATGAAACCTCCGGGCAATAATTGCCGGGTAAAGAAGAGAGCGAAAAAAAAAATGTCAACGACGGTTAGTCATCGGTATAAACGGAGAGAAAAACAAGTGAGAGAGAGAGAGAGAGAGAGAGAGAGAGAGAGAGAGAGAGAGATGCCGTTTCATTCATGATTCACGGGCAATCGGTAAGTTCCTCGTTGCAAGTTGTTGCGTGTCGAGTTTACTTTCCCTTCGCAATATTGTACCAACGCCCTCGATACTCATCGGCTCGCTTTTTTCATATGTCTATCATTGAGTGACTTCGTGACCTCAGCTTTTTACGCGAGCTTGCGCGAGGCGTCTTTCGTTTAACGGTATTGTCTCGTACCTCGTTGTTATTTTATTATTGTCGCTTATTACTCACGCGCAGGTTTTACGCTAAAAAGGAAGTATACTCATATATCTTTTTAGTTGCATTGTTTTTTCGTGATTTTGATTTTTTCTTTTCATACAAATAATCAACCGGTTTCGTAAAGTATAATGGAAATTGACAAACTAGACGCTCAAACGACTGACCGTCATAATTTAGAATTTTTAATAATTAAAATTAAAGAATTCTTTGCAAATTTTGATTATACGTTTCTAACCGCAATATTGATATTTACAGTACTTGTTTTAGAAGCTGTAAAATTTTTTTACGAACAATCAAATAAACTTTAAAAAAAAATTACCGAAGATCGATGATATTGTATTTTGTCAAACAAAACCGTAATATTTAACGCAAACTGAAAAAAAAAATATTATTTAAAGTGCTCTCTTTTAATGAGAAGCGTTTTATGATTTCATAACGGTATAAGTTTACTACGAAATAACACGTAAATAAAGAGCCATTATTTACAGGAATTCCAATTTAAGAAAAAAAAAAAAAAAAAAAAATGAAGCCCCATATAAGTTGAGAATCCAAGCAGTCGATAAAGTTAGAAAAGTGTGATAAGATAAAGACGTATACATTATCCGGGCGCTTTTGTTGTTGCTGCCGGGTGCTGCAAGTGGTTTTTATTCGAGACGAAGCGAAACGACGAGCGCCGGAGGGATCGTCACGTTTTCATTTTATCTCCTCGACCGTTTCTCTTTGCGATGAAAAAAGTATGTGTGTATATATATATATATATATATATATATATATATATATATATATGTGTGTGTGTGTATACACATTATGGTGAGTTTAAGTGCAATTTAAGAACAGCCGCACAGACCGGCTGGACGAGACAATCGAGTTATCGTGTATTTAAGATAAGGCGATTTTTCACGCGAATCTCTTTCTTTCTCCGCGTTCTCGCACGCGACAAAATTGCCGCGCGGTGGCAATGGTTGACCGAGCAATAAAAATCCTCAGCGCTCGCGCAAGGGGTTATATTGATTTAATGCCACCAAGCGCCACTCGCTCGTATATACGCGACAATATAAACTGGCAAAAAGTTTAACCGACGGCGTTTACGGAAAAGAAAAAAAAAAAAGAACGAACGGCTCTCTGGATATTCGTCGACTAGGCAGTTTTAAATTTAACTCGGGCATTATGGATTTCATGGGAGATCGTGCTTAGATAAACGATTTTAAAAGTTAATCTTATTTTAGTAACTGACATTGATTTATTATTAAAATAAGCTGGCACACTGACATTATAAACGATAAATAAAGCCTGATAAATGAAATATTATCGGTCATTTCGATTCGCATACTATAATTGTTATTCTAATCTATGTGTATTTCGTGAAAAAATTATATATTTTTGTATTTAGATTTTCATGTGCCAAAAGTTTTTCGATACACTTATGTGTAGTATAGACATTCGTTACATTTTGATGCAATAACTTTTTTTCAAACAATTTCCATTTATTTATTGTAATCATACTTTTAAAAACATGCTATCGTACAAAATAAATAGCAAATGTTAACGAAGAATTCGTAATATTATCCCGTTTAAATGGTGATTGAAATGAAAGGCTTAGTAGACGGTGAAATTCAGCGGTAAACAAAACAAGTCTTCATTGTTCGATCCAACGGAGGCATACAAAGTTGACCCTCCAAATCGGATTTCCACTGTTACAGCAACGACGGCAATGGCGCGTCTCATCCTTCCCAAGTTTTAGATACAGCGGATTACGTCCCGGCGGATTCGTGAGAAGACCCGACGGAAAAGATGCGCCGCGTCAACATCATTCTTCGAGGAAGCGAAGCGGGGATGAGAATGGGATCAATCTTCGATACAATGGATACAATGCGTGGCTATTTCTCTCATCGCTGGTACCGGCAGCGAAATTATATAAAAGTATTGATGCTTTTGTCGAGAACGTCTTCGGCATAGGTAATCGTTAAAAAAATCGCGAAATTAAATAAAGAAAAAATAAAAACAAATAAGGATCATTTACATTCTTTTGTTTTTGTTTTTTGTTTTTTTTTTTTAAATAATCGGTAATTTCAACAAAAATAAAAATAGATTTGAATTTTTGAACTATGCAATGAAAGAATTTTTATCGAACATGTTAAATGATAAATTTAAACGCTACTTGTCCAAATGAAAATCCACGTTCGATCTACAACGAAACAATTGAACAAAAATCACGACTCGATACGTCTTGGTTAAAGCAGAAAATAATCCAACACGGATCGATATTTTTCAAGCATGAAAATCTATTATCCCATAGGCGATCCAGCAAGAATATAAAACGCACGAGCACCGAGAAGAAAGAAAAACGGTCGATTGCATCAATATATACATTTTTGACGCGCTTACGATACAAAAGAAAAAGTAAGGAACGAAAGGGAGAAGAACACTTTCAATTTTGGATCTTTTCTTGCTCGATTTCGCATACCGAAGATATGAGCTTCTTTCCCTCCCCCTCTTTCTCTCTCTCTCTCTCTCTCTCGTCATTCTTTTTCCACATGCCGTACGTTACCGTTTTTCGTTCCACGCTGCAGATTTTTTTCACGTTCTTTTTATTCTACTCCCCTATTTCTACATCTTTTCCATCGAAATTTTGCTTCCAAATGGAATAACCGCACGGGCGAATGGATTCAAATTTTGCGACAACTCTCTTGTTGTACGAGAATGACGGACGATTTAATCTAACTCATTTTTTACGAAAACCTTGTTCTGTCTTTTAAATCTGCACTTGTAGCTAATAAGTAACATAAAATAAATCGATAGATGTAAAGATTTTTATCTATCGTTATTAATAAATTCAATAAAAGTTATTCTTTTAAATCTAAAGTAATGTTTACGTATTTTTCAATAAAACTTTTTAAGCATAGAAAGTATTCCGTCAAATTTTATCAGTTTTCCAATACGTAAGCAATAATAATTCAATCTTTTTCAGTTAAATTTGCATAAATTTCGTAAAGTCGAATAAAAGTGCCTTTATAAGTGAAATATTTCATATTATTGAAATATTCAAGCGAGATACAAACTGCGAAACTTGAGTAACTGCGCGTTCTTAAGATAAATCCACGATATTAAAATGCTGCATAACAAGCGAGTAAAGCTGTTATTTATCGAAAAACTTTTTCCGTTTCGATATATCTAACTTTACAACAACAAATAGAAATATTAGAGTCCATAATGATCCAGAGACGCGGTTAAATCGAACTGTGTGATTTTCCTCTTTCGTACGTTTTCCCTTCGGCAACGTATGTTATTTGCATTATTGGAGCAGTCGGTAGGAAAATATTTAAATAATTGGAGAATTAAACCGAACGAATTTTTTCTTATCATTTATCACAACACTTATTTACACTATTATAAAAGGTAAAGAAATTACCCATACGCATAATAAACTTACTTAAACCAGGCGAATTTTAACGAAAAATAATCTCAAGCCAAAACGAAATGGTTACACTCCTATCGAATAAAGTAAAGAAAAAAAAAAAAAAAAAAATTAAGAAGCTCGTATCCCCGTGCATATATATATATATATATATATATATACGTATAACATCAACGAAACAGGAATCGCTGACGGTTTATCCACTTATAACGCGGGGCGAGGCAATTTATACACGCGCCGGCGAATCCCACTGAAATCTCCTTTTCGTTTCTGCCTGCTCACTCTTACTCTTTCAAATGTAAGATAATCATATTTATTCGACTCTGACGAACCGTTACCGCTCGGGCTTAAAATCGCAGTCGAACAAAAAGTTGATTTAGTATAACCTTTTCTTTTTCCTTTAGTATATATGTATATATATACTTACATACATACATACATATATACATAGACACATACATACGTGTGTATGTATACAAAACAGAATATAATAAAGATATCATCTCCTAACATTTTTATACTAAAATATCTTTATACTTAGTACATAAAATAAACGAAGACTTTGTTACCTACTTCTTTCTCAACGAAGTCGAAATACTTTCCGTTCAGCGTTCTTATATATGCTTTTGTTTCTTATGATACGAATATCTCCAAGTAATAGTCTACTTTGATAATAAAAAAAAAATCAAATTTAGTTTTTTATATTAAACATCGTCGTAGTTTGTAACGTAGTAAATTTTAAGTAAAAATTTTAAATATGAAATTAAAAAATACCGTTGAAATTATTTTATTTATTTTTGTTTACATTACTTTTCAATAAAAGTCCAAAAAACAGTTCAATATTCTATTTTTTTTTGTTACGCCAATGCTTTTTCTATTTTCTTCCTTTTTTTTTATCTTATTATTTGGAGTTAACTTTTATTCATTTTATTAAAAAAAAAAAAAATTGAATTTCGCTGCATTAGCCTGGATTTTAAACGGTAAAATAAAACTTTTTTTTAAGGTATTATAGATTAGCGTTGAAAGATTAACGATTGATTAGCTCTTCTTATTGAATCTTTAATTATTAGTATTATTAGATAAAAATAAATGATTAAGTAAAATTAACTAAATATTAGAAAAAACAAACGTTATCAATTGATTTTTTAAAAAAGTGTTAATTTTTACAAACACAATGTGTCGTTACGTCGTGACGAGTATACACTCTGCATAAAGAGTTAGTGACCGGTTATATTTTTCTATTTTTTTTTAAAGTGGAATGAACAAAAATTTTAAAAAGAAATTAATTAATATAAATCGGAAAATTAATGAAATTTTGAATTTCAAATTTATTTAATTTATTGAATGAATGTATAGCAAATTTAAATTTAGCGACGTTTGATAAAAGATCATTTAAAACTTTAAATTTTATGATTATTGAAATAAAAATAATTTTAGATAACCAATACATAATTATGTCATATTAATAAAAAAAAAAAAAAAAAAAATTTTTCTTTTATGAATAATTAGAAAATAAAAGATTTTTAAAAATGTTACGCATAAACGATGATATTTATTTACAGTTGCTGCTTGATGCACATTACATGAAATTTTACAAAGCAATCGGCTTACCTGCAATAAAAAAAATATATAATCCTATTAATTGCAAATGGAATTTTTTATTTTTTACCGAAATATAAACAAGTTAACCGCTTTTTCGACAAATGTAAAACTATATTGGGTTTTAAAACAAAACACTTGTTTTATATTTGCTAGCGTAAAACTCGAATAAAGCGATAATGAAAGAGCAATGAAAATTTTTATAATTGGCCGGCTGAACATTAAACTGTACATGTTTTTATTAATCCATTAAATATTCTTCCTCGGTATTATATTTTCCCTTTTTATCTCCAGCCATAAAAACAAAGTATAAAGGTAAACATGACGTTTATAACAATGTAAAAAAATACTTGTGATCATGAATGTACCGCAAAATTTTTCTTTTTCTCTCCTCTTTTCTCTGCTCTTTAATAATTATTGAACAATTTTTTAAATAAATACCAATGATTAATTTAATAGCAGCGTCTTTGATTAAAACAAAAGTCCGCTATAGAAATCCTAAATATTTATTTGAAAAGTCTGTTCATGTAAAGCGAAAAGTAAAAAAACAAAAAAAAAGTTAATCAAAACTCATATTTATATAATATTTATATTTGTCTGTTAGACACCTTATATACATTTATATGAATTCACTGTTTTTATGTACATTTTTTTATTTAAAATTTGTTTTATTTTTGTTTTATAAAAGATATTTATCTTTTTCATACAACATTTAATTTTTTAATGGCAAATTGCACAATGTTAATAAACTATTAAATAAATTAATTATTAATAACACTGATATAAATTTTATATCACAAATTTTAGTTATTAAAATTATTTAAAAAATGTTTAATATTGATATATTATGGTAATAATTTATAAATGTCGGAGCAAAACATTGATTTTATAAAATACATACATATATAGTTCAGTAGTGAGCAAATGTGATTCTTCTTGATTTAAATACGCTTAAACTGATTATACATATATATATATGCATAAATATGAAAAGTCGAAATGTGACTCTCATTGACCTTATGCGTACCAGCCCCTGATATAATTAATATAAATTATACGGTAGTAATAACTTTATTGAGAAAAATATTAATGCAATTAATTGTATAATCAGTATATAAAAATTATTAAAAAACTTTTACCATTGAAAAATTACCATTGCTATTACATATTATAAATTAATGTCGATGCTATATTTTTATTAATTTAAATACCTCTTTTGATGAAAAATTCAAATTGCCGAAATAATTGATTATTATCTTTGCTCAAACAAATACTTAAATTTATTAAATTTTCACTAATATCTCTTTAAATGAATGAAATATTGTAAAATTTATATATATATTTGTGCATATGTTTGCATAAGATAATAATAATTAAATTTATATAAATGTTATTTTGTATATTATATCTTTTATTTAATTAACAATAGCGCACAAATACATTTTCGCAATTCCTTAAAAAATGAAAACAAAATAATTACGGCGCGATGCGAGACGTGACGTATACTAACTTCAAATTCAAAATAAACAGTCTGAACAAATCATTGCACGACGCGCACAGCTGGTCATGCCGATTGCCTTTAACTTTCTTCGAATTTGACGTAATATTGCAAGAAATGAAAGTGAAATACGGCTTACTTAACTTTTAATTTGAAAAGTTTTTTCCTCCGATTTCTGCTCTACTCCCCTCGGATCTGGTCCTTCACTATCCTGGCGATATGCGTCAACCTCTAATCTTTTTTTTTTTTGGCGATGCCGATCAATCTCTAATCCCTCTCTTTTTTTTTGACGATTTCAAGATTTTCTCTTTTTCTGATTTGAAGGAGACCGTTAACTATTCCAGGAGTCTTGATCGGAGTTGCTTTTGCTCTTGGTGGTCCGAAAGAGAGAGAGAGAGAGAGAGAGAGAGAGAGAGAGAGGCTCCTACTTTTTCTAAACTCATTACTAGCGCTCAAATATTTTATTTTTCAAACTTTACTATAAGAATAAAATAAAAAAAAAAATAAAAAAAATAGAATCGAAACGTGAAAGTGAAGAACAACAGTGAATGCATCGAGTCTATACGCTTGCTCGCATAAATTGCCGTCGGATGAACTATAAGAGGTGAACACCTTCTTGACTAGCACATATGTTTATATGTATATATGTATATATGTACATATGTATATTTGTATATATCTATATATGTATGCATGTATATGTATATTTATATATATTCAGACAAAGCAATGCACCGAGCGACTTTAATAAGGAAGACCCGTTAATTTCTCGATCTCGCCTCTGCGTATTACGATCGCGGCGTCTTAATATTAACCCACGCATACCTTACTAACATCGGAGCAAAGGGGATCGCTCGAAAGAAGACCGAGCGGCGCAAAAGCCCGAGTGCTAATCGCTGGGAGCACGCGAGATGCCGTTGCCCGATGACTGATACTTACCCCCGGATAAAGAATTATTTACTTTCCTTATTTTCTGAGAAAAACGATGTACTCGTATACGCTCACATCTCTTTTTTTCCTTTCTTTTTTTTCCTCCTCATCTTTCCACTGTCTAAATAATTTGGATAAATAGATTTTCACATATCGCCGTCTCGCTACTTAGCGTGGACGCAATAGTTGAGTTTTAAATTATTGTTTAAGCGCGAAAAGTAAACCCCGTAGTTAAGTAATTATTTCTAAAGCTAAAATAGCTGGATTTATTATTTGTGTTCCCCGAGATTTTATTCGGCTGCGTTGTTTAAATAAAGCAAAAAATTATGAGTGCGTAAAGGATAATCGTCATTTATACATATTTATACATATAATTAATTACATGCATCAAACGAATCTGCGAAAAAGTGTTATTCCCACGACTTTAGCTACTTTTTTTTTTCGTCATCGTGTCGACAATTTTTTATATTTTCATCGAATAACGCGTATAAAGCCTTCGGTCATTAACAGCTATTTGCGTCAAACCATCGCGTTGAAAAGAAAAGTTTCAAGTGCTCGTGTAATTCACGGCGGCTCTTCTCTGCCTTCGAATTCAAAGGCTTCGTCCTCCTCCGTATACTATACTTTTTTCTCCAAGACTTGACTCACGACTCTTTTTCACTCACTCGAATGAAGCGCCGACGCGCCCACGAACATTTTCAACGCGACTATTTTCGCTGTCGTTCAAACTACTTAAGAAATTGCACTTATAAATAATCGAGAATAGCAGTGTTTCAATGTCAATTGCTCTTCAACTTTTGCTTTCTTTTTCTCTCTCTATATATATATACATATATATTTTTTTTTTCCGGTTACTTTTATTCTTTTTCCTTTTACGACGAACGCTTGTCAAGTAACGTGTTTAATTGGTATTGTATCAACGATGAGTTGGATAAATTGTTGGCTTACGGAGTACATTTGCATAATTGAACGGTATCGGACTCGATTGCGACGTGCATACGTTCTAATTGAAAATTTGCATATACATTTTTTACGAATGCATTAGACTAATTTGCGTTTGACATTAATATGCGATATCTAATTAGAATTTTTGCTTTTCATATGTCACATTGCACTAGTTATTATACTTTATGCACACGACGCGAATTTAAAATTCAATGAAAATTCACAAACACGCGCTTTTTTTCTTTTTTAATAATGCGTACGTTAAACGAAGAAAACAAAATCAACAGGTATACGCCTTTGAGTTAACTCTCAGTATGCGATAGTTAATCGATTCTCGTTGATTTAACACACATCGACAAAATAAAGCAACCTGTGTGCCAAGATTTAATTATTTTCAACCGATCGGGCAAATGCTTATAATTGTTCGCTTTAAGCGCAAGCGCGCACAAAACCGACGCACAATAGATACTGGTTTTCCTTTGTCATAAGCGCCCGGCGCGCGCATGATCGTTAAAAATGCAGGTGAAATAAAGAGCCCGAAAAAAAGCGAACGGCGACGACGAGGGTAACGGTATCACGCGCCTTTTTAATTTATCGAGCCTCTTTAAATTTCCGCACGCAGCAGCATGTAAAATAGGATCTGATAACAATCGCTCGACGCTAAAGGAAGGGAAGCAAAGGGAGAGAGAGAGCGAGAGAGAGAGAGAGAGAGAGAGAGAGGAATCGAGGAGGTAATTGCCCTCGATCTCGCGTAGATCGCAAAGAGAAACGAGGTTAACGCGCGCGCAAGACAGACGGCTTATAGTCGAGTAGCCGATGGGTCCCTCCTAAGCGCGTAAAAAAGTCGCTAGGTGAACTCGTTAATGCAGCGAGATATATTCCATTACCGCACGATTACGCGCGCGCGCGCGCGTGCGAGGGAGAGAGAGAGAGAGAGCTTCGTGTGTATACGGCTTCGTTTGACACACTCTTGAAACTTAAACCGATTTGAGAGAGTGACTTCCGCACTGGCATCGCTCCAAGAGTTCAATGGCCTATTTATGCGGGAAATTTCTACTCGCGAAGCGGTGTAAGAGGATGACAGCTGCTGTGTGAGCAAGTGCAATTATTGTTTCGAGCTAACGCTACCAAAGTATTTTTTATCGTCTTGTTTAATTCGATTCTTTTACTTATCTCTTGCTGTTTATCGATGATTATACATCTTTACGCAACTTATATCCGTTGGATTTGATTTTTCAAAATTTTCCGGGTTAAATCGAACGAATCGATTACGAAAGTAGGTACGTAAATAATTAAGGTTAGCGATGAGCCTCTGACAGGTAATACTAATTTTATAAATGCGATTCTTTAGGTTTATTCTTATTTACAATAATTAAATTGCAAGTGCATTACGTAACGATTGAAAAAGTAACAAAAATCTCAAACAAAACTAATCGGATACCTTTTAAACTCGCAATCTCTAATAAAACCGCAACATTTTTATTCTCGATAATATTGCGTTCAACATACTTCATCACTTTCCTCGTAACATTTTTTACGACCTATAAAGATTAAAGATACTTTGAACGCTTTTCATGAATTTAACAAGCTTGGAAAATCTGATACCGGCTGAAATACATTATTTTTATTATGAAAGTTGGTACATTTTTCGTTTTTTATGAAATTTTAATTAAATTATGATAAAAATATTTTGTAGGTCATTTTAAATCGTTGGAAAAAAAAAAAAAAAAAAACGAAATTACATTAATAGCCGTTCAAGTATTTTAAAGCTTATTTAAATGTAAATTATATAGAAAATATTATATTTTAATTAACAGCATTAAGCAAATATTGAAAATTATTATTATTATTATATTTACATTAAATTTTTAACTCGTTATTTCATATAGTTTGTTTTAAATTTTACACACATGGAATTTCTTTAAAAAAGTTTATAATTATTATTCAGTTTCATCAGTAACAAAATATTTTATTTAAAAATTTTGATGAACAGATTTTCTAAAAAAACTGTTTCAAATTTAATTTTTCTCTCGATTGCAAATATAATACAGCTACAAGTTTTTATCAATCTGTATTTATTAGTTATTTATTAATTCGTCAAATACGTATTTGATCTTTTAAATCGTAAAATATAACTTTTTAACGATGGATCATTTTGTCCCTGATAAGCCTGGCGTTAATTATACTATCATAAAGTATACATATAAATAGAAAAAAACAAAAACCTTCATACTACAATTAATTTTCAGCCTTTTTATTATTAATATTATATTAAGACAATTGAGTGTTCGAATAAATGTATTCTCGGTATTAAAACGCAAATCCATTGTTTACAACAACGCTGCAAATTACCAGTAAGAAAAAAAAAAAAAAAAAAAAAAAAAAAAAAAAAAAAAAAAAAAAAAAAAAAAAAAAAAAAAAAAACGAGTGCAGTTAAAAACCTCATCCATTAAAAGCACACGAGCACACGAGCACACAAGCAAAGCCAGCCTCCTCGATTATTATCGGCGTCTCGCTCCAGCGTCAATTCAACGCAGCTGCCTCGTCCCCGTTCCTTTCTCTTTCTCTTGTCTATACGAGTACAACACAACGCGAAGGTGCAACGAATAACCGCGTCTACATCGACCGGCAACAAAATCCGCGGAGAGAATAACGAACGAAATAAACGTCGGCGCGTGCACGTTTATACGTCAACTTGAACGAAACGCGAGCGAGACTAATTGCGTGCAAAATTTGAACAGTCGAACGAAATTTGTACGTGCCTCGTCATCACTAAAATAACATCTTGTCGGTTGTCATCGGTGCGTCGTTACTACCATATCGCGTAATTAAAAAGCTTGGCGATGGGTTATTGAAGTGTGCCTGCGATTATGCCATTTGCAAACATTACACGATCTAGTTAGATCAAGAAATTTTATCGTTATATTTTTGCACAATGTGTAATCTTGTAAAGTATTTGAACAAAGCCGCTACTCGATCAAAGGCTGAATATCATAATTTAATCACAGCGATTAATCTATTGATAAATTTTAAAAATTAATAAAATTAAAGCGGATGGATCTCATAAAAATTTGCTATTTTTTCTTCATATAAAACGTTAATTAATAAATGCGAGCACAATTTTTAAAATTATAATTAAGATTAAAAGCAGCAGGCCTTTGCTAAAACTTTCAAACTTATCTCATCTAGCGAAAAAAATCGCTGCCAAAACCACACGGAATTGCTTTCCCATCCCCCGCAAACCGACCGAGATTAAAAAAAATATTAATAAAGAAGATTCTTAAAGCAATATTAAATTACAAAGCCTTCGATATTTAATAAAAGATATATACTATATGAGTGTGATTTAGGGTAATTAAAATATTTTCTCAATATAATAATATTCGATGAACGTATAAGGTTAATTTAAATAACAATTTAGAAATATATACGTGAAATGCCTTTGACATTTTTTACATAAAGACTACAGTCATTTATTAACGAGAAAATTATATGTAATTATTTAATAAAATAATCATCAACATAAATAATCGCGCCATTAACCATTGTTATCATTGCGGCATTAAAGCTTTCGTAAAAGAAAAAAAGGATAAACTTTAACATCATTTTGTTGTCGAGTGCGGCCCGTCCGAGTGTTTTATCAACGAATAAAAACAACGAGAGCATCAACAATTCGCTGGCCGGACACACGAGAAATTGAGACGTTTACTTTATTGTCCGAGGCAAGAGTAATTGCGCGGGAGATTAAAACACGGCGATCGCGCGACGAGTACAAATTTCGCTGGATACGTCGCGGAGAACACAAAGCTCGAGCGAAAGAGCTTCGGTAAGCCGCGGTATATGTATACGTTTCTCGCGCGGTCGCGCGCACTCCGTGTTAAATACAAGCACATACATTACGATTAAGATCGGGAATATCTCATAACCCGCTGCACGACGCACCCCGCGCGATTCTCCCTCTTTTATTTCCATTCCATTCCCTGTGCCGCCTCCGGACGAACGATTTTTTTTTTTTTTTTCTTATTCTCTCTCTCTCTCTCCTTTTCTCCTCAACTGGCCTAATTACTTATCGCATTTTTATGGCTTTTCCGTTATTAACTCGGTTTGTAATCGGACCTAATGCCTATGAACAACATATGTTACGATCGCGCGAGCGCGCGCCTAAGTTTTGGAAAGCTCACGATCCACTCACGGATGCATTATTTTTCGAGGGGAAATGGGTTTTAATCCAACTAAGTATACATTTATATCGGTTGAAATTATATAATCGATTATTTAAATGGATTTCATAAGCTATAAAAGTCTCATATTTTATAAGATTTGATTTTTCACAGAGAAGAAAGATTTTTTATTAATTATTGGATTTATTTAATCACTGTTGTAATTAGAGATAAAGTAATTTATAAACCATTATATAAAGAAAAAAATGGGAGATTAACGTCTAACAATGCGAGCGAGAAAAAATTAAAGTATCTCTCGGAAAGCTTTCTGATTTCTGAATTTATTTTATACCAATTCGTTTACGTTCCATCTTTTTTTTATTTTATGACTTTTTTTACCTTCAAAGCCATATTACAAAAAAAAAAAAAAAATAAAGTAAAAATGAAAAAGTTTTTTCATTACTTCATAAATTTTCATCTATTTGAAAAAAATTAATTAAGTTACTACGGGTGTAAATTAATCGCACTATCTTGCACAATAACAGTTAAAGACGACGCTCACGCGAGAGTTCCTTCGAGTGCGAACACATCTTCGATCAGACCAATGTGTACGTATACGAGGCGTTCAAAGCCAGCGCTCGAAACAATCGTCTCCTTGTCTCCGGCTTCTCGTTAATTAAGTTCCGCGGTAGGTTGACAGGAAGAGAACGCGCACCTTCCGCGCGCGAACCGACACGGACATAGGGATTCTATTGCGTTTCGCGTGCACGCGCGCACATATAGTACATGCACGCCAACGCATGCATAAATATATACGTAACGAGGGAGACTATTAAGCTTTAAGAAAATCAATCGAGCCGCTCGGGCGAGCTTAAGAGAAAGACAGTAATTCATTATCGGCACCGTACGCAAGCGCCAACAATGCCTCTGTGTACTCTCTACCTCGTACCCTATCTGCTTCGTGTATATATATATATATATGTATATAGTACAGATTGTCCGAAGCTATTGTACACCGCTATATAGCACGCGTGTCTATACGTGAGATAGTTTCGGCGAAGAAACGACTCATGTTAATGTTACTCGTTCGATTTTGTACGTTAAGTGTTCGGAAAATCGATTTTCGAAATTTTTTTAGATAATTTTTTTAATGAGGATTACATCCACCGACGTAGAATTTCTCATTTTATTTCATTTTATACACCGCAATATTATAAACTCAATTGTATGGTTTTTATTGGTTGTAATTTAATATTTTGAATTGTTCATTTTATATGCGGCTTTTAATATTAATTATTTTTTGTACGAAATTTGGCAAATATCTATTTCATTGTAAATTTAATATTCAAAGTAAATAAAATAAGCTAAATTTTATTAAAATTTAGAGGCAATTTTCAATATTTAGAATTTTATACAACTTTAAAATGAAGTTAACACATGTATGCGTGAAAATTTCATAAAAAACTTTTTATTGATTCAAAAATTAAAAAATTTTTCGTTCTATTTAAATATTGAAAAAATGCCAAAGTTATAAATAAACATACATTCGAATGTTATTAAAATGTATCAATAAATATCCATAGAGTTTATAAAAGTAAATATATATCTGTTGGTTAGCATAAGTTAATTTAAATATGCTATATGGATTCCAGTCAAATTAATATCGACAACAATAATTAAACGCGTGAATGATCAGCGACCGTATAATAACGAATGCATTAATAAAACGAAATCGTTGAAAATTTAAATGTAATATTCCGTTGCATTCAAAATAAACGATATTTAAAATCTCGTTTCGGAATGTGAAACACAATATTACAAGTATTATCGTACAAATTCGTCGACAAGTGCCGCGAATGAAAAAGTTTGTAAACACGTTGAGTCGAGTGAAGTTAAAAAAATTCATGCTGGTAGAAAAAAAAAAGTTCCAAAGCAAACAAACTCAACGTAATCAGTATTCCAGCATGGGATCGATCTTCAACCAATAGTTTCGCACTTTACGAGTTTCCCATGCAAATGTCGAAGCGAAGAAACACAAGCGAAAGAAAGAGAGAGAAACAGAGAGAGAGAGAGAGAGAGAGAGAGAGAGGGAAGGAGTAGCAATATCTCGATTTGGCCGTGTGCCAGCTCTTATGCTCCTTATTCGAATCTTGTCGACATAACCTACAGCCATAAGACATCGCTTGTTACCGGAAACAGCAAAGCATCTTAAACATCAAGAAGCTTCGAACTTCTCTCTTTCTCTACTTACTATTATTGTTACTACTACACCAGATTATGTTTACAATTTAGTCTGCCACATGTCCAAGACTAAAGCTAAAATCTTAGGGTATCTTGTTGACTATTGCAAAACCACGAGATATTTTTTCGCTTACGAATTGCTGAATTCCACAAGTATTCAACTTTAAGATGGACTGCGCAGAATTACAATGGGAGCGTTCAACATTCTACAAGTTTTTTGTTCCGTGTATTTAGTTTGAATGCTCAGTTACCGATTCATTTACTATCGTTTTGAATCGATTGTCGGTACACTGGTTTATTTTATTTATTAAATATATAACTAAGCGCTATGCTTATTATTTTAATGAAGAATATACTTTAATCTAAAAGATGTATCCGTAAAATTCTTTTTTAAATAAAAAAGATTTTTATGAATTCCTAAAGGTATCGAAATTCAGTCTAATAATCATAATAAAATTATATTTTTATGCGTACAATATAGTAGAAAGCAAGCGGTGATTACGAAAAATAAAAAGTTTAGACACGACTATTTACACCGCGGGAATGTGGAAATAAGATTTCTTTCCTTGTTCCCTACTCCTGAGATGAAAATGGAATTTACAACTTTTAGCCAGTCTAATTTTACGTTTTCAGTATAGCCGTTCAAAAGATGTTACTGAGCCCGAGGTTTGTGCATTTCTTTTTCGAGAGCGTGCATCTCTTTATTTCTCTCTTACTATCTCGTCGACAAGCGGCAGTTTTACATTTTACGCCCGGCTCGAGATTACATCGGGCTTAAAGTTTAAATCTAATTGTGCGCATATATTTCCAGCTTGAATTCGTGCGCAAGAAATGCGTTCTCCTAAGGATTTAATACCTCTCCACATTACAAAAGAGGTATATGAATTCAAAATATGACGTATGTACGTATTTATATATTTTGATAAAAATTTTTGTTTACCACTCGTAACGGTGACCACTGACGATAACGATCTTTAATTAAAGCTTATACGTACAATGAAATTGTAATCAGATTTTTGTTTTATGGATGTGTGCACGTTAGAAATACAAATGTTTTAAAAGAAACATCGGTGGTGCTCGATAAAATAAACGACGTACGAAGGAAATTATTTTATCGGTATGTTGTCTAACCTCAATGTCTTAATGTCAAAAAAAAAAAAACAAAATAAATAAATAGATAGCAATTTATATAAATTATTAACGACAAATAAAAAATAATATAAACAAAATTATAAATAAAAAATAATATAAACAATAGCGATAGGATAAGGTATAAGAAGGAATAAGAAAATGAAACGAATTAAGAAACAGTTAAAATTAAATATTAAATAAATTACGAATACGATCGTGAGCGAAAGAAAATAGACGAAGAGTGTTTAAGGCCGCGAAACGGCAAGGGCATTGAACTCAAAAGTCGAAGCAATCGTCATATATTCTATGTAACGCTATTTATTGAAATAAAAAAGCTAAGTCGAATTTAACCATAAAAAAGTAAAAGAAAACATGCGAGCACCGAAATTATTTTATATAGAGAAGTAAATAATACATCCTACAAACAAGTGGAAAAAATAAATAATAAAAAATTTGAATTAGGAAAAAATTTATTGCAAATAGAAGGTCATAGAAAGTCAGTAGCTCGAAAAAGTTAAAATTCTATGATGTTACACCAGGGTTACTGGATTAACGAAAAATAAAATAACAATTTATTTTGCATAAATACATAGATAAAGCGAGTACACAAAAAATAACTGTCAAAACAATTGTCGAAATAAATTATTTGTACATGTGGAGCAAACCAAAAAAGTTAAAAAACTTGTTAAGCGACAAAGCAGCTCGAAATTTGCAAAAATCTCAACATTTATGTACATGTAAAGAAGTAACCACATTTCAGCTAGAAAACAAGAAAAACACACCTTTAAGAATATTGTAACTTATGAAGTAATTGTTAATAGAAGCTCATAGAATTTGGTCTCGATCAAGGGTCGGCAAGAGTATATAAAGCCGAACTCGTCCAGGCAGACTTCACTTTATTTCATACACTCAGACACGACAGTCAAGAGTTAATAGTCTATAAGCTTCTAACGAGAACAAATGAAAGAAAATAAAATGATAAATTCGAGTTTTAAAATTTACATTGATTTTTTTTATCCAAAGACTATGTGTGAAATCAAGACAGATTAAAGAAAAATTACACAACCTCCAATCAAGAACATTTCGCAAATGATGCAGATGCCTAAGTATTGGTGATGCTGTAGTTTTATACTCAAGGATTCTATGCTCACTCTAAAAGTATATAATCCTTGAGCAGACCGAAGTTTTTCGAGCATATCGGCACTGTGTTCGATTGCACCGGGATCGGGTGTTAACCGATTTAAAAAAAAAGGAAAAAAAGAAAAAAGAAAAATATATAAGAGAAAAAAAGAAACCGCACACGAATTCTAATATCGAATTAGTGTGTTTGGTTTAACACCTATGTATTAGTTTGCTACGATACTGCATTCGATAGCAAGTATAGCTATACTTAAATTTAAAACTCTTTAAATGCCAAATGTAAACATTGTCGTTTCAACGACTGTAGTCGCGTCTCTCTCTAATACGTCACACAGTGGCGTATGGTCGTAAATTTTATATTATCGTAAAAGAAAGTTTGAAAATTTAGAAAATTAACGCGAGTCGAAATTAAATCGACAAATTCAATATTTATTGTAAAAATTCCAAGTAAGATCGTGATTAATAATGGATATACGTTCAAACTAGTAAAAATTCTTTAAACCATTTGGGATAGCGCGTACCGGCGAATACACAACAATATTTTACGCACAAACACACGGTAATTGTCAATAAATTGGGGTTCAGCACTCGAACGTGCACATTTAAAAAAGGTTAAATATCTAAGTAAACCAACGAGCTAGCATAAGTTTATGCTACCTTGTTATAACGTGACTTCGATACGTTACAGTTGGAATTAATTGTTCATTAAATTAGTTACTGGTGTTATACTCATTAAATGTATCAATCAGTGAATAGCACGATCAATTATTTTAAAATTTATATAATTTATCGAACGAGTTGCAATAATATGTCACTCATGTTTAAATTAAACACTGCGAACAAAACATGTCACTGATCAATTTTCATATACTATGATTTTTGATATATCGGGACATATCGCATATTCATAAACATTATTAATTCAATCAAATTTTTAAAGCTTTGAATATCGCAATTCTAATAACGTAGCCGAATAAATTTTATATAAAATTTCAAAATTAAGCGATAAATAAAGAGCATCAATAATGTGTTAATTGTTTCATTACGAAAATAAGAAATTAAATGAACAAGTACTCCAAAAGTTGAACCAACGTTTGTAATTGTAGTGTGACAGAAAACATAAGCAGCAAGACCAGATGTTAATGACAAAAATAAAAAAAAAAAAAAAATCAATTCACATAAATTTGTAACTCGAAACAAAAATTTGTACCGACAATACATTATACTTCTTCAATAATTTATTTCTCTCTTACTAAGAGCATTAATCATTTTACACTATTAAATAAATACGAGAAATTTACCGATTGAGAAGAAGATGAGGAGAACGCAGTTTATCACCAACTCTCACCGAATCGGCAGAGCAAAACTTCCTCTCCTGACTTATGCAGAAACGAACGTTTCTGCCTGCCAGGGATGCTTTAACGAACGTTTCCGTTCTCCTCTAGGTCCACAAGAGTCTTTTAGGAGCGCGTTAGCGGCAAGCGAATTTGACGTTCGGACTCCCAAACTGCGCTACCGAGCCCATAACGTTTACTTCTCTCACTCTCTCTCTTTCTCTCTGTTACTATCTTACTCTCTTTCTACAAAGTGAACCGCACCGTCAACTGGATCGACTCGGAGTCACGTAGCCCGGTGTAATTACAGGACCCGGAGCTACACCACCGCGAATTCATCCTTCCGTTTTCTCTGCCTCTCTCTCTCTCTCTCTCTTTCTCTCTCTCTTACAGTCTCTTCTTCTCGCTATCCGTCTTAAGATCTAGCGCAGTTTAAATTTAGGGTTCCAGGGAGCAAGTTCGTCCACGAGGTGACGCGAAGCGAGCGAGAACTAGTTTCAAGATTCGACTTGGATCGTTTCTCAAGGCAAGCGCGTTTTGGGAATAAGGGATAAACGCGCGCCTCTTTCCTCTTCTTGAGGTATATCCCAACGGTAAAGGAAAGAGAAGGAGGAGGTCTATCTTACCTCGGCATCTAGGAAAGCTCGTTGTTCGTTCATCGGCTGAAGGAAAACGAATGGCGCCGAGACAGTTGGGAAAGTTGGTCCGCTAGACTCACAAACTCTTGCCACGCCCTTTGCAATATCATTAATATAAGAGAGAAAGAGGCAGAACGGAGACGAAGGAAGACTGCGAGAATGAAAGTCGATTAGATTGGGGAAAAAAAAATAGGCTTCGTGTGTCGGTGACTCGTACCGAGACTTATGACTTCATCTTAGAGACGCGTATAATATGCTTTCTCAAAGAAAACTTGCCGTTCCACTTTGACGGTTTGGCGATACGGACGCTCTTTGTCATCCTGCCACTTGCAGAATTGAATATCGATCTATGCTATATTATTTTAATAGTACATTTTCAATTATCGACTGCTTATTAAAACGTTGCTTTAATATTTTTTTAAGCATTGTTTAAATTGCAACTACGATTGGTATGCGTATGAAGTAATTATCCTTTACGGAGATTTAAATGAACGAAATACAATAAATATAGATACAGGCATTGTTCAACCGTGTTGACACATGAATAATACATTTAGTCGTCTACTCACGTACGGTAAGGTTAACTATCGGTGCATAATTTAGCGAGCATACCTGGAAACAAAAATAAAGGTAATAATTAGTTTAGAGGCAGTGATGGCTTTATATATATATATAACAAGTACACATTATATAATTATAATATTGAAATCAGCAAAGCTTTGATGTAA
Source organism: Chalcis sispes (assembly GCA_949987625.1). Classification (NCBI taxonomy): domain Eukaryota; kingdom Metazoa; phylum Arthropoda; class Insecta; order Hymenoptera; family Chalcididae; genus Chalcis; species Chalcis sispes. The sequence continues at coordinate 53,369,825 of OX465097.1, read as the reverse complement.
ACGTAAACGTGAAACTCTTAAGCTAATGTTTGCTATTTTTATTACGTAATGAAATTCATTCGCCGGTTAGCCGTAGTGTTTAAAACAAACAATTCCAACTTAACGAAACTAATTCAATCGATGATTTTTCTTTTCATCCAAAAAACGTGGACGAATCATTCGGAATGGCGTTGGTGATCAAAATGACTCTCACTTCCCGGAGAAGGTTATGGCTTAGGAGCCGAGCGACGGATACTCTTCCGAATCGTATTAGTCACATGCGGAGATACTAAATACGCGCTGGAAGTCGAACACCGGGGCATGCCGTCGCCGACGTCGAGAGTAAAGTTACGATCGTGCAGTTCCTGAATCGAACTTGCCGCTCGAGCGAGACATACTATATATGCGTACGCGTTCACGTATACGTCGAAGGAAAGATATAGAGATAGAGATAGAGATAGAGATAGAGATAGAGAGAGAGAGAGAGAGAGAGAGAGAGAGAGAGAGAGAGAGAGGTCTTGTTGGTGGCACTAGGTCTCCCACGTCGTTTCTCTCTTTCCCCTTTCTCTGCCGAACGTGACTCTCCTCGATTTTTCCTGGCGCCCTGCAGATTTATTCAATTAAACCCGGGGCACATTTTTTCGCGCTCGGTTTCTTTCTTTTTCTTTTCCACCTAAAGCTTGCTTTATTTGCCAGGAGTATTAATTTCGGCTCCTGGTCCCGCTGTTCTCTCGAGTAAGTGGGGGATGGGGGGTGGAGGTGGAGAAAGGACGGTTCGATTATTACGCGTGATTTAAAGCGCGAGAAATGTCGAACGTACGAGTTTTAAGGCGGAGTTTAAACGTCGATGCTTCCGTGCTCTACATTTTAATTGGTTTTTTGCGTATTATTTATTGTCGACGACGATACATTGCCGGTGACATTTTTAGTTTCGACGCATACGTACGCGTATGTATAACGTTTCGTTATTTTTTATTTAGGATTGTATATTTCGCGTGCGCTCCGAGCGATTGAGAATTTATACATGTCGAGCAGTTTGAAAGTTTTTCCTCCCTCGTTTCTTCATTTTTCTGAAACTTTGGTAAACAAGCGCGCGAGTTTGAAGGGATTCGTTCCATAAATAAAAATTCGTTTATAGAATTCATGCATTATTAAAATAAAAATTCAGCTGTAAAACGACGTTCACAAATAATAAGTACAAATAACTTATCAAGATTTCTTGAAAAAACAAAGTTAAAATAAATGATATAAAGCGTGTACCAAATGACGAGGGAAACTTGCTCGAAAACTTTGATCATTAGTAACAATCGATTATACCACAGGAACAACGTATTTCCAGCGCCAAGGGAGGAGAGAGGACTCCCGAGGAGAGAGGGCAAAGAAATCGATGGCAATTCAAACACGGAAAAGTACAGCCGAGTAGTCGTAGGCTAGAATCAGTGCCCTCCTTCCTACCACTTCACGTCTTCGGGATTCGCAATGTCGGCTTTTATTTTCTTGTTCCTTTCTTCCCCGTGTTAAACGAGCGTCAGGACACGCTGCGTTTAAGACGATCCCAAGATAGAGATAGAGATAGAGATAGAGATAGAAAGAGAGAGAGAGAGAGAGAGAGATACTAAAGTTTAACGATACAACCTCATAGCGTTAGTAGCCTTAAGCCATTTGCTCAGTTCGACGAGTATCGTGCATCTCTTTCCACGTAGACGAGAGAAAGAGTCCCAGTTTTCAGGGAAAACGAAGCGTGTCACAGGTGCACCTCGCTGTCGACGAGAAACAAGCAAGGGAACACGGAGAGTAAGAGGGAGGAGTATCGCGCGCGACGTGAAGTATGGAGCTACGCGAAATTCTCGATCGCGTTGCCTTAATTTACTCGAGCATCTTCCACCGAAGGATTACAACGCAGCTGAGACATGAAGGTAGGACACAATTTAATTTAACGTTCGGAATAATTATTTAAATGAATTTTTTTTGTTTTTAGTTTTTTATCGTCTTGTTAAAGCGGTAAATTAATTAAAAACGATCGCATATTTTAATAAAATAATTAAATACGAGTAAAAGATACGTTACGTTATTTTAAAAGTTAAAATTGTAATTTTATGACTATTACGCTTGAATTTACATTCGCATTAGTGTAAAACAAGAATAATTATATTTTCTCTTGTTTAATTTCAACAAGGGCATATTTTATTTCTGTTTGCGTACATTATGCAAATTATGTTTTATTGTTAGAATAATAAAACACGATAGTTTCATTATTTTAAATGCAAGAAAATTAAATTTTATTCACATGTAACAATATAATTAGTAGGAGCGTAACGAGGACAATAAGTGATTTCCTTTATAACTCGTCAACGCATTTTCCAACATCTGATCAAAGAGAAAACAATTACTTAGCGTGCATCGAAGAAATGGCTATTAGAGCTTTTTCGAAAAACAATAACACGGCGCGGTGCAAAAAGAAAAAAAAAATAAAGGAAAGAAACGTTAAAGCAACGGTAAAGAGGGCGTGAAATTGAACTCGTGTTTCTTCTCGCAAAATCTCCGTATATGATGCATCGATAAGTCTTGCGCGAGGTAACGAGACTGTCAGACCGCTAAGGCTCTTATGAAATTCTTCTGAGTGTTATCGGAACGATAAAGGCCGAAGCGAAGGAAGAACAGCCACCGACGGAGAAATAATGTATAAATATATATATGGTGACGATTCGATCTTCAAATAATAAAAGCGGCAATGATAACAACGATGAGACTCGGAAAAGCATGAAGACGACATACAAGAGAGCGAGCTTCTTCTCTTTCATCCGTAATACAAAATAAAAGTAAAAAAAGGATTCAAAACCTCGACTTTCGAATTCTCGTCGAGCTGTGCTACTTAAGATCACCTTCTCTCTCTCTTTCTCTTTCTCTTTCTCTTTCTCTCTCTCTCTCTCTCTCTCTCTCTCTCTCTCTCTCGCTTACTCTTATCTTTTTTCTCGGTAAATCCGATAATACCTTTCTCATGGCATGATTCTTTGGATATATATACGCTCGCCGCGATTCATCCGATCTTTTTTATCGTTCGCGTTTCGACACACCCACGTACTCTTTTTCGCTTAATTCCACACCTACACGAGCTTACATCTTATATCTCTTTTAATTTGTTCGATGTAAATGGTTTTACGCTTTTGCCGCTTACGGTATCTCTAGTGAGCCACGATACATTTGTTAAGAACAATGGATATGATATAGTTTTTCTTTGAAAGTAGGTTCTTTACAGAATCTCGTAAATGATGAGAAAATAATTATCGATTGAATTTTACTTGTTACTTTGTGAAAAAGAAATTATTACGTTATGAAAAAATTTTAATGTCGAGAGTGAAACAATAATATTACCACAAATTTCTTATCGCAATTTTAATTGAAATTTTATAACAAAGACGCGTAATCTATGTATCAATATTGTTTGCTTAAATAGGCGATGATACATAAAATCCACAGACGTGAAGTTCGTTACTCGCGATCGTATATCGATCTTCAGAGAAAGAGAGAAAGAGAGAAAGAGAGAGAGAGAGAGAGAGAGAGAACATTAAAATGATACAAAGTAAACAGCATCAACAGGTAGAATACATCAAAAAGCGTACATATATATATTTATCAAGAGGAAGCACAGTAAAGCTCGCGCGGCGTTTCTTCTTTGATTTACGCAAGGGTGAACGCACTGGCGCGTGCGACTCAATTATTCCATAACGTTTTTGTCGGTGCGCCATGTCCGGCTGATTCTCATTTTTGGAACGGTTACAGCCACAATTGACGCACGCATACGTCTCTTTCCCTCTCTTTCTCTCTTTCTCTCTCTCTCTCTCTCTTTCCCGCGTCAACATCGACTCGAGCGGATTTAACGAGTAGCGCAAGCGCCCATCGATCGCTAGGTGGCTTTCCGATAAAGGTGGAGCTATGGGTACTGATCGTAAACGGGTAAGTGCTCGCCATGCCCGTACCGATTCGTGAATCTCGCTGGCGGGATTGTGATAGCGTTCTTGGTTTAGGGAACTCGCGCTGGATGCTCGACGAACCGTTACGGCGCGCATCCGCGAATCGTTTGATCTTCGGTACGAAGGGCTCAAAGGAACGATATGTGTGGTCGAGGATATTAATGGTATTAGTGTATACAATGACACTGTAAATTAATTTCTGGAATAGTTCGCCACGTTGATAAGCTATTACATAATACGCATTGGTTTAATCATTACTGTTCCATTTACGTTTGATTACTGATAATTATCGTTAAGTGTTGAATATCGAATCTTACTAAACGTGGAGATATCGATAATTCCATAAAGACGAATACATCCTTTATGTGATAATGAAAATGACGTAGAATTTATCGATATGTTTGAAAGGATAATTATTATTGGTAAAAAAAGTAAATAAAATAAAGCAAATGGACTTTTTGTCAATGAACTTTACAGTTTTAAATTGATTGACTTCGTTATAGAAAATAATTTTAATTTGTATTTTGAAATAAGTATTTGAAAAATATTCTCAAACAAGAGGACTGAAAAACCATCAAAGTGTTCGAACAAGTTTCTACGACTTACTTAAGTAAACACTGATAAAATATTAACATCTTTAGGATACCCGTCGCAATAAGCTTCTTTCGAACATCAATCACAGCAGCCCTAAGCATAATTTTAAAATCTAAAGGCTATCATTTTTCCCAAGTTTTCCCCGCAGTAAGATCAACAGCCTACATATAACTCAAAAGCCCTCGGAGATAAAAGCCTCGACTCCTTCAATATTCATGGCTAAGCTCAGCTACCGTTCTTTCGCGAAACGCTACGTGGGAGAAACGTTGCCTCGCCCGGACAGCAACGTAAGGACAACATTAGGTCCTGAGATCCCTTGGAATATTCATCGGGCGCGTTAAATCTGTTTACACGTTTCCAATGTACTCGCGACAGTCCCCAAGACTCCTCGCGTTTTATTAGTAGAATAAGAAAGGATTTACTCGAGATCCTTGTAATGGTACATTCCTTCATTCCTTGACTCTTCTGTAAATTCAACGTCGGTTCGACCACATCGTGTTTCGCGGTTTCGAGACAGCGAGTCGACGATCGCTGAATAAAAGTAGATTTATGCATAGGTACAACATTATAAGCAAAGCGTTAAAAGAAAAAGGACGATTCGCTTGGATAAAAAATTTTCGAGCGCGAATGAACGAGAGCTCGTTTGCACCCATACCGGCTTATGCATAATTCAAAAGACAAGATCGGCCGCACAACTTTAGTTTGTGTGCGTGCGCGAGAGCTGATGAAGCGTGATGTACCGATAGAATTCTCTACTGCATAGTTTATATCCCCTTCCCCGAGGGGACAGAGACCGTAAACCATTACACATTTCGCGCTCGTTGAAAATCCAATATTACACGCGCGGGCGTACGTACGTGCGCTCGGTGACGGCGACGGCGAAAACGACGAGGTTCGCACCGTTGATAACAACGACGTCGTCGCGCCTTTATTTACGAAAAGGAGCTAAACATATTTTCTCATTATTTTTATAACGGTATAAAGCTACGTTATAAGTATTCCTATAAAAGACAGACATCGTGAAAATAAAATTAAAAAATTTTCACCCGAAACGTATTATGCGTAAGATTGTAAACTTTGTTATCAGAATGGGACGAACGTGAAAAATTACGTTGAATGGATATTTAAACCTATAAATTTAAGATTCGGATAATTTTAAGATAATTTACTAATGTGTTCAATTCGAAAGAATGAAAATAAAACAATTTTCTTCAACGAACATTCTTTAACGCCATATGAAAATTTGAACCCAAACGAATGCTGATTTACAAATAGACATGAAAAATAATTAACAATTTTATGTTTACCAATAACTTTGGATAAAGTCTATTAAATTGGTAAGCAAATAAACCATAGAGCACAGATTCACCGTGACCGATAATCATAAATATAGGATGTACATCCAGCGATTCCACGGGGTAAAAAGAGCGAAGAAAATTATTACGCGGGAGTAAATTAAACTTCCAAAGTGAAAGAACGAGAGAAGAGATAGATATATGCGCGAGAGCGAGACTACGTGGGGTAGAAATCGCGAATGGAAGAAAACGAAGGGACAGAGGTAAAGCAAGGTTAATTATCGCGCAGAGGGGCCAAGAGGGGAATGATATCCAACTCCGGTATCTCCGCGTATAATCTCGGGGCGGGCGTATCTCGTTAAGTCCGCCGACAATTAACGAAATGCCTACGCAACGGGGAGCGAGACTACCTCCCGCGAGCGTACGCGTGGATTTCGTTGTGAGCCGAGAGCAATGAGCATTGTTAAAAAATACCGTTGCGAAGAATTTTTGTATGAATATTACTCGGTACGTTGGAATTCGTTCTGCGTACACATCCGCATGTGGCTTTAAAATGCTTTTAATTGTTCGTCGTTAGTTTTATAATTTTATTCGAATCGAGTAGTATCGTTGTAAAAATAATTTCTTTGATATCATATTGTGTAAAAATTTATATTTAATTGGTCTACAGATCCTATATATACCGATAGATTTCAGAAATAAAGAAAATAAAATGTTTAAAAAGGAACATACTCTCTTTGGCATCGTTCAAGATTAAATATAATGTAAAAAATTACGCTTCGAGTTGACACGAGGGAGTTAAGCCGATTTCGCATAAAGCTGACCCTTTTTCATACACATTTATGGGGGTTTTGAATTTACGGTAATTAGCCGTTTTATTGTTTGATATAGGATTGATACCGATAGATAATGGAGTTGAAAATTAACGCCAAAGGGGAGTGTCACACTGCGTAAATTAATATCTACTAAATTTGGTAATATCCTACTTCATATATCATGCAGATAATCGATAAGCAAATTAATATTTGAACTTTATATTATTTGCTAAGCTTACCCGTTTCGTTCGGGCTGATTGTATAACAAATTATACCTAAAATAATATTGCAGCGTTTTTAAAGATGTCGTTGTATAATTTTTATTAAATCTGATATTTCAATTTTCGATACATTGCGTGTTTAACACAAAAATAATAAATTGCATGAAAAAAATAAATAAATAAATTAAAATCGCGATAGAAATGTGATTTTATAAATCTATTAAAGATTTAATTTTAATTATTTTAACAATGAATACGATAAATAAAATAAACTTTAAATTCTATTATATGTAAACAATTTACGCATATACAGAATTAAGGAAATTATCATTAATATATTACGGATATTATATGAAGCACATAAACCTCTTTTGATGCCAAGTTAAATCAGTGCATAATGATAGCTTGGGCAAATATGTAAACTTTCGTACGGTAAACATGAATAATATGCAATATTGAAATCTCATTAAACTTATCGTTATTCGCTATACTATAATCGCAGTATCGTGACCGTACAAAAACGTTGTATTAACTCAAATTGGAACGAGAAAAAAAAAAAATTATATTATTTTTCAACCGACGTTTTATAATCGATATCGATTCTTTAAATAATTTATAAGTCCTCGGTATAGGTTTAACAATCAACAAATTAAATTTTAATCTTTAAATAATTGAATACTTGCGAATAATTGAATTCGCGGTTTTGTATAAAATAAAATTTCAAATTATCATCGATTGAAAATTTCTTACCAAATGTGTATTGTGCACAAAACAATGCGCATTTTTAAATCAATTTTCACACAATGGTCGCTAAACATTTACTAACGAAAAAATAATCCAAACGATATTTACTATATTGTCAACCATATTTTTTTTTTTTTTTTTTTTTTTTTTTTTTTACCTGATTAATAATCTCCATTATAATATTGCTACATTAATTCATGATATTTAATTATGATTTTACATTAATTAGAAACATACCTATTTGAGATTAAAATTATTCCTTAATTATAAATAACAAATAGTATAATCGATATGAAAATCATTTACAAAAGTATGTCAAGGGCAGCTTTGATAAGTAATGTTGAAACGAATATTTGTTCGAGAATGTCACTTTGAAAATAAATAACCCAAGCAAAATAAATCATCCAATTCGAAGCAAAACTCGAGACAAGAATCGTACGAAGTCTCCCAATCTCTCTTAATCTCTCATACATTACCAAGAGAAGATCATAGCAATTTAAATGAAAATTCAGCGATCCACGTAGCGAAAACTTTTTCTAAAAGTATTGCCCAGTTTCTCCACTCTGGCCACTCGAAATCCGCAGAAAAATCATACTCGTGTACATTCGGGAACATTACCAGCGCGGGGAATTTATTAGTGCCAAGATACACCCTCGGGTGGGTTAACTCGAGGTTTATAAATTCTGAGCGTATTTTTTTTTTCCGCTCTGCGAAAAATTATCGCCGCGCCATTTCTCCGCGATCCTTTGTCTTTCTCTCGCTCTCGCGGGGGGAATCTGCTCCGCGTGGATAATAAGCCGCTACGCAACTGGCCACGCGAGAGGTACGTTGTACGATGGACTCGAGTTTTTTTGTTAAGCGCGTGATCTCTTTTTCACTCTCTTTTCTTTCCCCTTCCCCTCCTCCGCTCGTTTGTATCTTCAGCCTCGTTATTATGGAAGATTTTTCGGAGAATTTTTCACGTTGGAAATGTTTCGTGAATTGTATAAAAATGTGTACCACGCGGTGGTGATGCCGAAGGTTTCGTGGACGCACCGTCAAATTTTATTCGAAAGAAGAATGTGAGAAACGGTCGATAACACACATGGGTATTACAAAAAATTATAACTATTAAATACGATGATTTCACATTTAATTGTGAAATAATTTATACATTTTTTACGATTCAGCGTTTATTTTATTTATTTATTTATTTATTTATTTTTTTTTACAACATAAGTTCAACGTTATCCGAATAACATTTATAAGTGTAAGAGGATTGTACTTTTACGATAATGCAAACACTTTTATATTATGTAGTAAAAAGATGAATCAATAAATATAAAAATGACGTTAACATTATATTCATTATTTAGAGAGAAATTAATACTTTTTGCATTTATTTTTAATAATTTTAAGCTACTGATATTCAATTATAGTTCATGAGAGAAATTAATTTTAAAAATTTAAATAAAATAATATAGAAACGTTTTATTAAACTTAAATTCAGTGAAAAATTACATTTAATTTGTGTGAATTCAGTTTTGTGCTAATTTTGCAAGTTTGCCGCATCACTTATTAATTTTAATTAAAAACAATAAAGGATATTTCTCAATTTTATAACGAAACAATAAACGCGCACAAAACAATTATTAAATTTGCGTCAAATTTTTAAACATGATAATATTCGGCAATTAAAAAAAAAAAAGAAAGGGAAAGAAATTACTTATTAAAATAACATGCTTCGTAAAAAATGTCAATTAAATTAGATTAAAAATGAAAGATCGTTACGTAAACAATTAATTTATGTAATAATATATATTGTTCGTAAAATGATGAAAAATAAAGTGTTGAATCATTCGAGAGTAATTTTTACTTTCATAAACGCCCGAAAAAATGTTTTATTAAATTCCAATTGAAATATCGATATAATGAAAACTCTCCGCCCCATATGTACATATATCTATGGGGGACGTCCAAACGACCGAAATATTCGTCACAGGATAAAAATCTCGGCAAATCATTGAAAAATTGGCCCGGCAATTTTCTGGGTTGTCTATCTCTCTCTCTCTCTCTCTCTCTCTCTCTCTCTCTCTCTCTCTCTCTCCCGCCTTTATTTTTTGCCCCATCTCTATCGATAATAAGCGTAGCGAGCAAACGCCTCCCACCCTCCCCCCTCTTCCCAACAACTACGACAACGACGACGTCCAGGCGGTGCTGTCTCCTTTCGCCAAGTGTGGAAAATCAATTGCCGTGGCGGTAGATCGCCACCCCAGCGTACAAAAGAACGACGTACATACATTTTCCGCTGCTCTGCGTCCCTTGGCGCAAGCGCTCGCGCGCTTCGTTTTCCAAATTCATCGCAGATGCTTTTACCGCGACCCGTTAATTTCCACGAGAAATAAATTGCGAACATTGTAAACACCATTCGGGCGTCTATATATCAGTGCTCCGAATAAGGGCGAAAGAGAGAGAAAGAGAAAGAGAGAGGGAGAAAAGTAGAACCGAGTACGGGGGAGAAAACTGGCCAGGCGTAACAATGCCGGAAAACCATAACCGGACGCAAAGTGTCGTCGCACAATGCTCCTGGGTTTTTGTCTACGCATGCTAGAGAGAGAGAGAGAGAGAGAGAGAGAGAGAGAGAGAGAGGCACGCGCGCATATAGGTGTACACGCGCGCGCGCTTGCGCGCTTACGGCTGATAAATAACGCGTCGGTTTACATTTTTTTTATGGTCCGCACCCGTGGAGAGAATGGATGGAGCGCGGCCGACTCACGTGTGTTTATTACCAAGGGAGAAAAGACGCGCGCACTTAAAAAGTAAGCGACGGGAAAAAGGAAGCGATTATCAATGATGCACACACACGCGCAACTTGCTCGCCCGGCTAACTCGCTTTTCCTTTTGTTTCTTTTTTCGGCTCGCTCCCTTTTCGCGTCTTCCGCGCTGACGGATCGACGATTTCGGTCGCGGGCCGAAAATTAAGCTCGCCGCGAAAAGAAGAAAAAAAAAAAATAAATAACGAGTCTTCGGGAGCCCGAGAGTCCTTTATTCTTTTGTTCCGTATCGGCGTTTTTTTCGGGAGGGAGAAACAAGCAAATTAACCGGCGGGTCGGGCGCACCGAGCGCCCAAAAGTTCTTTTTTTTCAGTTTTTGGGTAAAAAGATGAAAGAAATGCTGTTTTTTGAAGGGTTCGCGAAATTTTTTCGCTATTGCTTCCGCTATCTTTAGCGAGTAAAAGTGTATTGAAATGTAATTAATAAATTTTAATAATTAAAGTCGTTAAAAGAAGAAAATAATTTTCAATAGAATGTAGGTTAAAAATTTTATATTAATATTTAATGTAAAAATAAAAATAATTGAGTGGATATAACAGCTGCAAAGCTTTTAATTAATATAACGTAGTACTATAAGTATAAGTAGTATAAAAATTAGAAATATAATCGGCGAAATTATTTTTGAGCTTTTTATGTGAAACAAATCATTTCCTTCATTAATCTTTATTTTTCATTTAATAAAATTGAAATACTTCTCGAAATTATATCTATCTAGTCCTGATACATATTTTAAATACAATCATAGCAAAGAAATTGATAACAAAAACTCTATAATATTGAAATTTTTTCACTAAATGCTAAAATTGGATTAATTAATTAAGAAATTTTATTGGTTTAATGGCATTGTACTTAATATACCGATTAAATATATTTCGGTTCCAAAAAAATTTCCATAATCGATGAATACGTTTTAAAATAGCTAATTCTAAAGACAATAATTTATGCATCGTATGAATATTATTATTTTTCAATGACGTTCTTTACTTTAATATTTTAACGCTTTATTAATAAGTTACTTTTAATATTTAAAAAAAATTGAACGATAATTTTCTTACTTATTATTAGGACGAGAAAGTGCTTTTAAAAAATATTAGTTGCTTTTGAGTCATCTTTAGCAGGAGAATAGATAATTTTTTGTACAGCATTTATCTTTTGCAAAAAAAAATTAAAGATAGTTTATGATATGTGGTAAGCTGTATTTTTAAGTAACGAATAAAAATGTTTTTACTTAAAATGGTTTTTTTTTCATTTATAAGTGGCTATAGTAAGCGTTTTTGCTTATTAATTAAGTAGTTAACTTTGATAATTATTTAGTTCCTTAATATGAGAAAATTTATGAAAATTTATGCAGGAATCTGCATTTTTAAAAATAATTATTACAAATTTGCTTTATTTTCGGAATACATCGTTTTGAATAAATTTTTAAAATCGATAGATTTAAACTGAAAAAAAAAAATTAAACATTTTGTGAAAGTAATTAAGTTAAGTAGAATATTTTTTTAATAACGTATAGTATAATAAATGAGATACAAAATTTCCACTTTTCAAGTAAACAGTTAAGTGAAATTTTGCAAGTGAGAAAAGTTACGAGCAATTACATTTAATTATTTTAATGCCAGGAAAATCGAAGAGAATAAGGACTTTAAGAAAATGCGCTTTTGTTCATCTTTCGAATCCTTTAAGTTTTAGAAATAATTGCTAACTTAAATGTAACTTTGTACAGCAAAGACCTAATTTTCGCTTTATCCCCAGTTATGGAATAGAAAGTCTTTGAACATCAGGCAATTTACTTTAACTCTTATTTCCATTCTCTTTATTCTTTGCGAAATAAGGGTAGATTACCAAAGCAAATAATTTTAAGCTTTTTCTTATTCTTCTTAATATAACGGATATTTTTTAATATAAATATTTTGAGCGGACCAAAATTTCATGAAAACGAATGTCTCACTTTCCGCTTTATATACATGTACATGTGCATATATATATATATATATATATATTAAAGAATTCAGTATCGAATATATATCAAATTTTTTTAAAACTTTTATTTTAAAATTGTAATTTTCAAATATCAGATATATGAGAATTCGCGCAATACTAATTTTCCGCGTTTAAAAAGGAATTTTTCATGCTTTAAAATATTTTCAATTTTTTTGTTTTTTCTTTACATATTTATAAACATACATACTTATATATTTCGAATAAGCGAATGAAAATAAATTAAACGCGCAGCAAAAATTTACCGTAAAATTACATTTTAGCCAATTTTCAAAGGGAAAAGCGTCATAAAATCTCGGGGGAGCAGCACGGAAAGACGTAGAATATTTCACACGTACGCGTACAGTCCGCCAAATTAATTTCCTCGCGGTATATATACATATACGTATAGATGCAAACCCAAGCTGAGCTAAGCAGGAGACGGTCTCCCAGTCGACTAATTTAGTATTCGAAATATATATGTGTGTATACATATATACACACACACACACACACACACACACACACACACATACATGACCAAATGGTCCTGTGAGTGTGTCGATTTGCCTGCTTTATGTAAGACTACTATTGCTACCAGGGAAAATTGACTTGCGCCTTCTTTTGCGATATTTTTCGTCTACTGAAGCTCTCTCTCTCTCTCTCTCCCTCTCTCTCCCTCTCATTCTCTATATATATACAAAAGGATTGAGTAATATATAGTATAATAAGTCTATTAGTCACTGCAGATTTTTTAACGGTTAGACTTACACTTGCTACTTCATCATACGATCCTGTTTCATTTCTTTTCCTTAATTTTGCGCAGGTTTGAAAAAACGTTTCGATAGAAAAAGTAGGTTACAGTTATTGGCTTTTATTTTTTGTTTTATTTTTTTGTAGCATGTACAAAGCAATACTTTTAAAGACATCTTTTTATTTTATCGACATGAATTTTCGTACGATAAAATAAACTTATTCGAAAATTTCTTTTCAACGACGAGGAAAAAAAAGAAATGACAATTAAAGGCATTAAGTGCAGAAAAATGATAATCAATTCGACATTAGACCGAGCGAAACCATAAATAATGGTGCTTATATAAGAATAATAAAGAAACAAAGGTCTTTTTTGGCCGTGAATCAAAGGACCAGCACCAATTATCGCTAAGAATTCGGCAATTAAATCCTCTAATCCGCAATCAGCATGACAATGAGGGCATTAAGAGCCAACTCTCGACGCTCATCTTTCACCTCGCGATTATTCCGCGCGAGAGAGGAAAATCTCTAAATAAAAGCCCCGAAAGTGAAGGGCCCCGATAATAAAACGGTCCTCGTCGGTAGGCGGAGGAGGCGGCGACGACGGCGGCGCGCATTATTCATCCGTAGCGCGCTCGCGTGCATTTCCATCTCCCCGAGGCGGCCCTCGGCTCGAATAAAGTCTTTCTTCTTCGGCGTCGTATTCTCGACCGCCAAGTTTCTCTTTAGCCGTCCACGTAAGGAAAGCAGAAATTATACGAGCGCTCGAGTCAAACGCATAATCCGCAGTAAGATGAAAGAGAGAGAGAGAGAGAGAGAGAGAGAGAGAGAGAGAGAAAGAGAGAAAGGAAGACAGGCTCGAGGGTTCGCTTTTATATCTGGGAGCGCTCGGAGATAAAAGCCCGCGCGAAGAAGACGGCGATTGCACAATGGAATCGCACGAGCTTAAAATCCCAGCGGACCAAAAGCATCGCCGACCCAACCTACGAACTGGCAAAGAACACACGGGATTTCGCATACATATATATATATATATGTAGCGTTACGACCCTAGAGTTTCATTTTCTAATCGTCTGTACGTTAAAAAGTTTTTAATGGATAAACCTTTTTTTTTATTTTTATTAAATCGGTCACACAATTTTTATAATAATTTGATTTAAAAATAATTTATATGAAAATTTATCAAAAAGGCTACAATAAACTTTTCAAATCTTTATGGTTTGTAAAATCAATCAAATCGAATTATTCAAAGTTTTTTTTTTATATTATACCGTTTTTATAATTGATTAAAATTATTAAAACCACGGAGAACTTTTTAGGTTTAAAAATTTTAATTAAAAGAGCTCGACGCGTATAAATATAGTCGTCACAAAAATCAATCTGCAATTTAAACAGTCTTTTACTGTTTTCAAATTAATTTCATATTTAGCTGCCACATTTCGTTTAAATTTGAAGAATCGAGTCAATTAAAATAAAAGGTTCAATTTAAAACATTTTAGATAAGAAATTCCTGAAATTGTTAGATATCGTCTGCGTATAAAAGAAAGTATGACCTTACATTTACGAAAAAGAAGAGTAACGTGTTCCACGGCTGATTGAACTGAAATTCATTTCCTTTGCTACGACCTCTACTTCTCTTTCTTTTTCGTATTCTTTCTTTCTCATATACGTAGGCGTCTATCTATCCACGAGTGGCGAGAGGACTTTCACGAGCCCCTTGCCGTCTTTCGGGGTGCGATAACGCAAGTTCGGGATTTTACGAGATTTTGCAGAGCAGATCTATCAAATATCTTCGTCCCTCCCCCCCCCCCCTCTCTCTCTCTCTTCTTATTTTTTTCTACAGACTACTTTAATACTTTGATGTACCGAATGAGAACCCTTGAAATGCCGAGACGTGGTGGACCAAGCGAAAATACGGAGCGTTTTGGACAGCAGGAAAGAAGAGGATGAACGAACGAGCCATCAAAAATCGCGCTCGCCAGAATCGCAAACGGAGTTAAAGAAGATAGCTTCTGCTCTTGCCCAAAGAGAGAAAGAGAAAGATAGGAGAAAGCTTGAAGGGGGAAAAATGGAAGGAGTAACTAAGATTTTGCTTTTGATGATGGAAAAAATGTAATAATGAACGAAGGGAACGAAAGAGAGGTAAAGAATAACGAGGGAATAATGAGGGGACGATGAATAATTATTTTTATCTTCGTTACGCCAGAAAATTTAACAAAGGGAGAGGAAACGCCGTACGCGTAACCGTGTAATTTTGAGAGACTGGTGTATTTTTCATCCAAGTATCTTTTTATGAACGCATATAAAAAAAAATTCTTTTTTCTTTTGAGAAAAAATTCAAAATTATCTCGTCGGTGGAAAGCGCTTCATTTCTGGGGTGCGAGAACGAAAGAAGACGCATCTTGCGCTCTCGCGTCAAGGAATACGATCTTCGTTCGTATACAGCAATCGAACATAAATTAATGCGTTGAAAATATATTTTTAACGACGAATAACGCGAAGAAGAAAACAAAAGTGATGAAGCGAACGTAAGAATAAAAAAATGAGAATGAGCAAACGATAAAGCAGAAATAACGTAATAGTGAAAGAAGGAGAACGATAGACGAACGAAATGTGTATAAAAAGATGGAGAAAGATGTATAATAAGTCACGGGAGAGAAAAAGATAGATTAAAATGGATAAAAAATCCAGGCCGTTGTCGCTGTCGAGTAAAATATTCAAATATCCTCCTCGATTATGGCTTTTCCCGAAACGAATGCCGACGCTAAGTTAAGAAAAATATTGAATTTTAAATCAGAAAAATGATTAATTTGCAACAGCCTGTGTGCGCGCGCGAACCTCGTGAAATTTTCAAATATATTTCAATTTCGCTCATATACTTAGGTGATTTGAAGCTGCGCTTTTCCTCAGACAATAATTTACGGTAAATTAAAATTGAAAATTTCTCAGGGTAGCCACATAGTAAATTGCCAAGAAATGAACGTTCAATTAGTTTAATGTTTCAAAGTATAAGCAATATAGGTAAAGAGAATCATACCACATACATCCATTGTACATCTTCATTTCCACGTATTTTACAATCAAACAGACATTATTTATTACACATTTTTTAATAAAACAAATAAATTTTATGAAATTTTCACAAATAAGTAATGTAATTTTTCAAGATCGTATTTCTGTGAAATATATTTAGCCAAAAATAAAAGAAATTCAAGTTCATAATTTAAATTCTCATAACTTTGATACTTTTATCGTGTTATATTTTCTTAAATAATTGCATTTTTTTCTAATGCAATTTTTTTTTTTTTTTTTAATCCTTACCACACAATTATTTACAAAATGGCAAAAAAAAAAAAAAGAAAAAAAAAAACGAAAGAAAAACGTTAAATGAGAAACGGCGTCTCTAATTTAAGCTAATGCTTTTCTATCCAATAAATGTTTCAAGAGGGCGAGTCACACAAATACTTGAAATAAGTAAACATCGTAAAATGTATAGAAAGACAGCGCGCGGAGAGGTAGGAAAGTAGCAAAATTCATTTGGGGAAAACTCTCTCTCTCTCTCTCGCATCGTTTTCAGTAAAGTTTGACGAACCATTTCCGCAATGTTCATTGTCTAATTAAGGAATCCATTAATAATTATGTCATGCTCAACATTTTTTTTACGAAAAATAATTTATATTTTTTACCTCTACTCAAAATCGATGTAAAGTTTTTAATGTCTCAACTCGTTTGCATTATTATTTATTTATTTATTTATTTTTTTTTGTTCTTCGCACTTACAACCACCAAAACTATGAATGTGAAAGTTTCTCTAACTTTTCTTTGTCATGCATTTTTTATGAGAACGTTCGCGACATAAATGATGTCACGGAAACGCGTGTTTTTTGTCGATAATTTTTATAGTTTCGTAATAAAAATGACAACGACGGCAAACAATTTTCTTTTAAATAAAAATTCATTATTTCTATGTGAACTTTTACAACTTTACTTTAAGAGCATACTCTATGAAAGTGGACAATATGATTTAATTGGCTGATTATGAAAAAGTGTTGCTTAAAAAAAAAAAAAAAAAAGTTAATACGATGTATTTCAACATATCATCTACGTAAAAATCCGAAAATTTCATATTTTGAATTTTACTAGATAATTTTCTGCAAAGCTATTTTCAAATCAAAGCAAAATAATTTACTTTCCAAACTGATGAAGTCATTTTCCATTCATCATTATTTAAGAAACGATAAATAATCCGTTCCTTTTCCCTATATGCCTCGTTGTCAGTTATCGCAAGTTAAAGAAAAATAAACGCAAAAAAAAGGAAGGAAGGAAGGAAGGAAGTTTGCTTCACGAGCGAGAAAAGAAAAGTAAATGGTCGATGCGCTGCTATATATAACTCCGTCTTTGTAAATCTCCACAGAACCTTATTTTTCACCGCAACACACAATAACGCCACGGCGCGTCGAGACTTATACCAGAGGGGAAAAGAAAGAAAGGGAGAAGCGAGCGTAACTGTATATATATATATATATATATTCGTAAGTACGCGCAATTTATGACGCAACAAGCGCTAGGTTTAAAGACACACGTATCGCTTACGCAAGCGTCCCAAACAAAATGGAAAAAGGAGAAAACACATATGTATGTGGCTTTTCGAGCAATGGACCGAGTCTTAGCCTTCGTAATTCGTTAAAGTGAAATAAGAATTTTGTTATTTTGTACGCAAGAGTGAGTGTGAGAGAGAGAGAGAGAGTGAGTGTGTGAGAGAGAGAGAGAGAGAGAGAGAAAATGGAGAAAGGAGACGCGCAACTTTTTATAGCCGATGGATAACTTCGTCGAGAGTACATCGCGTGCATTGTTTTACTTCAAACAGCGCCTCCTCTTTACTTACACGTGCAACTCTCGCGTATAATAAGCAACGCGCAAATGGAATATATTTTATAGAGCCACGATTGGCGTCGCGAGATTAAACAATGGCGCATTCGTGTATACGTATATATAAACCGCGTGTTTTGCTTGCGTTTTCTTCTCCCGCTTTTTTACACTTACCGCAACAATCGCACAGTCAAATGGTATATACAATGCTACGTATTGCTAGGCTCGAGCTGAAGATTGTCGCCGATTAGTAGTAGTTACATAGTTGTGTTTGAATGCTTAATGTTTCATGCGCGAGCGTAAGAGTAAGCGTAAAATAAAGTCAAATTTCTCTATCGTTGCAAGTACGTATGTAATCGAAAGTTTATAAACGTTTATAACTTTCGCTTAATTTACTTCATTATTTTCTGGTTATTCATATAAATTTTTTCAAACTTTAACGTAAAATTCTTACGTAAGGAAGGCTTCAAGGAAATTAAACGTATGAAAAGCAGTATAATTTTCGACTGCAACTCTATTAGTATGTATAAGTATACTCTTTGCCAATAAATAAAATCGTATCAAACAAAATATAAAGAAAGAATGAATCACAATGAACCGCACTAAACGGGGAAACAATTTACGATGCTTCATATATTATGCATTAGATTCCGAAGCTATTCAACCGGTTGTGACTCATGCCGCGAGTCTATTCGTTCAATCATAAATGTATCCTAGAGAACGTACATAGGGCTATACTAGAAGCTACTATGTCTGTCTAATAATCGAGAAATGATATAATACGTTATATACGTATAAGTAAGTTAATTTCATTATTATCGTACCACGATATTTTAGATTACATTTTAGAACGATCCTAAAAATGAATTTTTTTTTTATGATAGAATAATAATAATAAAAAAAAAAATCTTTAATGGTTTAGCGCAACATAAATCATACGATCATTTGCGAAACGCACTCGGTATATTCGGAATTAATGCCTCAGAATACACAGATAAAAATTATGGAGGCCCATAATTCTTTCTGAGCCATTTCTATAATAGCAACCCTATAAATTTTAATAAATTTTGAAATATCTGGTTGGTAAGATTAATCATCGATTAAAAAAGAAGAACGCATAATATCCTTTTGTTCTAATAAAAAGGCAGTCGGTACTAATTATTGGTTTCCGAACCACGTATACTTCGAACTAATTAATTTTTGATCGGGTAAAATTACGAAATATCGCACCCTAAGCATGATTTATTTCTCTTTCGTGTAGCTTAAGTTGATCAAGACTCAAATTCTCCTTGAACCTCTTTCTCGATCAAAAAAATTTAGCCGTTATCGTAAAACCGATTACATACACAGGATAATTTAACTTACATAACGAAGATTTTCAATTAATTTTAAAAGAGAGCATTTTAATAGAGATTTTCAAATTTTAAAGATCATTTTCACCTTAAGCCCATTTAATTTAGAAGTACAAAGGTAAAGCTATTACAATATCGTCATCGGCAACGCATCCATCCTCCCAAGTGTCACCTTTGTTCTCATCCGTTACGTAACATGGTAATTTCCAGAACGGACCCGTAATATCCCACAGAGAAATAGGAAGAGAAAGAGAGATAGAAAGAGAGGGAGAGAGAGAGAGAGAGAGAGAGAGAGAGAGAGAGAGAGAGAGAGAGAGTCTCATCTCAAATGGACATCTGTCAACGGGGAGAGTTTCGGAATTAACGATCTAATTTACAATTTTCTCAACGTAAAGCAGCGAAAAGGGTAAAAGGAGGAAGGGGAGGAGATGCGCAACACGGTACCCTTCCTCACCCTTGCACACGTGCGCAGCTCGAGCTAGACGTTCGAGAAATCTGGCCACCGGCGAATCTACCGTACTAGCTATCTAACCAGGTGCATCATCACTATAGTATGTTTTTCCTTTCTCCTCCCCTCGCTATATGTATAGTTGCTCTTTACAACGCGTGTCATTTTGGACGATGCCGGAATAGTGTTTTTGATGGATGACGCCGTAAACGGATCTTCACAAGTTCGCGTTACTAGAAATATGTATGTATTAAGTAAATAGAGGAGAAAAAAGAGAGACGTGGCGAAAAGTATATTTTTTTCGGCTTCCGACAAAAGAAAAAAAAATACGATGCAAAATTTGCGAAAAACTAGATAGTCGTTTAATCGAGGAGTATGTAAATTTATACGAAAAAATGAATTTTTTATTAGTGATTCTCTTTGAAAGTAACAAACACTTCTCACGCGTGTTGGCAAAATTTTTCAGCAACTAAATGCACAGTTGGTTGTAATGAAAAATAAAATAATTAATCAAAATAATTGTATTTTTATTAATCGGAATAAAGTCAACGCATTGACCTATTAACACAACCAACGCTTGTTGTTTATACGCGAAATTTCGTACAATTTCGATCAAAGAGTAAAATGTACACGATGTTTTCGGACTCTCGTGATCTCGCTGATCAAAGCTGCATATTTGTAATGTTCGTGACATAAAAGCGCAACGACAAGTGAGGAACGTACGTACATTGACTGATGTTTAGACAGCAATAAAACTTTAACGTACATTTGCTGATTCAACCTTAATTTTGTTGATTATTATTATTATCATTTGTTGTAATTCTTTGTTGGTTAAATATTTACGTAAAATTTGACACTTGTCAATCAAAACTTGAATAAAGAACATTTGTCGATCAAATCCGCGATAGCATGAAAAAATTTACTAAGTAACATTGAATGCAAACAGACAGATTAAAAAATATTTTGGCAAACTCTACCGTATTAATATAGTTAATAAAATATTTGTTCGAAAGGGCGTTCAAATTTTTATGAAACAAAGGTAAGAAACTCGAAAAATCGAACATCGACAATCATACAAAAAACTAAAAAACAAAATGACAGTAAAAAACGAAGAAAAAGAGCAACGAGTTAAAGCAAACACAAGAATGGTATATAATTGCGTAGAAGAGAGAGAGAGAGAGAGAGAGAGAGAGAGAGAGAGAGAGAGAGAGAGAAAAGAGAAAGGTGACACAATGGACTCTTACTCGTACAATCGTCCGCATTTCTCTCTTTTTCTCTTTCGCTCTTTTTTTCATGGTCCATCAGATGATAGCCAGTTTTATACGGCGTTTATACGCTCGTCCGTAAGTACACTCCAACAGAATCTCGCTCGAGCGCGTTCAAATTCCTTCTCACTTTTCACCCTTCCTCTCTTATTTCTCGTCTCTTATTTATTTATGTTCACATTCGCTCATGTTAACGTTACGGTGGAAAGAAAAATGTATCACCGCGTTAAATCGCGTAGTATAATTATCCAGCTAACCTAGACGCGTGTAAACACACGGATGAACAGCAGCGGTTTCAACGACGTAGCGTTCCCCTTTTTGTAACACGCATTGATTAACGACCAGTGTGTCGAAAGAAAGAAAAACACAGGGTGCGTTCGTTTCCAAAAAAAAAAAAAAAAAAAAAAAAAAAATTAGAGAAACGATGAAATCTCGCTTTGTCGGACGAGTGCGTACTTTCGCAACAGACCGAAACAGATGTATTAATAGGAAATAATCGATTTTGATTGACCGAGGCGCTATGTGTACGCGTGCGTGTGTCTGTGTATTGTTTTGTGGGTCGATGTAATGATCGTATGGATTTTTCATCCAACTCGTAAATCAAACGACGTTGTTGCACGTGAATTTCCATTAATCATGAAATTTGCGCGTATAATGATCCTAATTGTCCTTTTGTAAAAATGTTACTTTTTTTTTTCCATCCGACTATCGTTACACCATCGATGCTGCTATTTGTTTGAAAAAAATTTACCTCATCGTGTGAATAAACGAATTTTAATCGGAGCCGGGAAGCGTTAATACAACGATACACTTTATACATTATTTACTTACTAAGAACATATATATATATATATATATATATATATATATATATATATATATATATGCCTGTTTACATTTTTTAACGATAATACGGTAAGGAAAGTAAGGAAAAGCAAACGATTACAACAATGCGGACTTTAATGAGTTTGCTCTTTATACCGTTCGACAGGCAGTACAGCAATTTAATCCGAGATAATTTAAAGTCAACATCTTTCATTTCAATCTTACCATATACTTTAGACATGATTCGCACATCTCGCTATATGCACGTCGAGTGCGAACATATATATACATATATGTACATGTACTTATAGACATGAGTAATATTCAAATATAATCTCATAACGGTTGATAATCCGACTTATTCATTCAATCGGCTCGAAGAGAGACGCTCGAGTTCTTGGATCCTTATTCTCGAGTTCGCGCTATATCGATTACACACATCGCGCAAACATATATATATATGTGTATATGTAGCCGATGGAACTCGAGACGGCTCGAGCGCGGCGACGGCTCTTCTCGAGTTTCTTACGCCGCAGCGCGTAAACCATTTGGCTGGGTGAAGCCACCGACGGCGCCTAATGGAAATACTAATTAAACTGCTTGTGGAACTCGATTTCAACATTGTTTAAGTATCCGGCTGCTAGTAGTAGCTCAATCTTAATGATCGCACTCTTGAACTACATTTCATCGCTTATCTCAACTCACAAGCTATATATTTACTACGGCTTTTGCTTTTTTTCATTTTAAATTTATGTAATTTTTTTTATATGTAAACGTGAGATCGAATTTTGTGGATTATTCGAAAATTATAAGATCAAGTTTTTTAAATTTAATTAACGTTTATAGACGTCGTGTAAAAAAAAAATTTTAAAATGTATATATTTTTTTTTATGCGATATTTATTAGATATTATAAAATAGCGCGTGCCCAAGTAACCTTTTTATTTTTATATACTTTTTTAACGCGCTTATAATGTACTTCGAGTAATATGAAACCATAAAGACTCATCAGTAGTATCGTAAGCACCGGTTTAAAAGTGAGAACGTCGGTACTTTTAATGAAAAGTTACATCAAGATTTTACGGCGCGCGACATTAAGACGTATTTATTACTTTACTCTAAATTCATTTATTAGATTTATAATTCAAATCTTGACATTTGTTTATATTAAGTTTATAAGAAAAAAAAAGGGAGATGAAAAAATTTTATGGATTTAATAAGCAGTTACGAGAAAAATGAATAATTTATTAAAATATAATTACAAGAAATTTTCTCTTTTATAACAACTATTTTTTCTAACCGTTGATATATTTATGACTTGTGACTATAACAAAGTCGTTAAGTTAACGCTTTCGAATACTCAAAAAGCCAATACATTGGATTTTCTCAACTTCACCGATCAAAACACAGTTCGATACACGTGTACGCCAATACATATATATATATAGTCATGTGACACTGAAACAACAAACTGACATAAATAATCCCCCCAAAAGTTCGGTCAAGTCCATCGTACCGAATCCGTAAAAGAACCCCGGGAATACCGAAAAGGTGAGCATCGACTTGGAATTTCAAAATATAAACGAGGGGTGGTCTTGCGCAGCAAAGCGAGAGAGCGAGAGAGAGAGAGAGAGAGAGAGAAAAGGAAGATTGAGTTGTTTCAGCGGCGTTCATGTAGGGGGGGGGGGAGGGGGGAGTGAAACATCAACGGGGCGACGGTATAGCCCAGGCTATGGACATATGGCGGTAGAGCGACGATGACGAAAACAGATATTATCCTCGAAAGTAGCGATATTGCCCGGGATGCCGGTATTATGCCGACGAGTTGAGAGAAAGAGAGAGATGGCCGATTGTCGTTTGGCGCAGCGGTTGTGCGCTATTACGTAAAATACGACGCGACGATGGCTTTTAGAACGGGAGAGATTATGGCTTTATTCGCATATCCGCGTGTAGAGACTGAAACGTTGACGATGTAAACGGCCTTCTGATAATTTCCTTTGTTAAAAAAAAAAAGAAGAAGGAGAAAATGTATATATACGAGGCAACGTTAAAAGGATATGTACACAGCATGATAAATCGGGAACGTAAGTGGAAATATTGTAAGCGGAAAATTATACACGAGCGATAGCTTGGCTCGTGGAGAGTTGACTGATCTTACACGCACATTGGTTAAAATCAAACCGACGGCGCGAGTATGACGGTTCGATTTGGATCCCGTAAGCTTTCTTCACAAACGGTCTCCAAAGATTTGCCACGTTATTTATTTAGCGCTCTTTTCAAGGGTATTAAATTGTTGTCTTTTAATATTTCGATACATATTAAAACGAATTTAAATTTCAATTCAAAGAATGACTATATAACTTGTTGCTTAATCGAAATATTTTTCGCATGAATATTTCGTATAATTTTTAGTTTGCTCAAGAATTTAATAATATTTGATTAAATGGCAATATACTTCTTTGTTCCGAATTGAATTTCAACATACTTTAGCTGAGAATTTAACTTTTCACATTCTCCTGTTACGGGACAAAGAGAATGAATTTACCAGTCGACTATCAATTTTCGACATCATCGTATTGCCTCACACATACATATGCACACAGATGTTAGTTTCAATCCATTATCATTACATCGCTTTATTTCAACATTGAAAGCGTTTGCTCTGGTGCAAAAAAAAAAATTGCAGTTCCTGCAAGCTATGTGTAAGTATGTGTTCGGCAAAATATATCATTGCGTATAAAATTTAATGAAAAATATAAAAAAAAAATTCTCAAAGTAAATAAAAAATTTTTCAAAATTTCGATATAATATAATGTACGTCACTTCGTTTGACTTTTGGTGCGTTCAAACCGAAACGCAATAAGGATGAAGACGACGGTGAAAGGCACACACAGTTTTCAGTCCCGGTCAGAGATCATCGAGTCTCTCTTTGTCCCCTTTGAATATGTATACAGAAATGTGTGTGTGTATACGCGCGCGCGCGCGCACTTTGACCGTTTGTGCAAAGTACGTCCCCGTATCTTCATCTACGTCGCTTATATCCCCATTCGCTCGTGTCGCCCTCCTTCTTATCCGTCTATACATACATCCGTGCAGCCACTTCAAGCCTCCTCTTTCTCTCTTCTTCTCGTCTCCCCCCTCCCTCTCTCTCTTTCTCTCTCTCTCTCTCTCTCTCTCTGTCTCTTCTTATCTCGATCTCTCGGCAAAGGTCCCGGGCTGGCTAGTCAGCGACGTACCAGCAGAGCATAGCAGAGCCGATGTTTTCTCTAGTTACGCAGCCCCAAAAGGCCATTTTCCGGCGTGCATCCCCTCCATCTTCGCTTCGCTTTCCTCTAACAGAAAAGACCAATCCTGAGAGAGTGAGCTTCGTGCAATTTATTTTGTCTCTCCTCCTATGTTATTTCTATCCCCTTTCTCTCCTTTACTCTTTCTTTCTCTCCCTCTCCTTCTTCTAATTTCTTCGTCTTCCTGCTCGTTTCTCACCCTTCATCTCAATTTCTTTGTTGGACCGCGTCGCTCACTATATCCGTAGCAGTTATCGCCTCTTCCCTTGGTTAAAGTCCGAACGAGAAAGAGAGAGAAGCCTCCCCCGAGCAAATAAATGGCAAATTAACCTACTCGTTTTCGCTCCCGAGTCGGCCTCCGGAATCGGCGCTTCCAACCTATAACCAGCCGTGCGGAAAAGGCGGAGGACAACGAATGCTAGCCTCCATCCCTCTTGACCAAAAACACGAGAGAACGCGTTGAATCGTGTGCATGTGTTTTCTTCTTTTTTCTTTTTTTTTTTTTTTTTTTCAGCGAGCGCGCAAATCGCATTTTCCTATTTCCTCGAGCTAAAAGCAACGTGCTGATTGAGTGTGATCGTAATCCCCGGTTGGAATAGCAAGAGATTTCATGAATTTTTCATGTTTTTTTTTTTGTCTCTTCTGCTTTTTTTCTTTTTTCAACCGAGTAACTTTGTGTTGGAAATGTGTTAGTCGATGGGTGTGTACGTGTATCTTATTTAAATTTAAATTAAAAAAAAAAATTGGATAGGATACTACGCACCTGGCTAAAAAGTTTATTTAATTTTAACCTCGTTAATGAAATATTTTGCTATTGATACAAAATTCGTAGATTTATATATTTATTATCGTATGGAAAATAAATTTAATATCGCTCAAATTATCTCGCGTAATTTTATCTTACGTAAGCATTCATAAAGAGATACTTCTTTATAAATAGAAAAAACGATGGCGCATATTTTTTCGAGGAAAAATGATGTCTTTTTCATTAACGAAATTCCGCTATTGAGCGAGCAGCATTCCCATGAATTAACGATCATAAAGCTTTGAAAAAAGATAGGAGGGAAAGAATGATTCGAGTTTAAATCGTATTGAATCGCTGCATAAACAGGAGTAGAAGTACGCGAGATAGAGAGAGAAAGAGAGAGAGAGAGAGAGAGAGCAAGTCCCCGTCGAAGCGAAAGCTTTTTCAATAAGCGGATTACACGACTATCAGAAAGGGATTTAACGGCATTAAAGAATCTTCCGTGAACGTTGACCAGCTGCTACTTATCGATGTACATCTTGGGCTCCGTGCGCCGCGAAAAAAAAAAAATAAATAAAGAAGAAAAGCGCAACTTTTCGTGACGTGCGCGGCACGAGGACGCGCGACCCTTCCCGTCGAAACGCGAGGCAAAGTACATAAGCACGCAGCGTGTTACACGAGGGATGACGAATGCGACGTTAAATCAGTGCGCGTATAAGCCGGCTTTTAATATTCAAAGCTTCCCGTGCCCGGAGCAAATAAAAAACCAAGAGAGAGAGAGAGAGAGAGAGCTGGGGAGAGCAACGTCTTGTAGAGATACAGACGAAAAGTCGCTATTTCGCATGAAATACGAGCCGCAGTTAACATGTGTATATATCGAGATAAGGGAAATAAGAGCGTATATGTCTTTGATAAAGATAGAAAGAAAGAGGGAGAGAGAGAGAGAGAGAGAGAAAGAGAGATAGTGAGTCGGTTTGATTGACCCTCGACGCGGTGTGCGTCAGCTTTGAAACATTTGTTGGGCTTTTGATCTTTTGCCGGATTTTAATCCAGTTATCGGACGCTTTATTTTCTCTTTGCAACGTGGGCGCATTATACGTGCACATATATTTGCATGTACAAAGAAACTTTGACAATAAAAATTATTACGATGACTTAATAAATGAAGAATTCTTTCGTAAGAAAATTATTCTATTTTATTTTGATCAATCGTATAAAAATTGTTATTTTTATATAAGCTGATATTGTTTTTATAGAAAAATATTTGTGAATCAGTTTATTGACGTCAAGTTGTAATAGTATAATAAAATGATTTTTAAATTATGAAAATAGTTCTTATGAACGTTTCATTTTGAAAATACGCGCCATCAAATTCAACTTACATTTCACAGTAATTTTATCTTTTATATTACAAATAATAATGATTTAAAAATGATATAAACATTAAGTAGTTAACGTGCGTAGTTTATAAGTTATTAAATTAACATAATAATTATATTATTTAAATATTATTAATTTTCTTTGATATTACAATTTTGTCAAACGTCGACGTAAAAAAAATGCCATTTTTCTGATGATTTTTGAAAATTTAACGATAAAAGTCGCTTTGTGTATGCAATGTTATACTGTTTGTCCATGCAATGTTATACTGTTTGTTTACTTTAATTTTATAATTTTCAAACAAAATTATTGATTTATTGACGCGAAAATCTTTTTTTCTTCCCTTTTAATATTTAATATTTCTTAGTGTTATTAAGTTTTTGCAGCCTTTAGTAAATTGAAAATAATTTTTGTTTAATGATAAATTCATTATTTTAAAAAACGAAAAATTATTTTAATCAATCTGTAAAAGATTTAGAAACTTGTAAAAGATGTAGTGGGATTTCGTTTTTATTTCTAAAATTTTATATATTTTGCTAGTTTTAAAAAAATACGCATAAATATGAAATAAAATACCAAACAATTAATTTTCAGCAATTTATAATATAAATTAAAAATATTGTCTTTGCAGCCTCAGTTAATAACTAATAAAACAATTACTTGTATTGAATCACAATTAAATGTTTACTTAAAAGAAAATTTATAAACAATTATTGTATATTCTTATTTGATTAATTTTTCATTTTATGCTGTTCAATAAACTGAAAAATACATTTTAATGCTATATATATGTAGTGCTATTGTTCGTTTCCTCATATTTTATTTTTGAAAAAAAAATTTCATTTTCAATAAAATAACGCACAATATTTTTCTCGTAAAATAAAATTTTAGAAAATATTTTCAGAAAACAATAAATTCTTTATGTTCTATTCTGCCACCATACTGCGAACCGAATTTAAAAGTAATTAGTAACAATCCCATTAAAAGCTTGTAGGAGGATGGAAGGAGAGGAGGGTGCTAGCTCATAGAAACTTTGGCGAAAAATGAAAAGCAATTTCTTTTTTTTTTTCATTTTGCATTTCGATGCGCGTTATTTATTTTTTGTTTTCTCCTTCACCTTTTTCTATTCACTACGCGGGCCGTCGCGCGTCCCTTTCCATCTGCGAGAGAAAGAAAGAGAGAGAGAGAGAGAGAGAGAGACCGAGCGGAATCATCGAGCCGTACACAACATCGCGCGGTGCATCGGTACGGTAGCGCGACAGAGAGACAAGTCTATTCATTCGGTTGGTCACGCTTCACAGTCGCTGCTGTTTTTTCAAAAAGAGAGGAGGAAAAAAAA
This sequence comes from Chalcis sispes, assembly GCA_949987625.1. Lineage (NCBI taxonomy): Eukaryota > Metazoa > Arthropoda > Insecta > Hymenoptera > Chalcididae > Chalcis > Chalcis sispes. The sequence continues at coordinate 53,341,157 of OX465097.1, read as the reverse complement.
GAGAGGAGCTCCCGTATTCCCTCTTCCGTACCCTCCCCACTGTCGATATAGATATATACGAATCTAAGGGACTCGTGTACATCTACGAGGGAGAAAAAAAAACGTATGTCCTAACGTGCTCGTGGTGCTTTCTCTTCTCTCTCTCTCTCTCTCTCTCTCTCTCTTTTCACCTATACCGGGTTTCTCTTCCCTAAACAAGCCACAAAGTCGTTGCTTTTGTGCGTCCCGTATCCACCAACGAGAGTAACGGAGAAGAGCTATTTTTTAGAGAGAAAAAGAGTGAGAAAGATGCGAGGAGAAAGGCAAACCGAGCGATGTGTATATGTGTAGATACGTACACTCTCCAGCTTTCGCAGCGTACGACACCGAGTCGTCGTGTCCCGCACGTTGCATCGCGTGTCTCTATTTTTGGCTAACTCTATTATTCGGCTCTTTCGAGCTGTTTAGCGTCACATAGTTCGCTGCATCATCGCTTCTCTGTGTTTCGTCCCTTGGCTTTTATTCTCTCTCTCTCTCTCTCTCTCTCTCTCGTTTCTCTATACAGTTTCTCCGTGGTTGGCGTCGTCTTCCTTTGCCGCGATGAAAGGAAGGTAAAAGCCGATATTGTGCATACAACGATTGTCACGGGTTCTTTGTCGGCATTTCGTATGTGTATTAGGATTTTTTAAACTGTTTATTTGGCCTTTTAAATCAACGAATGAACTGCCGACTTTATTCTTCTTACAAGAAAAAAAGCTCAGCGATTTGGAAAGTTTTGTTAAAGCCTATTTTACAGTGGTCTTATTCCAGATTTATATATTGTACAATATATAACATGTAATAAAAAATTAATACTATTTCTCAAAAATGCTGAATTATAAAAGTGATGATAAAAATAAAGAAAATATTGAAATTGATCAAATCGATAAAATAAACAATTTATTAAAATCGATTTGACAAATGCGTAAAAACTTTTGAAAAAAGTATACGTCGCATCCAATAAAAGTAAACGACGAATCACGTGTTCAACATTCGTTTATGCGCAACGAATATATGTGTAATCGGACTTCATATATAATGAATTGCGCGCCTAATCCGCGAATAAGAGCGCGAGAAACTTCGAAGATACATAACATAGCAAGAAAGCGGTTGAGTCACCGAGTCCGTGTATCGTCTCCACCGCGCATGCTACGCCATCCGCAAAGGGTCCGAAAGGATAGTCGTCCATCGAATTCGACACCGCAGATATAACGTCCTCATGCATATTTTAACGAACGCGACTCGTATTTATACACCAAAAGCATGTACGGGGACGAACTCGCGCGCGGGCGAGCGGGCGGATGGACGGAGGGTATGGAACACGGAGCGCGTAGGTAACGGTAAGGGGCATAGTGAAAACATTAGTAGTACCGAGGGAACGCAAATGTATAGGAGAGAATCGTCACGTGCCACTTTTCTCCCTCGATCGGCGTATATCGAGGAGGCATCCGGAGCGCGTCCTCGGCGCGTCCCCGGCGCGCTCTGCTCCCTCGGGGCAATAAACTTCTATCCCTCTCTCTTTTACTCTCTCTCTCTCTCTCTCTCTCTCTCTCTCTCTCTCTCTCTCTCTCTTTCTCCCGAGCAACTTTTAGCCCTCCGCAGCTACCGACGCTTATCCGAGCGATCTGCACACGAGTCGGCCACCGAATTGGCTATTTATGAGGGCTTTTCATCTCTCTAGTTGAGCGATTTTGCATCGAGAGAGAGAGAGAGAGAGAGGGAGAGAGAGGTTCAGGTAGAAGTAAGATAAAATAAGTAAGTTTTTAAAAGGAAAATCGCCGCGATGTTGTGCAGTTGATGACTCTCATACACCTAATCAAATTTTTTTACATATACGAGTACATATAGCAGTACGTGCCTAAGACAAAATTATAAATCATAAGAAGGCAACGCTCGTTTTTTTAAGGTTACGTGTACGGACAAAGAAAAACGCGTAACTCGAAGCTCGTTTTGAAGAGTTGTTTCTATGATTGTCAGACATTATGAAACGTAAGAAAAAATTAGCTAGACTTTTACGAATCGTGTTGTAGTCAAGTTTTACCGTTTATTGACTCGATAAACTTTTCACGAGATATAAAATATTTATAAAAATGCCGTGATGTTAGCAAAGCAAATATATCAAAATATAAAATCTAAGTATATTTTCAATTAAAGACAGTATAAAATTTTAATGTAATAAATTCAGATTTCTTCCTTATTTTGTTACTTAACATTTATTTAAATTAAAAAAAAATAAATATATATATGAAAGAATAATTGTGTTTCGAAAAACATTCATATCTATATATCTTACGCATGCTCTACCAATAGATAACGATAAGATAACGATTGACAAAAAATACATTGATCCGAATACGTCTTGAATAAAAAAAAAAAATAAAAAAATAAAAAAATAAAAAAAAAACATAAACAAGTCATGCATTAAAAGCCGGTGAAGAGTGAGAAATATTCGACAGGAAAATTAGAATCTGTCGACGGGCTGACGCCAACATATCAAACGATGACAGGAAACGTTTACCAGATGTGACATAAAGAATTTCTTTTAAAGCCAAATGTACCGTCGGCGCTTTGAAAAATGAAATTATATTTTTCTTTAAATAAATATCAAAGTCTTCTATACTCTTTTTACAAAATATGATTGAAAATTTTTATTTTGTTGCGGATTGTAGATTGTTGTAATGATTGGCAGATAATTACTATTTTTTTATAAATAAATGTACTTAAATAACATTGTTTGAATATAGTAGTAAATAAATTTTTTTTAAGATTATATTGTATTCATTCAAAATAATAATGACGACAATTCAAACGTGAATTTTAAAGAATAAATGATACCTTCTAAAATTTATAATGAAAATTTTTCTTATTCAAATCTTTATTGCCTGTTAAAAGTTTCAGGTGTCTTTTAATTAAAATAATTATTTTTAATCATCGATGATTATATTTTCGTTAAAACAACGATAATATCAACGAATAAAATCATGGATTATCAATAAAACAAAACGACGGTCTAGAACATGAGACGTTTGGCAAACAATTTTGGTAGTCGTGCGCGTAAATCACGACGAATCACGGCCACAGCTCAAAGGAGATTCGTAATTCCGTATAAGCATTACAAATAGAGTACAATGCCTGTACGACAAAGACAATGAAGGGTTAAGCGTAAGCCGGCTGCTGCGTGCAAGTGTGCTCATTTGTTCGGTTAACCGTGACGTTAATCTCGACCTAGGCCTAGAGCTATAAATGCACGTTTTCTCTCTCTCTTTCTCCCTCTCTCTCTTTCGTTCTCTCTCTGATTTTCCCTTTACCTCCTAGTATAATGAAAAAGCAATCCGCATTTCAAACGAAGTACATCCGCAAGAGCGCTCTCTCTCTCTCTTGCACGGCTAGTCAAATATTTTTTTAAGAATCGCTCGCAGCTCTGAAACAAGAGAGAAATAGAGAAGGGAGAAATGAGGAAAAGCTCATTTGAATTGATCCGATCGCCGTTGGCGATTCATCTCCGACACCGTTGTGTGCCATCAGGGGGATGAAGAAGCGAGAAAGTAAACTCACTGCGATTGCTATTCTATGCTACTCCACCTCCTTTTCTCCTTTCTTTCTTCCCTTTGCTTGTTTATTTATTTCCTCTTTTTTTTTTTTTACAAATGCGTTCTCTGTGCTTTACACCGAGTTTACATCATATTCAGTTACTTTTCAATTGGGTGTTTTTTTTTTTTACGTGCTTATATATATATACCTTTCCGATTTCGATGATATATGAGCAATAAATATTTTTGCTTTTTTCAAATTAAAATATAAAGAAAATGACTCTTGTTTTATTTTCCAAGGTTTATAATTTTCCGTTTGACATTGCAATTGATTAAACAAAAAGTAGTTGGATTTATAAAAAAAATTGTTTTGTTTATTTTCATAAATTTCAAATTATTGGTAATTCGATAAAATGTTTAAAAAATTAATTAGGTAATTGAATTTAAAAGCAAAAACTAGTACACATGTAAATAAATTAATACTATGAAAATTTACGAGAAGCTTGTACACTTGGAGAAATAAACTTTAGGTATTATAATAATGATTTCCAAAATTGAATACTCATTATTTTTAAAATATCAGTTCCAATAGACAAGCACAACATCACAGCACATCATAATGACCGAAAATAATTGAGCAGCACGATAAAGCAATTAAAGTTAAAATATACTACTTAAAATTTTAGCTGAATAATTTAGCTACTGGAGTTTAATTTGTCTCGACCAAGGCTTTGACCAAATTCGCTCCCCTTATGTTTCGAACCCTGTAGCCTCAGTTTCGTACGCCTTCTCTTTCTCCGCTGCTCTATCTCGGTCGCACTCACTTCCTCTCTTTCGCGCTCGCACTATTTGAGCTATTTGCGCCTTCGTCTTCTTTCTCGCTTTGATTTTGTTCTAGTCTCTCACCCCCCCCCCTCTCCTTGGCCCTCTCCAGTTCGCATTCAATGCGCAATCTGCAATCAAATCCTCGCTCTAGCTTGATCCACTCGACCTTTATAGGAGACAACCCTTATTTACGACGCCTCGAATGGTTGGAGGAAGTAGGTGGGGGTGGGGGTGAGACAGTTGGCGCCCTTCGGTAGACAGAGTAAATGATAGAGAAAAAGGAGAGACAAATGCGCACAAATAGAGAGTACGAGGGTGTTATTTATATATATATATATGTATATATAAAGGAATAAATTAAGGACAAAGATATGACACGTACATGAGCATACATATGTATGTTGACTCTGATTAATACGCGTTATTTATGTGACAGTTGGCGATAAAATTTCGTTTCGCGTACATATATATACAAACATTCACTGCTTCTGCGCAGTCTTATAAATATTGTGAAACATCGCTTGCCGATCTCGGATTGTTCGGTTTGCTGCGTATAGGATTGATTTTCATATTTTAATAAATGAGCCATTTCTAGCGCAAGAATGATCACGAATTTATCAATATTTATATGAATAAATAAGAGTAAATTTGATGAAAAATAACTACATTATTTTAAAAGATAAGTAATAATAATTTACCTTTAAAAGTTGAAATTCGTCAACGATATTAAATTATATTTGATTAATAAATAAAAGATGCCGATAAATTTGTCTTTATCAAAAATAGAAATAATATTAAAGTATATTAATTATACGAATTAATTTTAACGATTCAAAATGAAATATATTTTACAACGTATGAAGGTGATAAGTTTGATATATTTTCGCGTTTCATATCTCCGTGTGCAATTATGAAAAATAACGCGATGAAATATATGGAAAAAATAAAGACAAAAGTAGAGGCAAATAGTAACGAACTATTTCTCTCTCTCTCTCTCTCTCTCTCTCTCTCTCTCTCTTTCATTTCGCTTGTGTTTGCTATGGTAATTAGAAGTGGAGAGTAATCGAGCCGAGGTGCGGGGAAAAATAAGTATAAGGGAACATAATCATCGCAAGGCCTCTTTTCTCTCACCCCTCCCCCTTTTCCGCTAAATGAACAACGCGCCGTCGTCGTTATAATGACAAAAGCCAGAGAGGCACGCGCGACTAGACGCGCGGTTATCCGACCGCACATCGCACATGTGGCCGTCGCTGCTCTTGCTTAACTCGTCTGTTTACATTTGTCGCGCTATCTTTTACGTGTCTTCGAGGGGAGAGAAAGCGAACGAGCCGTTTCCCTTGTTCTTTTTTTTTTTTTTTTTTTTTCCTTTCTATCGGGGGGAGAATTTAGGATTCTAAGATGAGCCACGAAGTTGAAACTGTTGGCTTATTTTTTTTTTTCAACTGAATTTATTTTAACTATAAAAAGCTTACATGAATTTTAAAAATGTCGTTTCGATTTAATTGAGCGCATTCAATATTTTCAGGATAATAATTTACATAAAGTTTTCTGGTTTATATGAAAAAAGCTAAAGCAAAAACGCATAAAATCAATGACATACATGCTTTGGTAGAATATTTTAAAAGACGCTCGGTAGCAAAAAAAAAAAAAAAACTTGCAAACGAGTACTTGACTTATTCCTAAGAGGATCGACGTTACTTTTTCAGGAAGGACTAAAAATAAACGGAAAAAGTTCGATGCTAAAAATGCGAGGGAAATCGAAACTTTATCAGTGAAATTGCCCTGGAAAAAATATTCCTTCCTAGCTCTAGATAAGATACCGGAGAGTTGTAATGGAAGCTGGATTTACTCGAAATACGTATTAAGAAAAAGTTTCGATGTTGTTGAAGAAAAAAAGACCAACGTTTGTACTTGAGAGCGTTCCAAGATTTCAAAATAGACACTTGTCAATAGATTTGAGAAAACAATTTACTTTATGCTTAAAAATGCTTAAAAATTTTGTACACAAAATATTGAACTTTATAGATTATACAAAAAGTTTACAGGTTATTAAATAATGTTTTTGATTCCAATGTTCATATTGGCTGCTTAATATAAAATACACATTACGTTAATAAATATGTAATGTTTTCATTCATCATATATTATGTATTCAATCGGATTAAATTAATACGTTAAATTCTAAAAAGGAATTAATACGCATGCAAAGAAACTTTGAAAGTAATATACTTGATATTTATCATTTCGAGTGAGTTGCTTATTGAATATATCAATTCAATTTGTCCGTTTTCTGCATTTTAATATCCAAAAGAGAGAGAGAGAGAGAAAGAGAGACACAAAATGCGACTACCCGTCTCTCATTTGCTGATCCTCATAAAAAGCTACCTCTTTGATATCTGGCTCGAAATTGATTGTGACAGCGGAATGCACGCGCGCGCTCTCAACGAGCAAGAGAAAGGGAACGAACGGGAGAGAAAGCCGAGCAACATTTTTTAAGCCATTGGCCGTACATCCGTTTTCCCGGGAGTGTATACCTCTCCTCTCTCCTACTGAAAAAAAGGAGAAGGAGAAAAAAAAACATAATCCTCGATTTATGAAACGTCGAGCGCGCTAACGACAGGTCACGCAAACTCGTCTACCCTGGAGCGTTTTGTGCACGTAAGGATATATATATATATATATATATATACACACATATTCATATATAGACTTGTATGAACTCAAAATTATAGCTTTCGTCATAATGCAGACGGCGTGCTCAAAAGAGACCATATGAATCCCGGTGAACTGTTAGCAATAGGTAAATACGCACATACACACACACACACACACACTCGCGCATTCGTAGGGGCTAAAAGTGCCGCGAGCGACGCACTAGCCCCTTTTTCAAAAAATCGAGAGGCGTTTACGTCTCCTTCTCCTCTCCCACCCTCCGGTACTCGTGGGTCTAAGTAGACACGCCTTCGCAGGAGCGTCATTACATATCACTTAATACGTTTGCCTAGCCCGCCGCGACAAACAGCTTTCCGCTTTCCTCCTGAGTCACGCAAAATTTTATTAGCCTCCAAAGTAGGTGTGTATATATGTATATATATATATATATATATACATGCGCGCGTCGGCGGTGCGGCACAAACGTATAATAATCGCCGCGGAGTCCTTCGGGGAGAAAAGAGAGAGAGAGAGAGAGAGAGACAGGGGACCCGCTACGTGCGCATAGCCCGTAGCGTAGTTAGGGTCGAAACTACGGGCAATAAAAAAGAATAAGGGAAAGGGAGAAAGATGAGCGAGTAGCTTAATAAAGTTTAGGAACACGACGGACGCTCGATGAAGGACGTCTTCCTCGGTTATAACGACACCTCGTCCCGCTCTCATCGTCCCTCTGTGGATAATTAAAGGAGTTACTTTCGTTGGAGAAAAATTCACGTTATATACGGGTTAATAAGATGGTCTAGTAGATTTCGAGGATTTCTCGAGCATGACTCGACTAATCTTCTTTAACATTTCTATTCATTTATGCGCGTATGACTATCTTCGATGCGTCAGATGGTTTTATTTAGATTTTTTTTTCCCATTTGGTATATTTAATTTATGCCGTATCGGCATTTAATTAAGATACTTTCCCTATTTTATGAGTAATATTCTGCGTTTATGCATTAACGATATCTAATTACGTTATTATAATATATAACATTTATTTTCGAATTACTTTTATAATTATCTCTTTATAAATTCCAACGGCGCATGTAATCGATATACATTTGATATTTTTCTCACGGTATTTTTTATCATAAACGCTCTTTTACGTATTTTCCTATCATTTTATGAAATAAAGTATGCAAATAAAAAAAAATTAAATTATATATCTTTAAAATTTATAAAGATTTTACAGCAAGGGCTTTAAATCTCGATTTATTTTTCACCTGAAGAATTCGAGATTTACGTCGGATTTTGTAAACTAGTGTTGTAAACAAAAATATAAGCGTTTATTTACAAACGGATAGAAATAGAAGGTTCGATACAAAAAAAACATTGAATATTTAAAAGAAAACTTAGAACAGAGAATTATAACGCGAGCGTCAAAATGAAATTGTATAGAATGTTGCGATAATAATAATTAAATTTCTATAATAATTATTATAAGCAGAAGATAGAGACCACAAAAATAAATTGGAAGTATTAAAAAAAAAAAAAAAAAAAAAAAAAAAAAAAAAAAAAAAAAAAAAAAAAAAAAATTCATTGTAAATGAAAAACCGATGCAAAGTTTTTATAGCAAAGCTTGTTAGTACATGGTTTCGCCTATGACACAGAAATTGTATATTATGTTCGAGATAATTAATCTAAAGTTACAAACCTGGATATTGAAATCGTATGCAAATCTATACCTGAGAAACTTCGTAAGCAAAGAACACATAAAACGTAAAAATTTATGTGCTGTAAGATTATGATAAAGAAATGAATTCTTATTGCGATAAAAGCATAACGATAAAATTTTGATTAATTGATTAACTTTGTTACTTATTTTAATGGTAATTTGATCATTAAGATCAGCAATGATTATTTCATACTTTTTATTAGGGTTTAATAACGAGAAAAAAAGAAAAATTTGACTACCATACCATAAAAGTAAAAGTAAAAAACAAATGAAACATAAATGAAAAGATAACGACAAATATTTCGGGTAATTCACAAACACAATAACACTAAAATTTCGTCGAGCTTATCGATAAAAGTGATGCGTAAAAAAAAAAAAAAAAAGAGAGAGAGAGAGAGAAAGAGAAAAACACGTCGCGTTTTATACATTTTTGAATTTTTATTTCCGGTGGCATTCGTTGGCGCTTCTCTTTCTTCTCCCTCACAGAGACGTTTTTGAGGGTGATCGGAGCGAGCGAGAGAGGGTCACGTTTTTAGCGCACGTGCCGAGCAAACATTTGCACTATACCGTCGACGTTTCTCCCATCCCGCGTCTTCGTCGCCCGCGGTAAGTAAAGGAAGCACGCGAGAAAGATAAAACGTATCCGTGTGGTAGGAGAGTAGACAAAAGTACGCGAGAGGACAAAGAAAAAAAGGGAAATAATGTTAGCGATCGTCGAGGTGTGGAATACGCGCGGAATGTTGCGGGCAAGGATATAAATCCTTATTAACAAGTTTGAGGTCAGTTCGGAGACAAAAGAGACGCCTGTAAACCGAGGCTGTAAAGCCGATGATAAACAAGTCAACGATGTCGGAGCTGAGATAATACGCGCTCGAGGAACTCCGTGGATTTAGACCCTCTCACCCCCCCCCCCCGCCGTCTGCTCGCAACAATGCAAGTTTTTAATCAATGCACAAGCTCATTCACTTTTCACTTTTCGAGTAAGAACGATTAGCTTTATGGGTTTACTTATCGACTTGTTCATTAATTAAATTCAGTTGTACTTTACCTCGAAATACATAAATCGTAACCGAATCCACTGTACTTCAACTCATTTACTAATTTAAAATAAATGTTGATGAACTTTTACCTGGAACAAAAAAGAAATGAATGAAATTAATTAAAGTAGTTGAATAAATTATAATTTAAAATATTTTAGTAAAATTTTCAAAAATGTATAATTTTGTAAAAAGTACTTTAAAATTTTAGTTAAGTCAAGAGATCGAGAATTCAGTTTTAAAATTATTTTATTTTTCAAAGATTAAGTTTAATAAATTTTAATAATTGCAAATAAATAAAATTATTTATATTTTCTAATGATATATATATAATAAATAAGTACCAAATTATTTATTAAATACTCAGTAATTATTACGCAACACGGTTATCAATATTTTTTTAACCTAAATCCCGCTTTTTGTTTGACCATCAAGAGCAATCAGAGCAAAGACAGTGGGTTGTTCGGTGGGAAAGCTGAAGCGACTCTTCGCCGAGCTTTTTACATAAGCTGTTATTACGCGACGTGTGTTTTTAAAAGTTGAATCGCCGCTTTTCATGAATAGCAAAGTACCGGGTCACAAGCCGCAACGTCGTTAACCTTTAGCTCGCGTACACCCGACGCGCGGCAAAAGTCGTCGTCGACGATAGGCATTTAGGTTTGCGCGCATCGTCTATGCGGCGAGCTGCACCTTGCAAAGATCGAGAGAGAGAAAGAGAAAGAGAAAGAGAGAGAGAGAGGGGGGAGGGGGAAGGAGAAAAGAAAAAAGGAGAGCGAGAAAAGGAACGCGAGTTTGGCATTCCTCCACCGGAAGTCATTAGCCTCGGTAGAACGAGCTGGAAGAAGTCCGCCGCGTTGGTGTACCCGAATTCAATGTATACGCGGGTGCTGTAAATTCGGTTGCCTGCGCATAAACTTTCCCGGTGTATAAATTGTGAATAGACGACGCGGAGATAGAAAGAGATGTCGCGGGGATGAAAAAAAAACCGATGGGCAGATGAGACGATTTATGAAAGCAAGAAATTATTCGCGATGGTTTTTACGGCTCTCCCTTATTCGATGTAAATAAAAAAGGCGATTTTTAAACTAACGCTTCGATTCATAACCCAATAACCCGTCACAAAAAGTAGAAACGAACGACTCGGATAGGTATATTTTTTTTCCTCGAAGGGGAGCTGCCGCTGCTTGGCTAAGTCTCGTGCATTGAGTCATCGTGCGTCGAGTAGCGGACTTTATCGCTCGTGTGTATATATGTATATATATATATATATATATATATATATATATATATATATATATGTACCCAGAGCTGAGTGTCTCGGCTTCCCAAAATCCTCACCAAGTCACGCGCGGCTGCAAGGAGTTTTTCAAATATTCATGCGCACAAACTGAACAACACCCTCGCAGATCCTTACCTTTAGAAAGAGAAAGAGAGTTATATTCTCGTAGCCATGGGCGATCTCGTTGATCTCAATAAAGTTTCAATTATTTGTTCTAGGCCATTATCATTGTATAACGGATGAACATCATATCGATGGAGGTTAGAAGAATGGGAATAGAAAGCGAAACGCTCCGACCTCCCCCCCTCCCCCCACGCGATTATAAACTATTCAGAAGTGACTTTTGAAAGTTTTTAAGAGATTAATTTATTTATTCATGGAGCACGGCGCACGCGCGCCTTTTCGTATGTGTCATTTTGGGGACTTTACTGCGAAAATATGTAGATGGGAAATATTATTTCCGTAGATACTCGCTGGCTTTGAATTTAACGCGTAATGTTTTCTTTTTGATGTTGACTTCCGATATAGCTCTTAATCTCCGAAATATTACGCACGACGTGAGTAATCAAAAGCAAATTTTCGCGTTTTAATGAAAATTTTTATATGATTAAATATTAAAAAAGATGTGCATTTTAGATTAATTTTCTTTTTAAGTAATACATAATCATTGGGAATTTAAATATTGATAAAGGACGCATTAATTTACATTATAATATATTAATCTTCTTATAAATTAATTGTAAGTTAAAATGCATTTTTTGTTTTTCTAAACTATTTTTATATAAGAAATAAATTTAGTATTACGTGACAAAAATTTGATGGAAATTTTATGCTTTCAATAAAAATAGTTATTTATGTTGCATTTTAATTATACAAAAATGATTAAACTTTTAAATAGTAAAGCAAAGAGATGAAGTTTGATGTCCAATTTATTCCAAAGACATTTTCCACTGGAATAATTCAAGAGTTCAGTGATTGACTCCACATTATTTGTAAAAACTCCACCGACATTACAATACACATTTTTACCATAAAGGAAGAAAAAGAAGCCTTCCGCAATAAATTGCAAAAAAAGAAATCGACTATCGGACTTCAGCTTATATCGGATTTTAGTTAGCGAAGAGTCCTCGTTCTACGTATAAAAAAAAGCTATTTCCTTTTGGTTCTCCCATCTTTTTCCGGCAAACATTCGCTTATTATGACTACGTCCACTCGAAATTGCCTTGCAGAGAAAGAGAGAGAGAGAGAGAGAGAGAGAGAACAAGCGACGTTGCATACGTGTACCTATACGCAGAACATATAATGGATTCCGATAATCGAGGAAACACGAACGTCACGAACGGACTTGTTAGAGTATAGAACGAGATGAAGAGAGGAAGAGAGAGAGAGAGAGAGAGGGAGAGATATCACATAGTCGCGCGCTCGTGTGGAATTTGACCGACGCGAGGCTGCGACCACCTAACCGCATGAAATAGCTGTATGTGAGCCAAAGTCGAATACGTATATCGGTGGCGTAAGTCGAGCCAGGTAAGGGGCTATTAGCCAATAATGCGAGCTCGAGGCCGGGGGAAGGATGGAAGGGAACCGAATCTCGAGATCCTTGTGCGATTTCTCCCCCTCCCTCCGTGCACGGGGGAGTTTGTTCTCTTGCGCTCGCGCATATGTATTTGGATATAAACATATATATAGATATATACGTGGAACCTCTAGCGCTCGTCGTTTTCGAATTAACTCGTGATAACGTGCTCGAGGAAAATCGTTACACTGTCGACTGGCGTGGATTTGTTTCATCGTATACTCGATAAAACGATACGGGACGAGACGACGTCTTTTGAAATAATACATTTCGTATGTTCGCTGTACGATGATAAATCGTAAAAAAATATGTCCTTATTTAAAAGAAAAAAAAAAAACAAAAAAAAAAAAATAAACAAACAAACAAACATTATTAAAATAAACTTGTTATTTTATAACAAAAGACGCAGCGCTCAAGGGAACAAATCTATCCTTTGCATTACCGCGCATAATAATTTTCGTAACGAAAACATCCAGCGAATGACTGCGGCAGTACAAAGATCGCGTTAATTTATATATTCTATGCGTTTATGTAATGGAATTTCCAGACTGCTGACTTTAAGCCCTATTAGATTTACGTATCTATGTAGGTTATTACCGCATGTTAGTTAACCCTATGAATTATGTTGCACTAATCTGTTGTAAATTATATTCTAAACATACACACAATTTTGGATTAAATATCCATATGGAATGTATAAATGTTTGTTTTTTCTCAAATACGGTGCAAGAATAAAGTTTTTAAAATTGTTGTTTATTCAAAAACATTAAATTAAGCTTGGCATATGGAAAAATAAAATTACATTATTCGCAAATATTAAGTTAATTGAATGTGATAAAGATTAAAAAGCTCAACAAAATTTATTTAATGCATTATTCTTTAATGCTGATAATTTAAAAAATTATAATTAATTAATTTTGATATAATTTCATAAGATAATTGAAAAATTATTTTTTTTTTTTTTTAACTCATCGGATTATATTATACTGAATAACAAGAATAATTATTTTATTCCAACATTTTGAAAGATAAAAAGATCACATCCAAAAAATTAAAAATTTAGATACTAGTACTGCAAAGAAATAAGATAAAATAACCGTAAATGTCCAACATGAACACGCTGCTTCAAATGAAAATAAAAAAAAAAAAAAAAAGAACACGTAGTAAATTGAAGCGCCGTGAGAAAGGAGAGATAGTCAACAAACGGATAAAAAAAAAAATATAATAACCGTTAGGAAGGCACGCATGGAGGGCTTCGTGTATAGTAACTAGTGTCGTCCTCGCGTATATCCATTAGCAAAACTTCGAGTGTCATTCAAGAAGTCAACGGATGTCGTGCACACGTATACCTGCGTGCATATATATGTATATATATATATGCACACATAAACGCGCTCGCGCTTATAAACGTATACTCGTATGGATAGCTAATATCGGACTCTCGTATGTTTAGAGTCAGCAGGCACTCGTCATCGCTCGCTATACCGACGTTGCATCATTCACATGTCGCGCACAATCGACCTTGCAGCCTTGTGCGCGTCTGTACATATATGTTAACGCAAACAGCGATAGCGCGACAAGTTTCAACCGATATGCGTATACTAAAGAGAGAGAGAGAGAGAGAAAATTGGTCGCGCGATTACATTTTCCATTAACGGATAAGCTTACTTTCAATTTGTTGTCGCTGCACTTGCACTGATTACCGAGTGGTCCATTCTTGACCCATGTACATATCTCCAGAGAGAGAGAGAGAGAGAGAGAGAAAGAGAGAGAAAGAGAGTGAGTGACGAAACATCGGGGGTTGTTTAACTTGTGAATTTTTACGCTATCGGGTACTTGCGGGACGCGGATAGCTCTCCATCGCGATATCCACAATGGACGCGCATCGAGAGAATTGCTCGTCGTACAGCTCGTGAACATGAATTGCTTACTCTACTTTGTTGCTCCCTCTCGTTGTGTTTTCATGTGCGTTTGTGTGTATACTCGATACTTTGCACCTCTTTAATCATTTTTCTTTTTTTCTTGAATTTTTACAATACGAATAACAACTTTAAAACATTCGTCTTCGTATTTCGCGAGTTTCGCGATGTATCCTTGTATATTTTATTATAGCGGTTTTAACGTCGATAAAGTTCGATAGTTTTTTTTTTGATCGTTTACGCATACATCGATAGAAGTTGTACACGTTGATATTTCATACGTTTCGAAGTATGTTATTGTGAAAGCTTACATAAATTCTCGATCGAAACATCGGAGGCATTTTTTAAATCATATTGACGTTATTGGGATTTTTTCATTTTACAGTTAATAAATTTCTACGAATTATTTAGCTCTGTACGATAAGTTTTAAAGGAATTATTGCATCGATGAAAATTTTTCGTATTTATTTAAATATTTTTAATCAAATTCATGAAGTAAATAAATTTTCGTTAACGAATTTTTTTTTATTGTTTTTATCCGACGATTTTATTGCATTATGTGTAGTATAAAAATTAAAGCAAGATAAATATTAATGTTTACATAAAAAACGTATTTTAATTGACTATAAAGCCGAATGAAATCTTGTTTTTTTTTTTTATCATTGCCGATATCATAAACCAGACGACACACAATAAATGTTTCAAGACTGTAAAATTTCTAATTTGTCGTTGGTATTCACGAGCGCGCTATTGATTTCGCACAAAGAAATCCTTTTGAAAAGGAGCGTACGCATGCACCGATGCGTACTTTAATACACGGCTTTGTTAAAATTCTTATCAAGAAATGAAAAAAAAAAAAAAAAAAAGCAAAGGAAGTAAAAAAAAAAAAAAAAAAAAAAAACCCTCGTATTAATGAATCTGGTGGTATTTGTATTGAATTTTTTTTCTCTCTCCTTTCCCTTCCTATCGCCGTAGCGAGCAGCTGACATCAAAGGTCCTAATTTCATTTCAATTCGTCTCTCGTACATCTTGAGCCTCAGCCGAGGTATGGCGCAATAAAAGGGAATCGGAACCGCGCTATGTTTGCCCACCACCGGGAAAAGACGAAATCACCGTCATGAGAGGAGGAGGAGATTGGAAACCGTGAAATGTTGTGGTCGCTATCGTGTGCCACTTTTGCTGAATTGTGCGCATAGATCCAATTTTTTTTTTTTTTTTATATTTTTATTTTTACGTTATATCGTCGTTTTTTTCTATATTTCATCAAATAATTTTGTGCCTTTGAACGAAAAAATGTACATACAGTACTGAGATGTAAAATTAATTATATTGTAGATACTTAATTAAAAATCAATTGTAATAACGAACAACTTTATTAATTGTTGGTATATTTACAAAAATTTATTAAATACTTATTCAGAGCATAGCTACGGTGAATTAATATGAAGAGTTATACAATAATTTAAGATGATTAACCTTTTACGCGCACGCATAATTCGCGTCGAAATGAAAACTTTTCTAATCGATATACTTAGGTAAATTTTCTTTTTTTGTAATACACAATGTTTTAATCAATTTGATAATGTCAATTAAAACGTAATAGATACATATATAGGTTTATAATAACCACACGGAAAAAAAAAATATTGGCTTTACAGTATACAGGGTCTGAAGGTATATTACTATATTTAGCGGTTGTTTAACTTTGAAAGTATGTTTACAACCTATTGAAGCATGGAGACCATCTTACTAAAAATGTAAGATGATTTTAAAAATATTGTACATAAGCTGTTATTTAACAGTATCGATACCTTACATTCGAAGTAAAAATATCGACAATCTATCGAAAGCATACCTCGTCTCCTATAGTAGGAGACGGCCTTTACAGCTCCCATCGACGCTATACAGTTGCGCATAAGTGGAATGTCTTTTGTTTCTGCACGAGTGTCGCCAAAAACACGCTGCAATTTGATTTCAAAAGCCGTCTCCTCCTGTGGGAGACGAAGTTTGCAATTTTGGTACGGTGATGTTCTACTCTAAACGGACGACAGCGATACTGCTATACATAATAACACTCGTATAGAATTGAAAGAATGTGCTTTAACCCTTTCAATACGATTTTTTTATTTTAATAATTCATGTAATATTTATAGCACAAAATATTTATTGCTAATTTAGTTTGACGGGAAAAACAAATATTTAAATAAATGATCATATTATTTATTGATTATTGCAAAATAATAATTGGGACATAACATCCCAATAATTAACACTATTGGGACATATAAGTCCCATTTTTATTATTGGAAATAAAAAAACTCATAAAAACTATTGCTGCACACTAAATAAGTAAAATAAAATTATAAATAGCTTACTTGGCAATTCCGAGCACAGCACATATAAAAACACAGTTAGTAATAAGCGTGACACGTGTCTACTGTTTGCTAGCAACATCTACTGACAAAATTTTATAGAAAAGAAAAAAAGCAGACAGCAAACAGCAACAAAGCAGATAGGTTTGGACTTGTTTACGAGCCTATGACCGTACAGTACTAAAATCCCAGATCCCAATGCATTTGTAAGCATTTAAATTTTTTTAGTAATTATTAGAATTTCTCTGGGACAATATGTCCCTACAGTATTGAAAGGGTTAAGTAAAGATTGTAAAAAATTCTAATTTAAAATAGTATAAGGCATTTGATATTAAGGATGGAGGGCGCTCTAACTTTGAGAGTTGGAATTTTTTTTCCGTACAGTAGCAAAATTTTCTTTTAACTAATTCAGGAGAAATTTTTTTTACAAAGAAAAAAAAAGGAATGATGAATAGAAATACTTGGGAAACAATTGAAAAAGTATTGAATCGATGTATATAAAACCAAGAGAAATCCGATACATTTAGAATTCGCAAGAAACTGATTCTCGACGGTAGCGCACGCGATTGCATTATCACTCCGTAATTACTGTTACATTTAAACGAGAAAGGACCCATTATAAAAGTCGAATGCCTTCAAGTTTTGTATCTCCTTCTTTTCTCTCATTTTCCCCTCTCTCTATCCTTCTTTACGTTATAGATTTCAGTGAGATGTCAGCAAGCAATGCAGTAGCAAAAGAAAAATCAGTTCGTTCGTTGTATAGTAATACATCGTTCCAACAATTCATCTTAGCGAGCAACGGTAACAAAAGCGACTTTGCCTTCGTTCTTCGACTTTCTCGTAAATACGCAAATTAGATTTCCTCCGATCGCGCGCGAGAAATTTGCTGCGCCTTGAAAATCGCGTTTTACTTCAGCTCCAGCTAATGTAGAATGAGTAATGGTTAAGAGAAGAGAAAATCGTAGTTGATCAATTGATGGAAATTTTTGTTTTCTTTTTTACTGCGTACAATTTACAGAAGCTTGAAATAATCGAAAAAATACGTTGTTTTTTTTATGTTCGCTGTTTGTTATAATATATGTTCAGGGGAAATAAAATACTTTGCACTTTTAACGCAGTAGCGTTGAAAAGTAAGTTTCATTAAAGAGCATCGATTTGAATATAATATTATGTAATTAACATTATTGGAATATATATATTACGATTTTTTTTTTTTATCATGATTATTAATTTAATCCAAGTTTAAAAATATTTAATCTCAAATATTTGTGCTCAACTGTGTATTTTCATTGCGATAAAACTTTTACTCGAGCACCAATGTGAATTCTTTACCGATTTTGCGAGATTTTTATCGACGTTTATGAATATTTTATTAGATAATTTTACATAAGTTCATGTATTAAGAAAATTAATTTTACTATTGGGAGTAAAAATTAATTCGATCCGTTTTTTTGCGGTCAAAAATGCATTTATTTCAAAATAAAAAGAATTAAAAGATTAATCAATGTATCGTCCATCGATAGTTACTACTTCTTCCCATCTCTCAGACAATTTTTGAATTCCATCTCGAAAAAATGTCTTGTCTTTTGAGGTGATCCAAGTTAGGAGCCAATTTTCAATTTCTGCGAAAGAAGTGAACCGATGACCTGCCAGATCGTGCTGCATCCCTCGGAACAACCAGTAATGAGAAGGAGCAATATCCTAAGAATACGGCGGGTGCGGCAAAATATTCCACTTCAGCGTTTCCAAATATTTTTTCACGAATTTTGCGACATGAGGCCGAGCGTTGTCATGCAGAAAAATAACTTTGTCATGTCTTTCCTTGTATTTCGGCCATTTTTCTCGTAATACACGGCTCAAACGAATCAATTGCAGCCTATACCGATCGGCCGTTATGGCATCGCCAGGTTGTAACAGATCATAGTACACAACACCCTTTTGGTCCCACCAGATACACAACATGATCTTCGAACCATAAATATTCGGCTTTGGTGTTGATGTTGAGGTCGATGGCAACGATTGACCGGGTACAGCGTAGTATTTTTTCTTCTTGGGGTTATCATAGAATATCTATTTTTCATCCCCAGTAACAATTCTATGTAAAAAACCCTTTCTTTATTGCCTTTGAATCAGCTACTCACAACAGAAAAATCGCTTGTCAATGTCTCTTGGTTTCAGTTCATAAGGCACTTAATTGCCTTGCTTTTGAATCATTCCCATGGATTTTAATCGTACAGAAACTGCTTGTTGAGTCACTTCTAGTGATTCTGCAAGCTCCTCTTGTCTTTGACTCGGATCTTCATCGAATAATGCCTCCAACTTTTTGTCTTCGAATTTTTTTGGCTGATCATAGCGAGGCTTATCTTCAACGCTGAAATCTCCATTCTTGAAACGTCGAAACCATTCCCTACAAAATTTATCAGTTGGAGCATTGTCACCATAAACTTTCACAAGCATTTGATGCGCTTCAGCTGCACTTTTCTTCCAATTAAAACAGAAAACTAAAACCTACCGCAAATGCTGCCTAGTTAACACAAAATTGGACATATTTAACACAGTTGAAGACAAGATTTTTTTATGAAACTCGAAGCGATATAAACTATTATTGACAGATGTCTAACCTCTCTGGAACTACCGACTTCAGCTGTTACTATTAAATATTCATAATAGTCAGAGCCATCTTTTGTAAACGGACCGAACTAATTTGTACTCCCAATAGAATATATCATAGTAACCATCGACTCTTGTTCAATAAAAATGTATTCCATAATTCGTCCAATTCATCCAAATGAAATTCGCTAAGAAAATATAAATTAGAAATTGATTAAATGCAATCTCAATAAATAAAAGATTTTTCATATCTACACTAACATATATAGTATTTTTTATTGAAATTATCGAAATAAAAAAGTTTTTAAAATACGTACGCGCAACAAAGTTGAAGAAAACTAGACAGCGCTGGAAGATAAAGAGTGAAGCGTACGTACCGAACAAGAGCAAATGAGAAAGGGAGGGGATCGGCTTGTTCCAGCTACTTAGTCGCTTTTCGCTCAGGAAAAGGAACAAAGGGGGAGAAGAAGCCCCGGTTATTGTCTCCGCGAAAAGTTATGAAAATTACGTGCTTCGATGCTTGGGAGCAACGGCAGCGGCAGCAACACAAAGCTTTCACCGAACCGCAACTCCGGCTCTCTTTCCTTCCCCTTCCTTTTCCCCTTGTCATTTATATATACACCAAGACATCCTCTTGCTCCCCCACCTCTCGCTATTCCTTCCTTTTCTTTTTTTTTTTTATATTGGAAATGTAATTTTACTATTACAAATAAGCATTATTTTTATGAAAGGTAACGAATAACCCAACATATAACCTTTTGCGCATCTATTAATTATTAGTTAATGCTTTTTGAAAGAAATTTATTAATACCCTACAGTGAATACCTGAACACGGATAATATTTTTATGCTTAACTTGAAACAAAAGTCAATGGCAAATATTACGCGAACAAATTTAGATTAAAAATTCCTTTGAATTAAGAGCGCTTGAGAAATACCCGAATATATTTTCATCAATTATGTAACAGCAAAGTAAAAAATAAAGCAGCATTCGATATTATTTATTTCAATATTCCAGTAATTGTAACGAGTACAGAAGGTAATCGTTGCCAATCAACAAAGCATCGACGAAAACAAAATCGCGGTGATTTGCAATTCGTAAAGAGCAAAAAGTTTACACTCGATATTGCCTCTCGATACAATCATCCATTGGAATAACGTTCGTACCGAATGCGTCAAACGTTTACATCGACACTCCCTATTAATTTGGTTAAATCGATTCATCGTACCGTACGAACTGTATCGAATGACGAAAGCGTATTTCCTCGTCCCGTTTGAGAGCGCACACAATTTGCCCCTTCTTCGCTCCGATGCATCGGGACGAAAAGAAAAGTAGGGTTTCGCAAAGCAATTCATCCGAGCGATAAATCCCTTATCTACCCCGTGCGTGCGCGAGGACACAAAATTCAGGAGGAACGTATGTAACCCTACACTAAACATATTTATGTGTTTCTTGTCTCCTTTACGCGCTCGTAATCTAAACTGCCGACTGGCGAAGGCCAGGGTCGCGCAGTTATCGGCTATTTAAAAAAATAGGGAGAGAGCGAAAGTCGCCCGAGCTAGGAGAGTTAAAGGGGAAGGACGACAATCCCGGAAAAGCGAGAGAGCTTTTTTTCCTTCCCTTCGCCTGCGGAGGTGGCGAGTTGAGTTTTAATTTATAAAAGCTGCTCACGCTCGCCCGACCCGATCGCTCTTATCTACGAGCGAGCACCGTCTTTCTATTATCTTCGACCCGAAGGCTCGTATATATATTTATACACCGTATATTTTTTTTCTTCATGGGATTCATGCACGCGCTTTCACGAGGGGGGAGCGAAGCGAAATTGTTTCTTGTTAACATTATAGGAGTGAGAAATTGTACGCGAAGGAGAAGAAAATTTTCCTTTTTTTTTTCTTTTTCTTCTTCTTCCGCGCGTGACTTGGTGTAGTATGCGCGATGTTTTATAGAGACTTCGTAGTGGACGCGCAATGGACACAAGTGTGTCGTAAATTTACGAACGCAATTAATTAAGCCTTTGATGAAATATTATAAGAGATTTGATCAACACGGGCTAATTTTTTTATTTTTCCTTTTTTTGTTCTTAATTTTTATATAAAAATGCGTATTCCGTACAAATAGGCTGTATTTTAATTTTGCATATATGTTTGCTTATTTATTTACAACTACTTTCTAATTTAACCCATATAATGAATTAATAAATCTTTATCAAACGAGATAACCATTCGCGATAAAACTAAATTATTTTCCCTCGAGAATTATAAAACGGTATCCATAAAATTCTTACTTTATCAATTGATAAATTTAGCGAACTTTTATAAAATGTAAAATTCTCGAGCGTTAACGTCGTTAATTAAAACCCTCCTCCTCATCCCTTTTGCTCTTTTATCAGTCAGCTCTGGGTGAAATCCTTTCAAGCCAGGACCAAGCTGACACTTCCACTCTTTCTTGCTCGTTTCGTTACGCGTCTAAGTTTATCGGACTTGAGTCATCGGTCACGTGCGGATTGTCGCGCCTGCATCACGGCGACCATTCATTCACAGAGAGATTGCCTGTGATAACCGACCGAGAGAAAGAGAGAAAGCTCGGTCAACTATACTCGCCGCTACTTTCGAGACCCGATGGAAATATATATGCTATATATGAACGTGCCAAGAGACTCGACCGGCATTTTGTTTTTGGCTAAGCGCCAAATTTTACTCGATTAAATCTCGAAGATGGCCGGTTGACCGGCAAAGTGTGAAGGAATGCAGCATGCTTTTGTTTCTCATCGTGCGCAACGTCTTTGTCGAATAGCGCGCGATTTCATAAATCCGTATTTATCCCATCATTTGCTTCTTTATTAAAAACCGCGGAAATGTTCTTTTGAATTGTTTTTTCACCACTTATTCATCGTCGTTAATTATTGTATTTCTTTTTTTAAATTCTTGCGTTATTTATTAATCGTTGGTTTAATTTGCCCTCTTAATAGTATAATTAATTACGTCCCGGAGTAAACGAAGCCAACGGCTATATTATTATTTCTTATTTAAGAACGGTGCCATTGAAACATCTCGCTTGAAATAACTCGCTGTTTTATGCGCGTTTGCATAATTCATGTAGATACACTTGATCCTTTAAACTCAACGCCTTCGCTAGAGAAACATGTACCGTTTCAGAGCTAACGCTAAACATGCGTGTTATCTTTAGTTTTCGCATTAAAAATATGTAACTTTCAGATTATATATACACCATTTACCGGCTTTATAAACACTTTATCCATTCGACTTTTCGAAATCAATTAAAAATATTTACGTAAATAATATTTATAAGAAAAAAAAAACTTTAGCTCGTAAACAAATAACGGTCCTTAATAACAAAAAGAAAAATAAAAGTTTAGTCGTTGGAACAAAGACAAGCCAACCCGCGTCAAACTTTAATTTCACATTCGCTTTCTAAGAGGTCTCACGCCTTTAAGTACCTTACCATTCCCATAGCGTCACAGAGTGCCAAACGTAATAGACGTAAAAGACAAGACACGAGAGAGAGAGAGAGAGAACTCGTCGTATCCCAAAGTGCGCTCGAAAAGAAAAAAGCTCCGCGTAAAAGTGAATAATCGCGTCTCATCCTCTCTCTCTCTCGCGCTTTCTTCGGTATAGATCGCAGAGCATCGCTCGTGTCTCGCTGAATAATTAAAGCTCACTCCATTCTCCTTTTCATTCTTCTCTCTCCTCTCGCGGCTTTGGAGGTAACCGGAGGAGAGCGGCCGTGTTAATTCGCGGGACTCGAACCGCGTACACGCGAACGCAAGAATAACGGGCTTTGCACGTGTTTGCACGTGCGCCTTTCCACCTTCGCTACTCGTTGATTTAAGCGCCGCTGTAGGATTATTTCAACGGCGGCCCGATGTTGGCACTAGAGATTAATTTTACCTACAGCATCCTGAATAATTTTACCGGGGTGTGGAAATGCGTTACCCATGCGCCAGTTTCGGTTCTTTAAAATGCATGAGAGTCGGAGACACAGTAAATGCTCTAGATTCTTGCAGCTTAATATATCGGAGGAAGCTGTCCACTGAGCGCGTAATCAACGCCTCGATCGGCTGTCGAGGGACTGCCGCACCAAATGTGCTACTCGTTTGAACTCGGTAAAACTTGCTCGCGGTGAGAAACTTGGGTTGAGTATAAATAAAAGAGCCGCTTCAACATGGAATTCTGGCGCCTGTGTGCTTTCTGAAGAAATCAAATTCACCGCCGCTTGCAATGTGGAATTTCTAATTTATACGCGGGTTTTGAAATTTTAACGACGCCGTAAAATAGAAAGATATTATTCCTGAAAACGGTAGCGAGAGGTTTACGGTTGTTGAATGGAATTCTCGAATAGAAATATAAAATGTAAATATAAATGCGACAGACGAGTCAAAAGAGAGAGAGAGAGAGAGAGAGAGAGAGCAAAAAAAAAAATTCACCGTGCAGTAATAGCATCATGTAGCGATCTTTGGAAAACAAGTCCAAAGTTGCCTCGGAATCAGCATGTATATTTTAAAGCTGTATAAGTAAAGTAGGACGTAAAGTTTTTGAACTTCAAAAGAAGCAGCAGCAGTCGCACATAAAGTAAGAAAGGTTAAGAGAAATCGTAAACTACTTGCTACTTCATTCCCTCGTAAAGTTTCCATTACTAGATGATACAGCACCGGTACTTACGCGTGGGAACTATCTAAATCATCGATAATTATAACTTAACTAAAATTAACCTCTGTTAATTAATCATTCCTTCAATTATTGAATAAAATTTCAAACTCGTAAATTAAAATGAGCAGGTACAAAATTAACTAAATATAAATAATCTTAAAGTATGATTTACACAAGGAAAATGTTGCGACATAAAATTTTGTTCGTTGATCAGTAAACAATGATAATGTAAACCCAATACTTGTGCGTTTTAGTAGATCGTAAAGTCGCTAATACCGAAATCCCACTGTAAATCGACTGAAATATCAAGAGCAACGAAAAAGTCCTCGGTTAACGAAATGATAAAGAAAGAGTAACGGTGAGAAAAAAGAAAAGATATGCCGTATAGCCGTCAGTTCGTCCAAACAACAAAGTCCACTTAAGGTGGAGCATCGGAGAGAGAGTAAGTAAAGACGACGTTTCATGAGGCGAGAAAGTTGTTGATTTACTCGGTTCAACGCCGCTTCTGCAATTATACGGCAACCGCAAAACAGACTTTCGTATACAAGAAGAGGTTGCGCCAACTGAACGAAGAAATTTGACGGTCGTTGAGCATCGAAAGCGTAGACTCATTAATTAACGTTGGATTTATAAGATAAAAGATTCCGTTGATACATTGATTTCGATGTTTTGCAAACGGAGGTATCGATATCTCAGCGTTAAGAATAATCGAACGCTTATTTAATCTTAATATCTTGTACCGGAAATTAATTTAGCAATTCTTGTTGCGTTAAATTAATTTGTTATCATTATTTCAAATATTTAATGTAAAAAGAAATGTAAGCATAAAATACTTGGTATAAAATCAAAGAAAAAATAAATGATCAAATTTATACCATTTTTTTGATTTTATTGACACATTAGATTATATTTATTTGTATATATAAAATTAAATAAGTAATAATTAACGAGCGAATAAATTTACACGGGATATTTAATTGTATTTTTGATGAAAATCAGATTTTTTTTTTTTTTTGAAAATTTTTATCGCTCATTATTATTTTTTTTTCTTCCCTTTTTTATTTTTTTTATAAATTGGAAATTTCATCGGCACTTAACAACAGTCAGGGAGGAGCAATCGTAAACGAGTTTTTAATTAAAATTCCAGCACAACTGCGAACAGATCGTCCTTAATTTATTAAAAGTTCAAAAAGAGCAAAATGCAATTATTGGCTCTTTGGAATAATGGAGCGGAAGGTCCCGGGAAGGAAGCGCAGGGGTTGGCTCGAATGAGAAAGAGAGAAAAAGAGTCGGCTGAACAAGGGGCGGATAATGCTTGGGAAAAAGGGAGATTACGCGTATACGAGCGCAACCGGCATAGAAAAAGAGAGAGAGAGAGAGAGACCGAAAGTACGAGAGAGAGAAAGCTTTGTCGTCTGGATTGCGCGCGAACGTTTCGGAGGCTCGCCTCTCGGCTGGCTGCTTTAACATCGCGCTCCTGGGATTTCTCTACCGTTGATGCCGCGTTGCCTCGCCGTTAACCGTGAAAATACACCTTCGTGCCTTGTTTTTTTTTCCTTTCTTTTCTTTATTTTCTTCCTTTTTTCCGTGTCACTTTGCGCATTCTCCGCGGCGGCGCATTCGCAATACGAGCTAGCGCAACTCGCGTCTTTTTCTTCTATTTCTCGTTTCGTTCACGACACCTATTGTACTTGCCGCTTCGAGATAATAAGAAACTACCAAGCTGTTTTGAAAATGTGAAAAAAAAAAAAAAAAACAAGGTATATAATGCGCGGTTGCGAGTGGAGACAGAGATTTGTAAAATACGCTTTTATACCGGCGCTATGAATGAATTGAGGACAAACGACGACGGCGAAAACGCGTATTTTACGAGAGACGTTTAATGTGCGAAAAACGCAAACGTTTCCGGAACTACTTTTTTTTTTTATTCTTACAAATTATGATGACTGTTAAATACGATGGACATTGACATTAACTAGAAATAAATTAAATTTTTTAAATCAATAAAATGAACCCTTTAAAAATTTCAAAGGGTAGATTTACGAAACTTCGCGTAATCCCATGGATTCTCATCGAGTGGAATCGTAAATGAGCCATACGGACAAAGCAGTAAGTATCGAATGGTCAGGATAACAGTGTTCCTTTATCTCCAGAAATCCAGCAGCAAGAGCAGTAGTAACAGTATACGAGGAAACGCGTAGCGGTAGAAACTGCCGCACAGAATCATTAGACGGTTGGCCGAGCAGTCTAAATGACGGGACTCGTTATAATTAATCCGGATCTCTCGCGCACGTACAGCGCGCTTGCACACGGAGAGATATGTGCAGAATAGGATACAACCGACCGATGGTGAAGCTGTGAGCGAGGGCGAATCGGAGCAGCGCGCAGAACTATACAGAATCGCGGACGCGCGCGCGCGCGTGCATCATCGTCGCTTCTCCGCGAAACCCGATCGTCGACACGCTCGTATTAAGAGAGAGAAAGAGAGAGAGAAAGAGAGAGAGAGGAAAGCAGAGATATGGAGCAATTGATCGCTACGGTTGTGCAATTGCAAATTCCGTTTCTATTGTTCGTTTGCAATCAACACGGCAATGGCTACGAAATTTCGAAGAGGAGTAAGAGAGAGAGAGAGAGAGAGAGAGAGAGAGAAAGAGAGACAGAATACGCGAATGCGCTGATGAATTAATGACATTAAGCGCCCGGCTGAATTCGTTCGTATTTCCATCACTTTATCTCCCTCCCTCCCTCCCCCCCTCTCACTCTCTCTCGCACTTCTAGCACATCGAGATCATTAAGTTAATATTAAACCTGTGTGTGGGCCACTTCTGCGTGCATTAACAAACAGACTCAGCTGGCTTAACGTTTTGAGATTCATTAACGTGGCCCAGGATTTTTTCAAAATATTGCGGGCGCACTCGACTTCAATCAAACCCTAACAAATGTTTGAGATTTGTTAAATTCGCAATGACGATCGAACTTTGATCGAAATCGAAAAATCTTTACGGTATTAAAATTTCAAGCTTTATCGTTTCGTTTATAGAACATTTTGTTAATTCTTGCATTGACGACAAATTTAAATATTTTTCAATTATAAAATAACACTATTTAAAATTTTTGCATAGAATAAGTTTTTTATATTTTCAAGAATTTTGTGTACGAAAATACTAAAAGTTAAATTTAAAATTTCATTATTCTTTATTGAATTTAGATATATATAAATAACAGTTATTTAAAAATTTATATCATAAATATACATTAAGAATTCTATTGATTATGAATAAAAAGAAAAATGTAATTAAAATAAACTGCAAATTTTCAATAATAAAAGAGAAAACATCTAATTAATAAAATATAAATTTGTATGCATTTTTTACAAACAATTTGACTTACATCGCATCGAACTTTTGAAACAGTAGCTACACCTATCATGACTCAATTGTTTTATACGCTCATTATTGCAGTAAATTATCAAGATTATTAAAATTTAAGAATAAATTTTACATAAATTAATAGTTTTTAAATTAAATTATACAATTACCCAAATTTATATAAATTGAAAATATAAGTATAATCATGACATAAAAAAAATGACGATTATAAAGGCGAGGTTGAAAACATTGTTGAAAAGGACTATGAAACTTGTATAACCAAGAGCCATATCAAAACGGAAATACGGTTACATCGCTAAATTGCATGCAATAACGCACATTTTTTTACCAGTTTGGAATCTCCCTCGGAAGACATATCAGACTCAGTATCGAATGACCTTGTCGTGCGCTGCACGACGCTCGGAATTCGTTTCTTTTTGCGACGGAATTCGCCCACTCTAAGGTTAATCCAATTTTAGGTAATAGTCCAGGAAACGAGGGGTCCAAAATCGAAAATTTGGATGAAAGACTGTAAATATGTTGCAAAGGGGTTTTCGGACCTGAGAAATCTGAATATCAAGCTATTTTTTGCCTAAATACCGGAGTTTTAGCAGAAAATGGCCATTTTTGTCGTTTTTCGCTTTTTTCTCGAAAACAGCTGCACTTAGGTAAAAATAACCTGTGAGCAATCTTATAGAGAGTGTCTTTTTATAGGAGAAGCGCTATTTTTTTTTTAACTTTTAATAGAGACTCGCAAGAGTTAAAAAGAATAACGTTTGAAAGTGTGTATGTCCGCGTTAGCGGATTTTTCAGTGAGTTCCTATGCCACTGTCACTCGTATATATACACGAGCATGCGAGTAACCATATGCGTGCACAGCGGATAGTTACGCTTGTTTCTGTAGATTGTACTATGAATTCGACTGCAAATTTTATTATAGCCGAAATACATAAGAACGCGCGCCGAAATACGTATACTCGTACATATACGAGGGTTGGGTGATAAGTTTCCTGCCTGACCTACAGATGTTACCAACAGGTCAATTATTTGGCTTGTATTCTGTAGCCCAACATCACACTAGCATGTATATAAATTCTCAGGTCGATTGCTCTGTTAGTGCACATTTGAGAGCTGATTGAACAAGTCGCCTCAACTGCTTAAGTGAAAATGGAAAAATCAGAGAAGCGTGCGATCATCCAATACTTCTATTTAAAAGATCATTACAAATTAAAGAAGAGCTAGATCCCACGCTGAAAGACTCTTCTCCATCATATTCGATGGTTAAACAGTGGATTTCTGAATTTAAAAAGGATCGCACGAGCAATTCCGACGAACCACGTTTAGGACACTCTAGTTGAGGTCGCAACTCCTGATATGATTAAAAAAATTTATAAAGTAGTGATGGAGGACCGCAGGTTAAAAGTAAAGTAGATAGCTGAGGCTACTAAGATGTCAACTGAACGTGTACGCAATATTTTACAT
The DNA here is from genome assembly GCA_949987625.1 of Chalcis sispes. NCBI lineage: Eukaryota > Metazoa > Arthropoda > Insecta > Hymenoptera > Chalcididae > Chalcis > Chalcis sispes. The sequence goes on along the minus strand of OX465097.1, from coordinate 53,312,099 downwards.
GAACATTTAAGGATGGAGAAGATCATATCAGGAGTTGTGACCTCAACCTATTTTTACTTAAGCGCAGCTGTTTTCGAGAAAAAAGAGAAAAACGACAAAAATGGCCATTTTCTCCTAGAACTCCGGTACTTAGGCAAAAAATAACTTGATATTCGGATTTCTAAGATCCGAAAACACTTTTGCAACATATTTGCAGTCTTCCACCCAAATTGTCGATTTTGGACCCCTCATTTTCTGATCAAAAATAGTCCGGCCGGTCTTCCTCTGAAGTGTGCCAGAACGACTTTTGCGCTCTTTTCTTTCTCCCCTTCTTTCCCCTCTTTCGCTTTCGTTATTGCGATACCGTGTGTCGTCCTAGTATCAAGTACAAAGTAAACGCGTATCAAGGAATTTTTCTAAATTCTCTTACAATTTTTTAGCATTTATATATATATATATATATATATATATATATATATATATATATATCTTTTCTTTAAAAAATTCGCAATTTTGCTGAAAAAAAAAAAAAAAAAAATAGAAAAAAATTAGCAACAAGTACAACAGGCAACTTCAACCGCTGAACAAACATAAAATATGTTTTCAACGTAAAATCAACACAAAGAAGCTAATTACGACATTTAAGTCGGTATAATAACGGCACGCAAACGATGCTCAAAGAAAGAAAAAAAGAAAAGTGAGAGAGAGAGAGAGAGTCAACGGGAGGAAGAACAACACGCGAATAACTAAGCGCGCAAGACGTCGATTCTCTTCTTTGGTTATGCTCGGGGTTGGCTAATTAACGATTGTATCGCGTGTGCGCGCGTGCACGCGTTTGTGTATATGTGTATGTGTCTACTATTATACAGCCTAATGGAAGGTTTCATTGATTACGCAAGCTGAATGTAGACACTGTAGCCATTGCCATTGCTTTTTTTCTTCCTTTCTTTTTACCTACGATGAGCCAGTCGCTCGCAATAATATGCGCTCTCCTCGTTCTTATACGCTATACAGCGTCCGAAATTGTCAAGATTCATTGTAATTAATTTATCCAATGTTTTTCTTCAAATATTAAATGTTTCTCATTGCTAATTAAATGTACTTATATAACACAACCTCATATATATACCCGCGTGCTATGTTATTACACGGATAAAAATTGTAATTGCTTATTAACTCTTGAAGTGGATATATCGAAGAAATTTCGAAGTTTATAATTAATTTTAATATATATATAGATAAAATCAAACATTATAATTTAATCGTCATGGTTAGTTGTAAATAGAGCCAAATTATTTAAACGAAATTTTTAAAATAATTAATTGTGTAGCGTAAAAGTAAGCCGAAGTAATCTTTTATCGAAAACTTTCCAAATTTTAACGAGAGATTCGCATTGAAGAGGCATGAAAATTTGTCAAATTTTTTGTTTCTTTCTTTTTTTTTCGACGCGTATAATACTTGGCTGACGTTTATTTTCAACGCGAATGAAAAAACGGAAGGGAAGTGGCGGCTTTCGTACGTACGCATGCAGGAAAAAGTTATATTCTCAACGATTATATATTCTCTACATTTTTATCAGTGTTCCGCCAATTTTAACTCAAAGTGCATTTTCCCGCTAGCAAAAGTACAATTTTGGTGGAATTTTTCAAAAGCGGCCCTCGAAACAATATTTTGTTTTAATTAAAATTTATGAGAAATTCGGTGTTGATTTAAAGGCAATCGAAGGGACGCTACTAACATTTTGGCTATTCGATAAATTTTCAATTTATTAAATTTCAATTTTATAGTTTTGTCACTTAGTAACAAACAAAATGGGCATACCAAAAGAATTGTTTAATTTTTTTTTTAAAGGTAATCATGATTAATGAACCTCAACCTCGGTATGAAAAAAAAAAAAAAAAAAAAAATGTTCATTCTTTCAAACGAGACAAGTCGGGCAATTTGATTTAATCGTAGCAACAATATCCCCAAACAAACAACGCAAACTCCGAGAGTAAGCTCTTCTCACATCCCCGAGAGTTCCAGGACTGACATTCGAATTTCGTGGTCCCTCTCTTCCTTTTTAAAGTCAGTCAGCCGCATCATTGGAACGATTGGTCGTATGTTTCTCTCTCTCTCTCTCTCTCTCTCTCTCTTTCTCTCTTACATCCAACTGTATATAGGTATGTGTGCTGCGTGCCAATTTACGAGAAGCCGGGATCGCAGTTAAACAGTTTTAAGCTCGACAAATGGCCGAGACTAGAGAGGAGAGAAAGAGAGAGCGAGGTCGAAAGTAGTTCGCAAAAGGGGGAGGGGGAATCAAAGATCGGGCAAGAGCACAAGCTCCCCTTCTTTCTTTCTCTGTGTGCAACCGAGCGGAGGTGTCAAGTAATTCTGTAATTCATGCGAACGCGCACTTACGAAAAAAAAAAGAAAAATATATGTTTTAAATACGACGATTCGGTACTCTCTCTCTCTCTGTATTTCTCTCTCTCTCTCTGTCTCTCTCTCTCTCTCTCTGTATCTCTCTCGTAGAGCATAAGATAACGCAATTGCTTTGTTGTCTTTATGAATTAAAAATTCATGGGAGCTGCTTCGAGGTGATTGATTGTCTCGCGTCCAAATGTCCCTCGTAACTTTAATATGTATTAATAACATGAGGTTTGCGTTACGATTAATTTTGGTTTTTTACGATTAAGTTATTATCAATCGTCTTTCACATTCAAAGAAACATAAAAATTTTAGGCGAATAATTTTTATTAATTAAGCTTAAGTACTACAAATATGATGTTATTTTAAAACATGAGTTATTAGGTTGTTTCATTAAGCGTTAATTACTAAATCAAAATAACTCATTTTCAATTAAATTTTACAATTTTTTATATTATGTAAATTATTTATATTCAACATCAAGAGTAAATATTAAGTTTTCTAAAATATACTTACTTTTTCAATGTAAGTAATGTGATAATTAATTTTCAATTGCAGATTATTTAAATAATTTTTCTCTCCTTAAACTAATAACCGAAAAAATATAAGCTGTTTAAACCCTAAAACTTCGAATTCAAAAGTAAGCGTTGCGTTTTGAGGGCATTTTCAACTTGATGCCATTGAATGCTAATTCAACATTTAAAGATACGAAATTATAATTCAGCATTAAAAAGGCATTTTACTTGACTTTAATATTTTCATGCAAACAAACATAAATCACGCTTTTACGATACGAAAATTGTCATCAAACAAGTAACAATAACGAGAATAGCGTACGTGCGCGCGCGAGAAAATTTGAGAAACTTTTTCGAAAAATCCTAACAAACTCTCTCGGCAGAGCCTATATACGTCGGCTCAACCCTTTTGTTCGCCGTCGATTCACCCGTTCGGAAACTCTACCCTTTCCCACGTCTCCTCTACGTTCTTTAACTTCTCTTTTCACGTGGCGAACTTTTATTCGCGATGACTTATATACCGACGCATCCGTCATAGCTAACCGTAGCGACACTAGGCGAGAGATAGAGAAAGATAGATAGATAGATAGATAGATAGAGAGAGAGAGAGAGAGAGAGAGAGAGAGAGAGAGAGAAGGAGAGCGCGACTCTTTTCCAAGAAAAAAAGTACGGAAAAGAGAAAGAGAAAAGAGAATAGGGCGACAACTTTTCGAAAGTGTATTACCGGCTGGTATAAATCATCGGGAGGTGCCCGCTAGTGCGCGATTTTTCCATAGCAGCGCGTGGCATTGTGGTCCCGCGCGCGCACACACGCGCAGCCCCAAGCTTTCTCGATCGATGCGTATATATACGGAAAGAAGAAGAGAACGGATGGAAGAGATCGCGCCGATGTATTTTTCCGCGCAACACTGCCGAATCTCCATCTCTTTCGTCTTGTCTTTTTCTTCTCTTTCTCTCCGACTCTCGCGCTCAGCGTGCGCGTAACTTTCTGTTATCGATGCGAAGGGATAGAGGGACAGGTAACGCGTAGCACATTTTCCGAAGATGAATGCGCGCACGAGGATGAGAGAGAGAGAGAGAGAGAGAGATTGTGTGAGAGAGAAGGAATAGTTTGAATCCTCGCGTGATTTATGCGAATATTCTGACACGGAGAATAGTACCTCGAAAGCGCGCACCGATGGAGACGACAGCGATGTCCCCGAAATGCTATACCTGCACCAAGACAATTCTGTGACGCTTTCGATACTTGTTTACACTGGCTTCTGACACCGGACAACACACGGCGTACCAATGAATGCGAGAACGATAAAACAGCGAGCGCATGAATTTTTCTATTATTCGTTCTCATTTATTCGTTTGTATTTTTCATATCACAAATGTCAATCTAATAAACAGTACTTAATTAAATTCCATTATTCAACTCGATTTATTGATTTTAATCGAGTGAGAAAAAACTTGAAATATTTAAAAATTACCGTTTCATTATAAAAAGTAAGAATTTATAACTTATTCGATACAATCAAACTTTTATATTTATTGTTGTATTAATTTAACAAAATTGTGTACAATTTGTTTGTATCGGCGTGACATTTAATTACTTTTGATAAAATTAAAGATGAATATAAAATAAATGAAGCTGCGTTTAATACTACTTTGAAGAAGAGTAAATAAAAAAGTTAAAAAAAAAAAAAAAGAATAAATAAATACCATCTTATTAAGTTTATTATATAAAACTTATTTTTACCAGGAATAAAATAACGATTATCTTACATAAACTTATTTGTCTTTTTAAAATAAATAAACGTGTTTATGCTTATCAAAACGAAATTACATTATTTATTATGGTTTTTAAAATATAACTTTTAATACCACTTTATGATAAATAATTATAAAAGATAATAGTACAATTCAGTTTTGATGAACAGTATATAATCATTTCCTGTTTACATATATATTAATCTAGTGATATACCTGCTGGAAACTAATGCATTTTATCTATCCATACTCTTGCTGTTTTTCACACTGAAAAACTTGCGAAAAAAGTGGGTCGTTATCCCACAGAGATCTGATGAGAAATTCCTATCAGATTCTGACTAGACTCGAGGAAATCTAGTTGGAATGTATATAATAGTTCTTTACAATGCTAATGTACGAATCATATCAACGATATGAAAGTAATCACGCAAATCTATAGACGCGCTAATTTAATACGTTATAATATCGAAGTAAAACGCAAATTGCGTTATTTTAACGATTTAAAAATATAATTGGTCAAGTATCCATAATCGCGTTAAAGAACATCGTTGCACACGAGATTACACACCGAAGTGGATGCAATACTTCAAACGCGCGTATAAAAAGCTCGAGCTTCCGCCAACTATATACTCGTAGGGAGAAAAAAAAAGGTCTCTCATGCGTAGACTCACGTCTACGGGCTAAAACACAGAGCGACGCATAAGACGCGCGAGTTTACGGCACATCGTGCGTTGCGTGCGCGAATATCATACGCGCATACGATCGCAAGCTCAGTTGTTCGTGTATAAATAGAAAAACGTCAAGTCACGAGAAATAAAGCGGGATGTAGGGATACGTGTATATTTTGCGATTAAATTTTGCGTAAGTTTACTTTTTACCTTCTTTCGGTGTTTTGAATGCAGGATAACGATTCTTTGCGAAATTTTAGTATACTTTTTATGAAAAATTTTCATCGAAATTATAAAATAAAATATGAGCCGATACGACGGATGGTAGATGGAAAATTAATTGAAAAGTCGGGATAGATATTGTACAAGTAACTTAGAAAATGAAAAGCCATTAATAAAGCTCGAACCTAAATATATCGAGAAAAATTTTATATCAAATTTTTCGTCAAACTGCATTAGCATCAAATTAATTTAGATCACTTTTCGTCTGCAAAACTTTCGATAAGTTCGTTCGTTCTCTCGTTCTCTCTCTCTCTCTCTCTCTCTCTCTCTCTCTCTCTCTCGAATGGAGACCGACCTAAAAATTATAATTGACGAGCATCTGTGAAACATACAACATAACTATTCATCATATTTCATTCAGCAGCTTCTCCATATCAGGAGAAGAAGCTCATCTTCCGAGTCTGGAAGACACTTCTCGAGAAACGCCATGTGCGCGCATCGTTGAACGCGCAGAAGGTGATACGAAGAGTTTTGATACTTCAGCGAACGACGGAGGAAGCGAGGAAAGAGCACAACGATAGTTGATAGCAACTCGCGCATCGAGATGTGAATAATAAAAATTGATGAGAAATTGAAATAAGCGACCAGCGAGAAGAAAAATGTTCTAATGAAATTAAGATATTTTTCAAGCACGAATTCTTCGACTTTTCTTTTTCCTTTTATCTATCTAAATAACTGAAGCGTCCAGTCAACGAAAATTTGAAGGAGAAGAATTTCGTTAAACGAAAATTATATTTTACTCGATAAATAACAGGAAAAAAAATAGATCATGTTTCATTCGCATAAATATCACATTAAATAATACAACTGTAAAAGTACAAATGTGAATTGTAAGTTTAAGGTAACATACGAGTATCTAATATTGTTAACGATGCATGTGAAATAAAGTTTATATTTGCTTTTCACTGGAAAACACACTTTTCCATAAAACTGGAACGGATAATATAATGTACCAGCTTAGACGCGTCAGCAACTTTATGAATATTTTAATGCAGTTTACATAACATAGTCGAGAAGTTATTACTTATTCAGACATGCATATTATTTACATAATTTCTAGATTTTATGTATCCTAACGTGATAAATTTATCTTATCGGTTTTTAAATAATTAACATTTTTTCACAATTGTCGATTCAGCGATAAAATGCGATTGAATTTTATTTTTACTCTTAACCTTTTTATGCGCATATACTTTGTTATGTCACAAACTTAAAATAAATAATAAAATGTCAACATTAGATCAAGGTATGAATTTGCTTTGACGGTGTTACCAACTTCTAGAGATTTATTTATTTTTTTTTTTTGTTTTTGTTTTATAAGCTCTTTGAAACAAGAATCCAGTTGAACGAACACACAATTCTCTTATCAATACAGATATTATCGTGCATAAAAGATCGCAGTCTGCTTAATATTTCGGCGCAACTTTCGGAAAATGACGTTAACCAGAAGCGACAACTTTTCATGGTGACGATCGTCGAACCTTGCAATGGAACCAAAACGAGAGAGTAAATTTACAAAAGCCGACGGGACAGGGTTGTTAATGTGGCTCAAGGCTAAAGATTACGCGAGTAATGCGATACACGCTGTCGTTTCTCCGGCCTTCTCGTTTCGTCTTCAAAGAAAATCTAGCTTTTCTTTCTCTGTCTCTGTCTTTTTCTCTCTCTCTCTCTCTCTCTCTGTCTTCCTTCTTCCTTTGCGCGTTTTAGTCTCCGTTTTTTTTTCGGGATTATCTTACCAACGAGCGCGCGAAGCGACAAAAGTTATTAGAGATAGAACGAGATACAAAATAAATAAATTTAAGGATTAAATTAATTAATAACTTATTGTAAATAAATATGGTGATGAAATTATTGTCTTATATGACAAAAACCGTTGGAACGCGGAAGTAAAAGACTTGGCCGAGGAATGCGGAAGTAGGCCAAAGTCACCCGAAATCGAGTTAGCATGTAAAATATTACAATGAAATTATAATAAAATTAATTTTATTATAATAAAATAAAATATTTAATGTAAAATAAATTAAAGTGTAGGAAAAAAAAGTATAATTTATGATTGCCTTACGTTATAAACAAATTATTTAATATTTAATGAACTTCTATGATATGATAATTAAATTATATTGTAATTGGTCAAGGGAAAAAAACAAAGGCAAATGTGCACTTATGAAAAGATTGATTAGAATAATATGATTCATTGCTTCTTAAAATGGTTAAAGAAATTTTCATATGGAAAAACATAGATCTAGGATCTTATATTTAATGACTAAAATATTTCGAATATATTATATAATGTAGCATTTATGTTTAAGTCATAACAGGAGTGATTCTCAGATTGTCGAGACGGGTGCTTGCGGGCGACTAGAGTCGGCATCGAGTTATCCCGAGGCTGTTTGACCCGTCGCGAGGCTTGGCCTCCAGTTATAATAATATGGGCAGAGCGGTAAGGAAAAACCTTAAGCGGTAAGGTAGAACCAAGCCCGTCAAGAAGCTGTGAATAAAGTGAGCACTCAAAAAAAAAAAAACTCTGAAAAATTTTAAAAGCAAATTGTTGAATTGTTAATCTTGTAAGAAAGAATTATTTATGCGGTGCCTTATTTTTAGCTCTTGGTCGAAGCTTATTGGCTGCGAAAAAGTAGAGGGGAAAATTTCGGCAAAGGACCCCGCGAAGCCATAAAAAGCTCGCGCTTGAGTCGCGCGGGAGCCTTCACATATCCGCTGCCTTATGTAGCGTATATGCGTTTTTAAAATTTTCCTATATTGTTCAAATAACTAATATTTTCTACATAAAATAAGTTTTGTTACAAAAAATTCTATTAAATAAATCAGCTGTTAACAGTTTGTTAATTTTTTAAATATAAAATTTCGTCTTGTCTTCGAATCATTTACTATTTGCATCCGATAAATCTTAAAGCATTGTTTTATCTCAAACAGAAGTAGAGAGAGAGAGAGAGATATTCTCCGCGGGCGATAAGTCCAACGCTTTGCGCGCGTCTCCGAACGCGAATGGCTCAAGGACAAATCGGTTGCGCGCTTCTCCTCGCACGAAAGACAAACGCTCCCGTTTCACGTTGTATCTTTGTTTCGACAGCGCCTTATAGCTATATGTTTATACTTGGAGCGCGAGGACTTTGTCTTTTCGAAGGAATAGAGCAGCGCTTCGCGCGCGCCTCTGGCATTTCTCTTGGTTATCGGGTCGAATTAATGAAAACGAGATTACTTCGCGCGATGTTGATATTTGAAGAAAAGAGAAAGAGAAAGAGAAAGAGAGAGAGAAAGAGAGAGAGAGAGAGAGAAAGAGAAAGAGAGAGAGGGAAGGAAGAGTTTTACGTCTCTCGAAAGCGTTATTTATATGCAAAGTAGGAAGCCAAGGACTCCTTCGGAGAGCCGAGACATCTACCGATATATATAGGTATCGCCCGGAAGCGAGTCTTGATACTTGAAATTTATTTACTTTTAGAGTTATAGAAAGCGTGGAAACTGTTGCGAGAAATAATTTTTAATTTTTTTTTTTTGCAAAAATAATTTGCAAATTCAAATAAAATTAATAGACTGTGAAAAATAAAATGTAAAATTTAATCGTTGACCGAGAAGAGTAATGATATTTGTTTTTCATTTTATTAATTACTTTATTTTATTTTATTTTATATTTTTTTCACTCATAACGATTAAAAATTTGAGGGTAAAAAGCAACGAACGAAAAACTTTTATTTATTAAATTTTCAATACAATACTGTGTATAGTATCTTTTACGCAGTATAATATGATAAATTATTTTTTCTCTTCTTTACTTCGTTCATATAAATTCAATATTTGATCAAACAATAAAACGTGAATATTAAAAAACAAAAAAATTTCTGAAAAAAATCTATATACATTCTATATACGCATATAACGCTTCAATTCGATTACTCTCAACGAGTCACGTTATCTTTTTTATTTTTGCCAACGCTATCGGTACTCCAATACCCGAGAGCACTCGGGATATAAAACCGTTCACTTCAAGTAAAGTATACGTACGAGTATATACGCGATCGGTCGATCTTACCGAACCCGAGACCAAAATCGTCGTCGCAACAACGCAAGTCCTCCTCTCATCGGTCTCCTCTACCCCGAGAGCAATTCTGGGGGGAGGGGCTGGTAAAATCGAGCACGAACGCGAAGATCCGTATCGAGAAACGATTTGCTTTATACGCGCGAGCCCAAAGTGCTTCGAGTGCGAAAGTACCACGGCGGCGTTTGCCAAAAAGAGTTAATAAAGGAAACAAGGAAGAGCGTCGCTTTTGGCGGCGAGGAATCGATATACGAGGAGGTATCTCGTCGGAGAAAACTCCAATCTCGTACGATTTTTCTTTCGCTTGCGCTTCTGAGTCCTGCCCAAGGGAGTGTCAGACTTGTTTGCGCGATGAGTTTGCTCATCCTTGCAAAATTTTTGCGGTCGGCCACTAGCGCGGGTGGACGCTATTTGGTTAAATTGAACTGTCTGGTCCGTTCGCCGTTGTGGATTCGTTACTTATACTTTTTTTTTTGTTCTCTTCTTTTCTCTTTCCCGTTGGATTATTTCACGACGGATTTTATGGCGCGGCTTTCTCCACTTCGTAATCTGAAAAAAATGCAGCGTGGAAAATGATGGGACGCGATTTAAAAGTCATTTGCTGTTTACGCGATTTTGAGGATCTTGCGCCAGCGTAAGAATGATTTACGACGCTCGGCTTTGAAATATTAGCGCACGCCGCGTTAGTTGACGAAAACTTTTTAAAATTCATTTGAAAATTTATTTAAAATTTAAATGGTATTTTTTTTTTTTTTTAATTTTATAAATTAAAAATTAATTTTAATTTTGTAAAATTATTTTCAATGATATAAAGTTGGAAACAAAACTTAACTGTAAAAGTGTAATTGGGTCTGGTTTAAATACACTTTTGTTTTAATGAATCTAAATTCAAATAAAATTTCAAAGCATTCTTTGAAAGCAGTAACTGTTTACCAAAACTTTTTGAAAATTTATATATCTATATATATATATATATATATATATAAACCGCCAAGAGAATTTTAAGGCGGCAGCCTCCGCATACCGAGGAATATTCCTGAATGCATTCTCATTCGGCCAATAAAAGCCGACACTAACGACTCTTTCGCTCGGCAATTTTCGCTCGAAAAGCAAGCAAACCACGAGAGCCAGTACAAGCTAGCGAATTTAAAGAGTCAACGCCCACGCTGTATATAACGGCCCCGGAAGCTCCGGCTCCGGCAATGCAAATTCATTTCCGGTCTGTGCGCACACAACCGTTCGCGCGCGCTATCGTATTATTCGGACTCGACTCGCTGTCTCTCTCTCTCTTAGAGAGTGGCTATCGATGGCCCATGAAGTAGACGCGAATTCACACCGAGAGACACTTCTCTACGGGATAGAAAGCCGAACGGTATACGACGGTATATTGCGCAGTTGTTGGAGAGAGATGAAAACAAAGAGAGCTACCGGCACACGCGGGAGTTATTGTCCGGGGTAAACCAAGCAAATCAACCGCTGCTACCGCCGTCGCTCTGCCTTCTCACCGTTACACGGCCAGTGTACGCGTTACGCTCCAACGGCGACGAGATTCACTTCCTCCCCGCGCTCTCGTTAACCTACCCCCCCCCCCCCGCCACAAGGTTTTCCATCGAGAAGCGATTCTACTCCTCCTAATCCTCCTTCTTATCCTCCACCTTTTCTGAAGAATCGAAACGTCGGTTTAACGAGCATCTCAAGCTACTCCGTGAGCTTTGACTCTCACATCAGGCGAAAGTCTGTCGCGTCTTTCGCTACGTCGATATGCTGCAGGAATTAGTTGAAAAGAGGAAACGGAGAACAAGCGAATCGTTAAGACAACTGACCAATGCAGAGTGATCGATCGAAGCTCCTCGATGTCGCCTCTTCGAAGTCTCGGTGCGTTTGATGTTCGGTGTACAATACGTCGGGAAACAGCGCTCCAAATTTAATTATTAAACGTGCGTATAGTTGTGTAAATATCAAACAGCTCGAACTTTGCGCAGAATGTTTACCGTTGATTTAAAATTTGATAAATTTATTAAAAAAATAAATAAATAAATAAATAAATAAATAAATAAACAGGGTAGCAATGTCGGATAGTATTTTGAAAAACCGTTTGATAAACTTTTACATAAGTTAAATATATATATAAAAAAAAAAAAAAAAAAATTATTGAGCGCTATTTAATTAAATTATTAAAGAAAACACATATTTGATATCAAATAGAAATAGTTGAGCAATAGATATCGTCGAGCCAACGCGCTCGCGGGCGCGCGCCCATTTACTCGTTACTCATATTATTTTATGACGTTATTTTAACCGCATTTTCCTCAAATTTCCCCAGAGGTCAAGAATTTAATTCATTTTCAAAATTTACACTACCCGATACTCCAAGCTTTTAGAAATAACACAAACGCTTAATAATAAGTAATAAACTTTATCCAACTATAAGAAATTTATTTAAGAGCCATTATTTATCCAAAGGATATTGCTCTAACTATAAAAACTGCACATTACAACATTAAAAGATGAAAACGATTTTAAACGACGACGAGAGACGATCGTTAGGTCGATTATAATGTAGAGGATGTCACCATTTCAGTAATTCAATAGACCAGCGCAACGCAATTATGTAGAAGGAGAGATAGGAAGTTCAGAGAGTAAACGCTTTTCTCCCGGGTGCATCGCTTTTTCCACATTTTTTTTACGCGCAAAGCAAGGACACAAGAGAAGGAGAACTCGCGTGCGTGCTACTAAAAGTCGCGAATAGAAAGAAAAAAGAGAAAATGAAAGCACACGACGTCGGTGTGGCAAGCGCCAGGAGTCGTCCAAAGAGTGCGAGAGAGCGAGAGAACGTGAAAGCGAGAGAGCGAGAGAGCGAGAGAGTGAAAGAGAGAGAGAGAGAGAGACAGAGACCGACAGACAACCCAAGAGAAGCGAAAAAAGAGGGCGAAAATGAGAGGGAAAACGTGCGCGGTAGAAAAAAGTAGACAAATAGAGAGAGTACGAGAAAATAGCCGAGACAAAGCGTTCCGGTGTTGCACGTTACGCGCGGTATGAGAACAACACGGGGAAACACTGAGAAAATACGCGGGCACGCGCCTATACGCATTCTACGATGTACGCGTGAGAAAATTTTTACGTATTCATGTATACACCGCACGAAAAAATATTCCAACAATAGTATGTACCCGTACGTCTGAATAAGGATGCGTATATATAAGCCGTGGAAAATTATGTTACGCAAAAACAAACCTTTCCTAATAACGCGATTAACTTCAATATATAAGCATGAATTGTCAATTTCCACGAGCTCACCCACTCGAGGCGAAGTAGTCGCGGCTATTCTTTCGCGTTATATGTGACAAGCCAAGCGAATATCCCGCGGAGAGGAGAGAAGAGAACGCACTAGCGAGGCATGAATATAAAAGACGTGACTACTCTCTCACTCACTCTCTCTCTCTCGCTCTCTCATTTTATCTCTTTCTCTACACGCACACGTGTATATATAATCTAAATATAGGAAAAAGAAAAACGCGCGAGTTAGATAGAGGGAGAAAAGAAGCCTGTAGAAGCAAAAAGGTGCGCGTACGCGCGTTCTATTGTAAGACGTGGTGGTAACAAGAAAAGAGAGAGAAAGAGAGAAAGAGAAAGGGTTGCTCGGATAAATACGCGCGGCAAAGGAAAACCAGCCCGTGCGTGCATTATCGTTGACATCGCAGTCGAGTGCGCGAGCGCGCGATGCTGTACGTGCACGCATTGAGAGAGCACGAGGAGTTAAACGCGCCGTGAAATTCAATCCAACCTCCTTGACAAATGCAAGACGATAGCGATCGAATATTGGGCACTTGTCTCTCGTTGCTGTCAAAATACGTCAAAGAAACGTCGACGAATTGATTGAATCAATATTCGATTAAATTTCATTGTAAGAAAATATTTCTTAATTTTATCAATTAAAACTTTCCTTTCGACCATTCGAAGCATCGAGCGAGGATGTTTTTAAATTCATGCTCTAAACCACTCACGGCTACACACATATCATCGGCGGAGGTAACGTAACATCCCCGTGTGAAAAAAAAAAACAAAAAAAAAAAAAAAAAAAAAATTAAAACGTGCCACCGAACGTTATAATTTTCAACGACGGTGGCTGAGAGAACGGTCGCGCTCATAATACGATTTAACGAAGCGACTGCATGTCCCCAACGCGATTTCAACCTTTCGCGCTCTCGCATTTTCGACAGTATCCCCGTGCGGCCTACGCGGTTCTGCGGCCGACCGTTTAGCTGCGCTCGAAGAATATCCTCGAAACCAAGTGTCGCGCCCTGAATAACAGCTAATCGCCGAGTTTCAATATAATGCTCGTTAATGCCATTGTTTCAATTATGCCGTACCGTAGATATCTCGTCAATTTTGGAAAACATAGTTTTTTTTAAATATTTTAGTCTTTAAATTGTTTGACGCGAATGAATTTTTTGACTACGAATGGAGAATTTTTTAATCTTTAAAAACTTTTTGTATAAAGTTTAATTATTTATCGTGAAATCTTCAACAAAACAAAAACTCTATTTTAAAGTACAAATTTTAAGTTGTAATTTAGGTTTTGTAATAAAAGTATTGGTAAAGTTTTATAATTGATACAAGCATAGAGCGTAGGAAATTTTTTTTTTAAATTATATAATACCACGCAGACAAATGTACGAAATTTTTACCTATTTTTATTACATTTTCAATAAACAGCCGCACTATTAAAATTACAACGAATTTTCGCACTGAAATAAAAATACGCAACGTTTCAAATTTTAAATTAATTCAACGTCCTCAAATTTTTGAACAATATGGTGCTTTCGCGGGTGAGTAAAAAAATAATAGAAAAAAAAAAAAAAAAAAAAAAAAAAAAAAATTAAAGAATCTAACGAAACTTATACATCTACGCCCTTGAATTTAATTAAAAAGGACGCGTCTTTAATTTCACTTGCAACTTTACAATTCGTTGAAAATATTTTTTAAACGAGCAAGACGTGGACGAGAGAAGCTTTTAGTTGCGAAATTTAATAAAAAAATTCTCTTGCTTCTTCCGTAGCAAGAAGATCACCGAAAAACGAGTATTTGCAAAAGCAACGTGAATACACGCAAGGATGTAGATAAATTTCCGCCGGAACTTTGAATATCTTTTTATTTAGTTTGCGAAATAATTTCAAAATAGGATGCATATCAATAACTGAATCGATGGAAAATTAATTAAACGTTTTATCGTGCCACTTACATAGTTTCTCTCTCTCTCTCTCTTTTGTTTAAAACTTTCTCTAAATTGATAGGAAAAAATTCTTCCACTTACTTCTGTAAACGCAGCACATCCGCGGCTTCTGCGCATTTTTTCACGCGCGTATATAAAGTAAGCAAAAAAAAAAAAAATGATAAGAAAAGTAGCCATAGCGGTGAAGCCGTAGGAACGTCGGTAGCGAGCGCTGGAAGGAAGGGTGAGAGAATTAATGAAAATGAAAACCGAGAGATATGAAGGTGTAGAAGGGGAACGGAAAGGGAGGAAAGAAAGTAGCAGAAATTCGTAGACGTGCGCTATGTATGCGAGAATCCTCGTACGTATACCCTATGGAAATGAAAATCCGGCAGTGCGCTTCCGAGACTGTACGCTTAAGGTTTGAGAGAATGGGAGAAGGAGGGAGAAAGAGAGTTGCAACAACGGTTGAGAAGAGAAAATCAAATAGTAAACGTCTGTTATTTGAATGCTTATCTTTTTAAACGCAGCCGTTTTGTTTTCCGTTCTTTTTCGCGTCCGTAAAGGTTTGTTTGTTTATTTTACGGGTTTGCAAATCCGCGAGAGGATGAAAGTATACGCGTTAGTCTATGCAACTAAGAACCTTTATAATTAACGTCGGAGGATTATGAGTAAGTCGTGAGTATTTAACGTATTTGCATTTCGTCTGCATTAGCATAACGTGCATATAGGTATGAAAAATGTTGACTTTCGTATAAATCGATGTATGACGGTTAGATGTAATTAAATTTTTTTAATAAAGACTAATGATTTAGCTCATACGAAAGGAGAAAAAAATTCAAATAAAAATAAATTATCGTAATTTTGATGCCGTTTTGATTATCATAAATTTTGTAATTCAATAAAGTAAAACCTTCTATTGACCAATATTTACAATAGAAATATTAGAAATTTTACAATAGAGATTTGTAAAATTTATTCTATTATATAATATTTTAAACTTTCAAAATAAACTATAAAATTATTAGACAATAAATATAAGATACTAGATGATTCCATAAAATTGGTTTTAATTTTAAATATTTTCGTACTTTAATTATTATTTATATTAAAAAAAATTGATTAAAGTTTCAGTAATTAGTAAAGCATCAGTTTTGAAAATGGAACTTACTATTATATTTTATAAATTTTAGAATTTCATATCTATTACATCAGGATTGATTACACTTCATCATTTTGTTAAATTAAAACGTGATAAATTTGTAATCCATGGAAGCGGTGCAAGCAAACAATTGAAAATGTCACTTGAGTTTGTTGTTGTTCTTTGATAAACATCTAGTGACAAATATTAAACTTGATAGAAAAGCTTACATTTAATTGTCAACAATGTAATAATTATTAAAATTTTTTACATTATAATCACAGAATTTTTTTCTTTTGATACGTTTAAACAAAATTTACATTCGAACAATAAATTCGAATAAATAAAAAAAGAAAACCCTTGTTTCATTTTAATTTATTTCTTACAATCTATTTTTATTATTTAATCTTAACATATAATATCATTTTAAATATTATACTTTTTATTTATTTATTTCGCATAAATATTCACGTATACATAAATTTTACATAATTTAAGAGTTACTAAACTTAATTGTATTGTATTTCATAGATTTCAAATTTTATATTCGGACAACATTGAAAATTTAAATTAAATTACTAACTTTTTTTATGTCTCATAAACACGGACATAATGAGTGAGATACTAGGAACAGATTATCTTTACGTTGTCTCATAGTAAGTACTTGAAGTCAGATTATTTTTTGTTTAGATGTAATTATTATACGCATTAAAATTAAACTTATGAAGTGTCTTCTTATTTTATAAAGTATTAAGTTATGAAAAAAAATAAATAAATAAATAAATAAATAAATAAAATAAATTTTTTATAATTACTCAAAATATTGAGGACACCTATATAATCCATCTCACAGTCGGATCTTTAACCTTATAGAGAGCGCATTAAGAGATGAGGCGATTATTCGCTTCGAAGAGTACAGACTTCTGAATAGGACAGAGTCATGGATTCGCGTAGTCTCGAGAGCCCGGCACGCGTCGTCTTTTGTCGGTGTCCATCGAGCCTCTCGCAATCGGACGAATCGTTCAGCCTCCGTAACATCGCCGGGACGGAAGATAATTCTCGAAGGCGTTCTTTCCCTTGCTACTTCCTACGCTCGCATATAGGTATCCGATAGTATCGGGTATGATAACCAACGTACACATACGCGTATCGCTTCGTTGCCTTCAACGCGACACACACCGGCTCCCTTCTCCTCCCCCCCTCTCTCTCTCTCTCTTTGTGTCCTTTCTCGGTGCGCCGCTTTTGCCGCTCGTATCTGTACTTTGATAGGAGCAGAGACCCGCGTAATCGCACGCAAGCGGCGCTCTTGGCCGGGAAGAGAAGCAGGAGGAAGAGGCGCTTTCAAGGAGAGACTATTGAAACTTGAGGTCGCCGTCCCGTTGTGAATCGACGAGTTATTGATAGATCAGAATTTTGATTGCCCCGGTTGATATGCCGGGAACGATCCCGATTTATCGATCGATCGTCTCGTTTACTTTCGAGAAATTAAAAATTATCCTTTTTTGTTATTTACGATACCGATGCTTTTATATATTACTATTACTAAACGTTTGACGATCGTAACAACGTAACAATAACAACCGCCAGAATTTGAAAATAAATAATTTTTTAAAAAACAATAAATTTTAAACTACGAATAAAATTAAAAAATATGCAAAATAAATTTATTTCAATTCTAAAAGCAACTACATAACCAAGTGTCTTAATTATTATATAAAATTAAATGATCTTATAAAAATTGTTGAACAAGAATTTTGAATATTTGGATATTGGCATTGGGCTACTATATATTTCAATATATCAAAGGCTTTAAGATAAAAAAAGAGCATTAAGAATATATAAATATATATGTGCGTGTGTGTGCGCGCGCGCGCGCGTGTGTGTGTGTATGTGTGTATCATAAAAGCACGTAGACTTTTAACCACGTTCGATCCGTTAGTAGATACACGATGGCTTTTGTGGCTTAGGTTGTGTACATAGTTGCTCATCTCGTAAGCCAGTATCGTATACGTATGTATACATACACGTTCACAGACACATATATGTATAACGCGCGTGTTCTCGTTATTATGCACTTCGCATTTTTGACCGCAGCGGCGCGTTATACGGCGGGATTCGCTTTTCGATTCGAGAACACGCAGGAGGGACGAGAGGGAGGAAGACGCGAGGGCTTTCCTTCTTCGCGGAGTTGGATTTCACGTTTTATCTCGTGGAAGTTTACGGCGTTTCCATCACTCTGAATGAAATGAAATTTTTCCACGGAGCTGCATACATGACGCTTTTGTGCTATTCTCTTAAACGGATTTGGCAAAGATGCAAGCAACGCATGTTTTCTCTTGTTCATTTTTTTTCATTTCTCTCTCTCTCTTTCTCTTTTCGCCTTGTTTTAAATTTATGAAATTTAGTTTACTTGTGCGTTAGTTTCTTTCTCAATGAAGTATTTTTAACCCTTTGCACTCGAGGCCTTTTTGGCTAAAAATGTAAGCCGAGCCTAGTATTTCCGGGAGGAATATTTTATCACACATCGTAAATAAGCAGATCGAGTTACAAAAGACTATAACGCCGCAGCAGCGTCGCTCGAATCGATACTTCAAATCAGCTGGGCGCACTTTCGGCGCCGCTCGAGTGCAAAGGGTTAAGAAATTTGTCATCAATGAGAATTGATTTATTTGTAATGAAGCGAAAAAATTGAGAATATTTTAATAAGTTGCGCGTTGTAAAATAATGTTATTTGTATGGGTGCTCTGTATAGTTTTTAAATTATCAAACGATAAAAAGGTGATAAAAATGTAATTAATTAACTTACCTATATGATTGATTTTTAATTTTAAGACATGTAGAAAAAAAGCGTTTCGCTTACCTGAAACAAATCATAAAGAAAAAAATTACTACGAATTATTAAAAGAATGAATTTATAAACTAAATAAAATCAACTAATTTATGGATGTTTTTCTTTTTCATCATTGCGAATACAAATAAATTGGTAATACAATAATATGCTTTTAACATAATTATACATACCATTGCTATAATTTAAGCATTGGTAACAGTTGAAAGGCTTTGCGTAATAATTAAAAAAATTTTATTGAAACGCTCGAAACGTTGGAGGAAGCGCACAACGCGAGAGAGTTCATTTACGATGCTTGATTATTTTTTTTTTTTTTTTTTGTTTTTCAAAATAAGTGAACAAAAAGCGCGGGAGTAAGAGTGAGTGAAAGAGAGAGAGGGGGGGAGAGAGAGAGAGAGAGAGAGAGATAGCGTGATTATACCTTAAAAGCTCAGAGGAATCTAAAAAAGAATTTTAGATACCGCACGGGGTAAAGCCACTTTATTTTCGCTCTGAATACTCCTCTTGGCGCGTGTGAGCGAACCAAGGAAGAAAAAAACCTTCGTCGGCTAAAAAGAGAAAATGAGAGAAAGGAAGAAAGGGAAAAACAGCGGCGGCATTTAAGTGAGATTATACGAGTGAACGTCAAAGACAAAAGTGCTTTTTACCTTTACGAGGTGAAACACGCCGCGGTGATATCTTCGCGCGCCCGCGTCTATGTATATAACATATATACATACATACGTATACATCCGGCGAAAATAAAAGATGGAGCGCGCCGCGCGCGTTACGTTAAAAAAACAAAACGCGTATCCGCGCTCAGTTAGAGAGAAAAGAAAGCCGTGTGTTATCGCTGCGACGATGAGCGTCTACCGTGAGAGCCGTACGGCTACAGTCACTTATCGAACTTTTTTAATTGAAAAAGAAGAGGATAATAGGCAACGCGAGTCGCGAACGAATTTTTATAACTTCGTCTTTAATTTTTTTTTGTTTTCTTTCGCTTTCTCTCAAGATCTTCTCAAATTTTCTCTTTCTTAAATTTAAATAATAGCGGCTCTTATCAAAACTTTTGAAAGAGGGTTTCTTCAACTTTTGTGCCGGATTTTTTATTATTATTTTTTGCGTTAGCGGTTTTAGAATTCATCACGAGGCGCATTGTTTGGAAAAAGGAACTTTGTAGGGTGAAAATAATGAGGACTAATTTTTCATTTCGAATGAACTTGATAAACCATTTTTGTATACTTGTTAATTAAATTACATATGAACAACAATCGATATTTTAAAAACTAAAAGTAAAACGCTCCAAAAATTTCATTTAAAAAAAGTAAAATTCATGTATTCTATGGATAAAAATTTATAATCCATTAAGTACTCTACTGCATATCAGGAGGAGAAAAAAGGAAAAATTATGCCGTAAACGCAACGAGAGCTTACGGCTGTGTTAATGTTATACTTTGTGGTTTTATCTGCGAATTTTATCCCCTTTTTATCCTAAATTCTGTTAATCCGACATTACGGACTAAACATACATTTAGTTTTATGATTTTTCTTTTCTTATTTTTTACCGTATACTTGCTTTCTTGCAAATTGCAGCTAATAAGTAATAATGGCAAATGACTTTATATTTTCTTATTTTTCTTAAATTTTATATTTTAATGTAATATTTTAACGTTTTCTTAATAATATTTAGGACACATATACCTAATCTAGTTTTTTTTTTTTTTTCTATATAACAACAATGTGAAATTGTAGTTTTTATTACATCGAAACACTACAGTATATTGTTTTATTTACATTTCTTACCAGATTTTCAAATTGTTTGACAACAAGAAGTCTTGAAAACTGCAATAAAAATTAATCAATCAATAAAATAATAATCACACGATCTTGTCAAGCATTATAATATAATTGTTTCAACGCGATAACTTAACAATTTTAAGAAAACAAGTTTTAAGAAAACTCGCGGAGAAAATCGATTCTCGTCAAAAAATCTTTAAAAATTTCATGACGTGCCTCGACGTCGAAACGGCTGAATTTTTGCAAGACATATCCAAGCTCTCGCGCCAATCCCAGACGATCCTGACGGCATACGTAACGGTATCGCGATTTGGATTACGTAATACCGCGGTATCGACGCGCCAATTCTCTTATGACGGCTTGAAATAATGCACGTTAACGACAACACTTACACGAAAATCTTTTATTAATAAGAGCCTCGTCGAAACACGCCGCGTAACTTTTTTTTTCTTTGTCACCTTTGGGCATAAAAATACACCTAAATACGAAATTTTAATTGGTAGGTAAGCATACGCGAGCTTATAGGTATAAGCGGAAAACCCGCGGCCGCAGCGTCACTTCTCATCGCGCCTGTTCATCAACTATTATTATTATTATTATCGTTATTATTATTTCTCGAACACTAGAAGTACACAATGAACGTCATTTTAAATAACGTCGACCAAAGTCATTGCACTTCGGGCGTATACGTGTATGGGACGCAGGCTGTCGCGGTCACCATAGCGTTTGTAATTTTATCGCGTTAATTACATTTTAATAAAAATTATGATAAATAAGCTAATATCGTCATGGCATAGTGAAACGTGTGAATGAAAAATAAAGTTAGCGAATAGCCCGTTTTAATGGTGTCTCTGCAAAAAGGTGTCAAAAGGTGCTTTAAAGAATGTTCAATCGTCAAGTTCGTCGTGTCTATAATTTTATTATGTCAATTAATTGTCCGATAAAATTAAAAAAA
The DNA here is from genome assembly GCA_949987625.1 of Chalcis sispes. NCBI lineage: Eukaryota > Metazoa > Arthropoda > Insecta > Hymenoptera > Chalcididae > Chalcis > Chalcis sispes. The sequence continues at coordinate 53,290,508 of OX465097.1, read as the reverse complement.
AAAAAAATAATTTACAAAAAATAAAACATTTACGGTTTAGTTTATTGCTTTCGATTTTTATCGAAAAAATTTTTGATAAAATTTTTATATATCGATACAGATAATCTTCGTTTTATTATTCAATGAATAATAATTCTCAAAGTTGATCAAATATCGCCGCAAGGTTAAATAAAAAAGTTAAATAAGATTAGATGCTTTTTTCTCGTATTTTCTGGATTACTTCTTTTAGACTGTTTAATTTATTTATAAAAACAGTTTTTATTTTAAACTCTTTTATTTATAGATTGAAAATCGAAGTTGTAATAACTTTTTCTAGCTATAATTTAGCTATAATTTAGTTTTTAATATTTTTTTTATTCGTGAAAATATTTAATTTTAAATAGTACTTTTTATTATTTTAAATAACTTATTTTAAATTAAATAAAAGAAGATAAAATTTTAATATTTTATGATGAAAAATTCACAGTACATTAAATATTAAATAAATTTTTGTCTAATATTATACTATCAACTTTTAACTTTGTATTTAAATATTAACACTGCTGTTTAATATTTCAAAAGAGCTGGTGAAAATTAAAACATCAATTCTCTTAAAAATTTTAATGTCAGTTTTTTTTTCAAATTCTAAAAGAGAAAGTACCTTGCAAAGTATCTAAGCGAGTGCGCGTCGTTACAACCGTCGCGAAATAAACCCAAGTGTAGCGATTTATATTAAAAAGAAGCGCGACATAAACCAGCATCCATTACTTTCTCGATTTGACGCGAGTTACAACTCGTCGATTTCAAAGGTTCATCTTCGCGGTCGATGTGCACAAGTTCGCGATTCTCACGGCTCCTCGAAAGCCAAACAAAAAAAAGAGAGTAACAAAAGAAAGAAAGAAAAAGAGAAAGAGAGAGAGAGAGACAGCAAATCGCGCACGTTGAATAAAACATTGCAAAATGTGCACACGCGAGATGCACCAGCTCGTATCTCGCGTCTCCGCGGTACAGCCGAGAACGTAAACTCGCTCCACGCGTCTCGCTATACAACTCTCGACGACTCAAGCTAACGGGACTAACGGCGCCGTGGCGAGCCTACTAATCGAATTATGCGTCTCGACTGCAGCCGTCTCTCGTTCGGCCGACCCACTTCTCCGTATTCTTTCTTTCTCTCTCTCTCTCTCTCTCTCTCTCTCTCTCTCTCTCTCTCTCTCTCTCTCTTCGGTGCGGGTGAACGGCGTCGTTAAAAGCGGATAAAGGTTCGATTCCCAATAAACTTGCAGTGCGCAGCCAAGTTGTACGTACGGTACGACTCGGCCGTAGTAGCGATTTACGCGTTTTCAATTTGGCGCTAATCGGTGCAAAGGGAAAGAAAGAGAGATAAGGTAGTCGGCGGTATTTCAATTGGTGTCCCGTTTCTCTACCGACGTCGCGGACTGAGCTATTGCCTCGTAAAGAAGTTGCACTACCGCTGATCTAAAATTGAGGCAACGCCTTCGTTTTATTCGTATTATTCGTTCGCTTTATCTGTCGTTTTTTTTTCTTACAATTTGCTTATACTTCTCGATTTATGAATTTTAGATCACGCATATTATGAATTTTGCTGTGAGTGCTAGTTATGTTGATTTCTAGTTACATCGTCGCATAACGTAATTTTAAATTTAACGTAATTCACAAATTTGCGTGTATCATTCGATATTTTTTCACCGATCGATTTAATAAGCGAACAAATTTGGGGTAAAAAAAAATTGTGGAATGCGAGAAAAATGATAAATTCCGTAGGTGTGGTAACACTTTTTTTTCCCCTTCAACTATCAATTATACGAGAATGCGCGGATATTTGCACGTTCTCTCTCGCGTAGTATAGTGGTTGCGCATACGCGCGAGTGCAAGGTCGCGAGAGTCGGTTCTTTCTCCATCTTGCCCGTACATTTTACAGTAAGCGAGCACGAAGACGCTAGAAAGAGAAACAGCGCGAGAGAGAGAGAGAGAGAGAGAGAGAACAGAAAATGAAAAAGGAGAAAAAATGCAATGGAGCGGCGCACCGCGCTACTTTTACCTCGTTTTCTCTGAGTATACGGTATACCGTCCGCTATGCCGCGCGATACATACGAAATTTTTAGTTAAAAATTAGGATTTACGACCCCGCTCGATGCTGAGAAAGAGAAAGAGAGAGAGAGAGGAGCATCGTTTCACCAGAGGCATTAAATCGGGTGGGCACGAATTTTTATTGCCTCACGGCTGACTATCGGCGTTACAACCGCGAAGTAGCCGTTGAATATACATATACCGCGAGCGAACGAAATGCTTTTTTTTTCTTTTTTACCGCATATACATGTGTTTTCTCTTTTGAGGTCGTTAAGCTTTTACAGTTGCGAGAAAAGTCGTATTCTACGACAGAGGAAAAATTACAGATGGAATGGTAACTCGTATTATGTTTTATTACTTTCAGAAATATTTTAACTCACTCACATCGCTTGCACGCGATACATCGTTAAACGTCGATGTTACGATAACAATTGTATGAAATAATACTTTTCGTAACTTTACCATTCAAAACCTAAATATATGTTGTTTTTAACAATAATTTAACAAAGTTTATATCGTAAATGTAATTTAACACATAAACAGAGGCCTTTGTCTATTGGTTTAAAAAAAATACGTTAAAAATAAAATTTAAAAAAAAACAAAAAAAAAAAAAGCGCGATTATAATTCAGAATGAAAAATACGCGTAACATTGTAAAGTAAAAAAATAATCGACGAGCCCTTTGCGCCGCAATAATGTGGCACCATCGCTGAATACGAAATACAGTAAACATGTAAAATTTCAAATTAAAATAATGCACGAGTTAAGGCTCTGCAACGATCCACCGCGCGGCTCTTCGCGAACGAATTAACGAGGCTCCGTGATGCATAATGCCAATAACTTACCGTCGTATAATACAAACACACGTGTACAGGGGGCGAGGGGAGGGACGGGGAGGGGGGGGGGGCACTTGTATACACCACCTACGGCCAACATGGTATAACTCAACTCGACACCCGTTATTAAACTCAACCTCCCAATTATCCTCTTCTTCTAATTTCACTCACTCGCCAACCTACTGCACTTCCGAGCCACGTGATATACGGTAACACCTTCGAAAGCGAACGATTCTCTCTATATTTCTCTTTCGGATAGTCAAAGCACAAAACGACAAATGACATCGTTCGGGCACTCTGTTGCTGTTATTTTTTTTTTTTTTTTTTTTAGTTCTATTTTTTAACAAGTCGCGATATTAATGCAAAATGTCGTCGACGTATACGTACGATCTCGCTTTTGTCGACTCGTTCGCAAGCTAATGCGAAAAACGGCACTTAAATTCTTTTTTACCGTCTTTTTTTATTATTCGTCTTTCCTGCTAACGTTACCTATACTACCGATGGCGACGACAGTGGTAACAACGTCCTGCACTGATTTTAACTTTTACGTTTTCGCGCTGCTCTTTTATAATTTCTCTCTCTTTTTTTTTCGGTAGCTTTCTTTTATATTCTCTCATTTTTTTTTTTTTTTCTCATATTTTCGAAAAAAAAAAGCAGGAAAATTTCAAACAAAGATGAAAAATGAACGTAACATCCGTGTGCTAATTTTTCAGTACATTTCATGCATATTTATTTAGAAATCGTTGTCTAGTTTCTCGATTAATGTTATTTATTGTTAACTATGCATTATTTTACTTTTTGACGAAAGAAAATTGATTCGAAAAATTGATTGAATTTTAAAAAATATTAAGTTTTAAAATTGAAGTTTACAAATTCATTCCTGAAAACAAAAATTCATTAGGAATTAAAGATGTTTTAAATTCTCGATTATAAGTACTTTTTAAAGAAGCATCTTTATAATCTTTCTTTAAATATGCATGAAATTTAATTACAGATAAAAAAATTGTAAATTATTTATCAATAGTTTTATTTCTTATTAAACGTAGCGCTTCAGAAAATTAATATTAATAGCCAGATACATATCGATATTTGAAATAATAAAATTATTGAAGTCACAAAAATCAAGCTTCAATAATAGTAATAACGACTTTAAAACCATTAGTTACAAGCAAGTAAACCGAAATAAAAAGATTACTTGCAAAAATTATGGCGCAATTGATCGCGCTAGATACATAAAAACAGATCCAGAGAGGAGCGCGAGAAAAGTGAGAAAAAAAAAGGTTGCGTTTACATCATTACCGCGCGAGCATCTCTCCCATGAAAGCGCCATAGTCGCTGTCAACGCTCGCACCAAGTCCTTCTTTACCGAGTAAATGAATCCGACGAACTCGACTTGGAGCCACGGATGTTCTTTCTCTTTTCCTCGCGCGCAAGGTAAATCGGACGTGCGCGCATAATGTGAAAAGCGATCGAAAGGCAAAGCAAATAAGGAAAAAAGATAGACTCGACGCGCGCGCGTTCGATCGATGGAGTGAACCGAATCACCGCATATACGTACGCGCACTTATTACTTTTCGCGATTTGCCAATTAGCATCGACTAGCTGCGCACTTGAAAGGGAAGAGAAAAATGAAGAGAAAGATATGGGGGGAAGAAGAAAAAAACGGCTTAAAGGTGCGACGCGCTTTTTGGCGCTCATTAAAATTGGTACACCGATCGATCGACGAAAAAAAGGATGAGAAATAAAAGAGAGCGGCCGGTATAATAATTTAAATCGTCAAAGCTCGTCTTAATAATTGTAATTCATATTTCCGCAAAATTTGAAATCGCGAGAATTTTTAATGATGCGTTTAATGAGAAAAAAAAAGCGATGAAAAGGAAAATCAATACGCGGTTTCTTTTTATTTTTTGTTTAATTTTACCGTTTGATTAATTTGTTAAAATTATGATTTTATGATAAATTTTTTAACCAAAATTATTATCTATTTTAACGTATTTTTAGGAATATACGTTGAAACATTCATTTAACATTTTAAATTTTATTGAAGGAAAATAAAATCGCTATGTAAATTACAATAAGTAAGCGAATTTAAAACTAAATTTTTTATTCTGAGACATTTCTAATTTTTTTCTTTTCTTTATACAAATATAAAAATTATTTTTTTTACTTACATATTTATTTAATTTCGAGCGCCATTTTATCATAAATTAAACAAAAAAATAAATTTACTCTAAATATTGTACAATAAAGTTAAACATTACTTCAATGTTAAAGAAAAATTTTACTGCGTCAATATTCTATTCTCTCAATCTATATTTACTCGTTAATATTAGCATATTACTAATCTAAATATAAGTTCATATGCCAATATGTTTAGTGAACTTTTTAAAAAGTAATTATAATTTAATTCTATAAAATTATTTACAATTTTATATAATTTATGTATAAACGTATTAATACTCTAAATAGGAAAGTCCAAATAGGAAATTTCTAAGCTTTCAACAAAAATTAAAAAAAGTCAACTGTTTAACATTTAGCGTAAATCAATTTAAAATCCTTTCGGCGCGCATAGCATTCCAGAAAATTGTTAAACTTCCCATACTCGCATTTGATTGAATCGATCCTAGCGAGGTTTCAATTACACGCTTGGCTTTCACCACAAAGGCAATATCACTCGGCAACAAAGTCTGAATAATTTTCCAAAAACTATTCTTAATTAATACGACCGATAACAATCGCTTTCTGTCGGTCTATTTTGTCTGTAAATTTCGTTCAAGCTTTCGGCTCATTCGAATATTCACATACACGCTTGCGTACACGTATATTTATACAAGCCTTTGTACGTATTTATCTCTCGCGTTCGCGGAAAACTTGCCGAGCGATTACCTATAGGGCGCACCGATCTCCGATATTTCCAGCGAAACAAAGCCATGAGCCATTCTTGCAAATGTACTTTCGTTCCGTTAAATCGAGTGTAAATCGCCGCTGATTAACTTTTTCACTTGGCCTTAGAGAAGAAAGGGGAGGGGCTCGGGGAGAAGAAACGGGGGGAATATTTGGGCGCGAGAGAGTTTTTTTTCTCGCGTCATTTGCCGAACCGATCGTCCGCGAAATCAGAAAAACAGACTTTTTCCTCCCTCGGCGTATTGTGATTTGCGCATTGGGATACGTTACCGACTCAATCACCGCTCGTGTAAACTTGTAAATCTTTGGCTGGTATACGAGGGTTAAGCGCGGAGTTAGCACTTTTTCCGATGAAACAAAAATTTTTAGACATTTTAATCTGGATCGATTGGAGTTTGTTATTTTTCTTTACGATTGATTTGCTCTTTATCGAACAATTACTTAATACACTGCATTTTATGTTTTAATCAAGTTAATTTTTTTATTTGCCTTTTAATATTTGACGACTTTTTTTTTCTTTTAAATCGATTGATTAAACTGTTATTGGTACTTATTATTTATTTATTTCTACCTTACAATAAATCATAAGAAAATTTATCGATTGTTTTACTTTAATTTAATAAAAGTAAATAAATGTTTATCAAAAAGTTTGCAAAAAAAAATTTAGTTGTATTAAAATAAAAAATATTTCACACAATGGATGTAAGTTAATATTTTAAAATGTTTGTCTTAATAATTTATAATAAAATTTATGGTAAAATACAATAAAATCCATTTATCATGCATTGAAAAATATTTTACTAATTTTATAAATATACTGTTTTATTTTTAATAATAAGATTACAATTATATGAATAAAAGAAATTTTAATTTGAATAAAGAACTTTAGAAAAATAAAAATTTACCTTAACAATATAAAAAGCTACTAATTTTTGACCGTATTATAAAGTTTAAAATAACAAAAATTCTAGTGAGTATATGAAACTTCCGTAAGATATATTTAGTCTTTTTTTTTCTAACCAACATATTTCTGAAAAGAATGCGTTGTAAAAAATGTATTTCTTAATTTCAAAACATCACCATTATATTATTTAATGAAGACAACGTAAAATAATATTCATGTAATGAATATTTTCTTATTTTAATTATTATTTTTTAAACCAATTGTTTCATACCATCGAAGAAATTAAATAATTATGAAATTTTAATACATTAATGCTTACTTCATGTAAATAATATTTTAAAACACATCAACATTGTAACCCATTTTGCTTTTATGTCGTTTATTTGTCCACCGAAAAAAAAAAAAAATAAAGTCCATTCGCACGTTTCGCAATGCAAAACCACAACGAAGCAGCAATTTTCCAACAATCGTTTATTATATCGTTCGAACAAAAATGACGAGTCGACTCTCTCTCCGTGGCGTGAAAAATCTTTATTTCCCGTAAGATCTCGATTTCTTTTAATTCCTCGATAAATAAATCAATCCGACGAATGCTCAACGAGAAGTGGACGCATTCATCGTCGTTGTCTTCATTCACGAGATTACTCGGCGTCTAATCGATGGCCTTTCTATGCGATTGCGTCGGGTAATTGTAGACCGTGAGTTTCTCTTCGTTGCAAAAAAGAAAAAGAAAGAGAAAAAAAAGGACTCGAAGCCTTTACGTATAATCTCTATAGTCACGAAATTTCCGTTCGATTTACGCTGTTGCATACGACGGTGGCGATCTAAATTACCGCGAGTTTTCATTCGCGATCGAGTCAAGATAAACAGATACGACACGCACGTATCGTTGTTTTTGCTCGCTCGTCGAAGCTATAATCGATTAACATCCGACTTGCGCGAATCATCTATTACTGCGCGCGTATCGTTTTACAAACGATTTTTTTTTTTTTTTTTTTTTTTTTTGCTTTATTAACGAGTTATCGCGTGTTTTTAATTTTTACGGGTGAAAAGAAAATTATTAAAAAGTGATGTGTAATATGTTTGAACAAAGTTTTGAATCATTTTTCAAACGTATGAAAACAGTACAAAATGTTTAATCAAATTGAAACGACAACTAACCTTTGTTGTAATTAAAGTATTCGAGCTACTTTAAATATGATTAAAAACTCAAGATCATTGTGATTAAACTCTTCTATAAAAAAAATTATCGATAAGTACGAGGTCTGGCTATTAAATAACGAGACTGCGCGCCTAGAGGGCGCCGTAGAGGGGTGGGGAAAAAAACGAGTAGTGCGTCGGGTATCTAGATATCTTGTCTATGCACGTACCAAAACACGTTCTCGTCACTATTATTGTATTTGTGCAGTAGCGGTTTGAAACGAACGTGTTTTTTTCTCGTGCCGAAAACCATGTGTGACGAAAAACAGGAGCAACGTATCAATCTCAAATTTCTCGTTAAATTGAAAAAAACGACTGAGTGCTGTAAATTGTTGCAAGAGGCCTATGGGGACAATTCTCTATCTCGTGCGCGTGTTTTTGAGTGGTGTAAGCGCTTCAGTGAGGGCCGAGTGATGCACTGAAGATGACCAACGCCCAGGTCGCCCTGTCACTGTTTCAACTCCGGAAACAGTGACCAAAATCAACCAAATTGTGCATGCAGATCGTCGAATGAGCATCCGGATGATTGCCGAGGCTGTAAACGCCAATAAAGAAACGGTTAGACAAATTTTACACGAGGAATTACGCATGACAAAAGTCTGTGCGAAGTTGATGCCAACGCACCTGCCCATAACGCGCTATCTGTGAAGCAGTATTTGGCCGGTAAGCGCACTCCAGTGCTCGAACACGCGCCGTACTCGCCAGATTTGGCACCGTGCGACTTTTTTTTGTTTCCGAAGATAAAATCTGCTTTGAAAGGGACCCGATTTGAGTCGATGGAAGCGGTAAAGCAAAAAACGGCAGAGCTCCTAAAGGCCCTCACCAAAGAAGACTTCCAGCACTGCTTCGATCAATGGAAAAAACGTATGGAAAGGTGTGTGGCGAGGGAAGGGGAGTATATTGAAGGGGAGCATTCGAATGTAGAATAATTTTTATAATGAAACCCTTTTTCGTAACCAGTCTCGCTATTTAATAGCCAGACCTCGTATAACTACTTCAACTTTGAGCATATGTGATTATTAGTATTGTAAAAACTTGTTAAACTTAGCGATTAAATAATCGATTTAGGAATAAGTCATTGATAATAAGAAAAAAAACTTACACCCGGAAAAAGGAAATTTTTTAATAACAACAATTTAAGCGCGATATACTTGTTTTGTAAATCGATGCGGTTTATTTTGATAAGAACGCGTTCGGTGCAATTGTTGATGTTTATATTTAATTCAAACAATCCAATGAAATGTAATCTTTGAACAACGTGTCTAAGCGAAAATTTGTTTACACCAATAAAACAACGAAGCGAACTCGTTTGTTTAAAACAAAACTAAAGCATTTCTCTCTTCTCTCCTAGGCTACCCTCGGAGCTGCTTCCTTCATCAAAATCCCCACGGCAGAGATCAACTTTCCAGCTTATCAACATCCGCGTGCTCTTGGAATTGTTCTTATCTGACGGCGAGTACAACGAGGACGACGACGTCGACGGGGTTTCCTGTACACCTCTGCGTTATAAATAGCAATTACCCAAGCGCGAGATACGTATACACACGCAGCCAGACATTGAAACTCATACGGATGCGCGCGCGCGTTAACTTCAATTAACGCGTCGGTTGTATATACGTACGAAGAAGTTCAGCTGTGACGTACAAACCTTCTTTTCTCGTGCACACGCTCTCTCTCTCTCTCTCTCTCTCTCTCTCTATGGTCCGATCGATGCGCGCTCGAACGTGTCTACAACTTGCTGCGGCTGTAAACGACGATGAAAACGACAGCTGACTATTATCCTTCAACACCTGACGTGCCCTCTCTAACGTATTTTTTATCGAAATACTATATTTCGAGTCATATAGCTTTTTATTAAGAATATATCGAACGATATTTCGTTATGTTACAACATATCTTTACAAAGTTCGAATATTTTTTTCATTTTTAAATGCTTAACATTTCATTAATCAATTTAACTTCAAATTGTTGAAAATTCGTTTACAAAATAGCTGCACCCATCGCAATTCCTCAAAATTCTTTACATAAACCACGCGTGCAAATTTTTTCCAAGAAACGAAGACAATGGTAGGTATTATCAAATCAGTTAATATTTAACTTAATAATTATAAAATGTTTACAAATTGTGCGCAAAAATATAAACAAAAATAGACACTTGAGAAATTCCTCTCGTCCTTCTTTTTTTTTTTTTTTTTTTTTTAATAGACGTTGAGGGAAGAGAGACGATTTGCGGCTAGATGGAAATGCTCTGAGATCGACCGATAACTTTGGATCGCGGCGATGAATTTATCTATTTATCGAAGGCTATGAAGCTAAGGAATTCGGTATCTTTGAAATTCTTGAAAATTTTTACCCTAGCGAATTAATTAATCCCTAATATAAGGAGCATTAAATCATTTTTTAATATAATATTTTTTGCGCTTTTAATTTTTTTACACTTATATAATCTTCGTTCTTACATTTTTCTTTGGCGAGTAATTAATTAATAAAAATGTATTGTATAGTAAAAATTTCAATTAAATAAATGCTGTAACACATTAATATTAACATTTAATAATCAAATAAATAAAACAGAAACGTCATTTCGCAAAATTACATTGATTAAAAAAAATAAGAAAAAAATATTAATAAATAAACGAACAAACGCTTGAAGTTAAAAGTATTTGCATGATACGTAGCAATTCCGAAAACAACATCAACAGCCAGCTAATCCCGAGAATGAGTCTGCGGTTGTATCGGTTCGGCAAGAAAATCCCTTCAGCATTTCTCTCCCGGCATAGCCCGTAAACGCGCGCGTTTAGCGAGCCATTCGTAAAAGGCTACATACGGACCATAAAGAATGTTGAAAAACGCAACCGGAAATTAAAGGAAAAACTTTCCTCATCCTTGTTTATTTTTTCCTCTATATATCTCGAAGCTTTCTACCGATTTCATGCAGGAATGCGAAAGACAGGATGAAGACGTAAATTTTTCGGACAATGACGCGTCGTTTTTTCGTTCGATGTCGTTAACAAGTAGTTAAGAAGTTTAATGTAAAAAAATACCGATGAAATAGTATTCGAGATGTTGCTAAATCATTTAGTTTACCGATACAAATAAGGTCACGCGAATACTCTATTCGCATGTATATTTATTCTTCTGCTATTAATGTTAAATAAATTCTGCATTTTATCTCGATTAAAACGGAAGAACAAACTAGTGAGCAAAAAAAAAATCTTTTGATCAAAAACTAGAGAATTCAATAGTATAGTGTATAATTGTAACGAAAAACAAGATCCTTTTAATATGCAAATGAAGTTAATAAGATACTGTGCAAACGAGAAGCAGCTTTAACTTTGCTTGCGATAAGATAATAAAGTATATCTAATATTCTCGAACAAATGCTCTTAAAAGTGCAAATTCGTACGAATTTGCTGTTTTCAATGTACGACAAGTTCCTTTCAAAATCAAAAGAATTGATCAATTTTAAAATCATTCGTTCATTTTAGATACGAGACACCGTTTTATTTAACTTAATAGTGATTTACTCTAAAGAGATTCTTATCCGATATTCATACATTTCAAATCATTACGATTGAAAATTAAATTCAATTAAAAATCAAACAAACAATCAATTTGGAACCAAAAAAAAAGAAAAAAGGAAAAAATTAAAATTAATTCGAGCTTTGGTCTACTTTGATTACCAACAATTAAATCGAATAGTCATAAATCGACTAAACGTTTCCTCCAGAAATCATTTTTCCACGGCTAATTAAACAAGGTCAAAATTTACACAAGCCGTGTGATTATTTCGAGCAGAGCTACGTGAAATGGAGCATTGCAACGAGCGCTCGTTTCACCGACCGTTAAAACACCAGCGTAAACTTCTCGTGAACGATTTGACCTTGACTTTTGACAAATTCAAAAGAATACGCATACGGTAATAAACAAAAAGCTGCGACTAAAATACAATACGAATCCGTATTGTATTTACATCCAAAGTATTCATTTTTACTTTTTTCAATATTTTAAAAAACAACTTATCAACATTTTCTTTCCCATATGACATTACTAAATCATTTTCATAATATTCGTTAAAAATAACAGTTATTCACATACAAATAAAATAAGACGAAAAGACTTACGTTCTTGTAAAAAAAAAAAAAACGCACGCAAACGTATGTTAAAATAATAAGCAATAATCTAAGATTTTTCTTTTTATCTCAGCTGTATATTGCACGCTTTTCTATTCTACCTTTGCTTCTTACTATAACTTCTTATCTTTCTATTTTTTTTTTTTTTTTTTATTTTTCCTCATTTCTTTTCTGCAGCATTTTTTGTCTCATTTTCTTCAAAGAACGCGATAAGAGCAAGATGCGAACAATGTGCACAATTTAAAATAATCAAACGAAATGCAGCTTATTGTTTTTCTTTTTCTGTTCAAAATGACGAGTATATTAATTTAGCTTTAAAAATGAGAATTTCAAGTTAATCGATCAATTCCAAATAAATTCCTCGGAGTAACTCATAGGTTTATTGAATATACATAGCTAATAAAAGGTATTTTAAAAATTTATTATAAAAATGTTAGCTTTATTATCGGTCAAATATTTCGTAGCAAAATTTTATTTTTTTCGTGTATAACACGTAATTCACATGTATTTATAAAATTTTACACGAAAAACAAAAGTTTCGTAAAAGAAAATCCAATGAAATTTTATTGCATATTAATTAAAACAAGCTAAAATAAAAGTCGATATTCATTCGATTGCAAAACACGAGTGTAAAGTTATCTCTTTGTAACAAATAAAGTTTATCCTCGCTCAATCCGTATGGGCCGTGTTAATTTTGCGTTGACGATTTCGAAAAAAAACATCGCGACACTTCTCTCTCTCTCTCTCTCTCATTCGCGTGCGTAGGCGCGCACAAATCCAATCGGCCGAAGGTTTCGTATGCAAACCGGAGAAAAAAGGAGTTTTAGCCGATTGCGCGTATACATATAGAAGCGAAACTCCATCGATAAACAGTTTGTAACTTGGGTAACGAGATTTCACGTATTTTTTTTTCTTTCTTTTTTTCGTATCGTTCATTCAAAAAATAAACACGTTTTGTACAAACATCCGAGGGATGCGGTGACGCTCGCGTGTGTGAAAAAAAAAACGTGCGCGGAATTTTTTTTCTTTTATTTTTTTTTTCGTTTTTTTAAACTGACCGTTTTTCTTTTGCACATCCACGAGAATTAGCCACCGTGCGTTTTATCTCCTTTCGTATCGCTGCTTCTTTTCTCGCTTCCAAAACATCATCAATTGATTACCGACATAAAATTCAAATCCTTATATTATGAGCTCACATGAGGTATAGCGTTTTTCGGGTACTTTATACATATATATGAAAATAGGTATTTACTCTTTAGCAAATTTTCGATTTTTTTAAAAAGAATAAAACGTTTTCGTCTCTATTGTTTTTTTTTTTTTTTTTTTTTCAGCAAAATGACGACGCAAACGGAAAAAAAAAATAAAGTGGATCGATCTCGTATAAATTTTCCCTATTTACATATTTCAAATGGAAAATTTTAACGTAGAAAAAACAAAGCAATCGAAACGAGCGCGGAGCTCTCGTCGACAGCGCAGCGATTTCATTAAATTGAGTGGGCACACGTTCAGTACGTGAACTGCTCTCGCGCGGCATATCTAATTCCGAACGATTTCACGAGCCTCGCTCGCCGCTCTCTTTTTCTCCGGCGTCTCTTACTCAATGGAAATCGGCACAATTGGAATTTGATTAACGGCATAGTACCGGATAAATGACGCAACTTCATAAAGAGAGCGAGAGCTGGCAGTGGCTCTTATGTCTCCCGATTCAGGGAGGAGCAACGACGCGTTAATCCGTTGCTCTTAACGCAGACGTTGTCCTCGTATATATACATATATAAAGCTCGAAGCTAAAATCATCGCGCGCCTCTCGATGTAACTACGTTCTCGCTATTCTTTGTCGCGCGCGCGCGCGCGCGTGCCCGAGGGGGATCCCGAAAGTTTCTCGCTTTATCGCGAGAGCGTACGCGCTAGAATCTATTATGCCCGAGGAGTAAGTTGAACGCGCCACCTCGGCTTTCTCGCTCTCTATCTCGCTGTCGAACTAAACGCGGCCGCGATTAAACCGGCATTGTCTATCCCTTTGCGCTACTTTTGCTCGGGATAAGACACAATTAGCTTTTGAGAATCAAGATTTACCACTTTTCAACTTTTCTTCTCTTCTTTAACCCCAATGTCGCTCTTCGCGAATAACGTTTGGATTTCATATGAGTTCATACGTATACTCGAGGATGTTTTGATAAAATAAATTAATTTTGAAAAACAATTTATTAATGAGTTATGAATAAAAAAGAAAAATAAATTGAAAATTAATTAAATATTGAATTTTATGTAATTGTCATATTCCATCTTGACGCAAATCTGTTTATTTTAACTAAACATCACTAAGATAAGGCAAAAGTACGAAGTAAGGCATTTCGAAAGTTTCGCGATGTGCGCTATAGTTCGTTAAGTTATTAATAAATTCAAGTTTCTCTCAAAGAGCATTAAAACCTCGTTTATACATATACATTTGCATATACGTATACATTTATCTATGTACATGTGTATTTGTAAGTGCAGGTGCGCATCTCATTTGGAAGCTCATAAAATGTGACACGGAAGACATCTGGATTACGCAAGTACTTTACGCCTCTGGCACACCGTGGAGTTAGACTCGTTTGCTTCGTTGTAATTGTGCGCGACACTTACTTTTACGTATATCCTCGACACATAGAAACAAATTGAATCAACCCTTACATGAATTTTTAACGAGTTTTGTTATTCCATATGATATTTAATTAAATAATTAGTTTGGCATTCACTTTATTTGATAAATTGTCATTGAACAATTAAAAATTGATTTGTATAGAATTAAGTAGATCAACAAAGTGTGAAAAAGAAGATAAATGAATCGAATGCTTGCAAGGAGCGAACACAGTCGACAGCCTTCTTGTGGCGCAAGGAAGAAATCTTTTTTTTTTTGTTTTGGAAGAAATTTTTTTTGTTTTTTTTTTTTAAATTTTATATCATTGGAAAGCTAGATTCGATCAGTACGAGTCATAAAAGGGACGTAAAAAGTTCCGTAGTTAAAAGCGAAGGAAGCGAGCCTCCTTTAGGATATCAAGAAAGTTCTGGAAGTCGAGAAGCTTAAGGGAAGAGAGACCGAAGTTTTCTTGAGAAAATAATTAATCACCGCGAGGGTGGCTAAGATTCGTACGCGCAACCAGTAGACTTCATTTTAAAAGAATATCGAACTTCTCCAACGAAAAACTTGATGTTTGCGCCTCTTTTCACTGTCTTTTTTTTTGTCTATCAACTTTTGCTGTTTTCTTTTTATGCACCGACTAATTACTTTGTAAGATTTAACAAACATTTGTCGATTGTAGTAATTGATTATCGACTTTTGAAAAAGGAAGACTTTAAATTAATGTGGACTTGAAATTAAATTTCTTTTATTTTTTTTTTTTAATTATAACGTTACAACTATTAATCGGGCTTTAAACGAATCGTATCGATGTAGTTCGTACAGATAGAATTTATTTGAATAATTAAGAATTTCTATCCAGTCATGTTCTGATTAGTCATATTGAGATTTGTTTATGAAACAACAAAAACATTTATGTAAAATAATTGCTTAAAACTAATAATGTTTAAATACAAGAAATACTGAATTTTACATATCAGAAAAAAAGTATTACAAAATTTATCACGATTTTCAAAACTGGAATTACAACACTATATTACATCAAGACCTCTTAATTTTCCTTTCTGATTGTCCACTTTCATTTTCTTTGCGTTACGAGCAATGAGCCGCAAAATATTTGGGTAATTCAATTAGAAAGAAAAAGAAAAAAACAAAAAAAATGAAGTACGAACGACCTTCTTTAGAGTCTCATCAGAACGCAAGTAGAAGAGTATATAAGAGTAAGTTCCAGATTTCTTGGCTTTTCTCCATCGGCCTTAGAAATGTCGACACTTAATCCGAGTTCATTTCTGATCTGATGGTTAAGAGAAAAAGAGAAAGATACAATCTGCAAGTCGGAAAGTATTAATATTCACGTAGCCTTAACTCCACCCTCCTCACTTTTCCATTTCGTCGGGAGGGCTGCGCGCGGAACTCTTTTGCCGCTGCTCGTCCGCTTTTACTTTCCCTGATAACATCGGCAAACCAGCCGCAAAAAGAGCCGTTCTTATTTTTTTTTTTTTTTTTTATCTCTTTCTCTCTTTCACCTTACGGATTTCATCAACGTCCGATTCGAGTAAAAGGGACAGAGTGCCGCGCGCTGGAAAAGATACGAGAGATAGACGGCGGAAAGGGAAGCGAAAAAAGACGCAAGAGAATAAAATCAACGAAATAGGCGGGTACGCGTTCGCGTACATGCATACCGATTATGTAGCTCTTTTTATAATTTTTCTGCTAATTACACGACCAAGTTCTGAGTACCTGAATTTATGTACAGATATATATATAGATAACATGTGTAGGTTTTAGACGAGGAGCATATTTTAATATTTATAACTTTTATTCTGCAATTCATAAACCAGTGAGCTTTGGAGTTTACTGAACAAAAATTTTGAAAAAAGTAACTCGATTTTAACAACTTTTCATCTGCAAAAACGATCTTATATATCGTGAATGTACGAGTATATTACATATTGTTAATATAAATGTTTTAATTATAGTAATCCAATTGGCATTTGATATTGCTTTTTTTTACTTATGTAATCAGTATAAAAAATGTTTTTCAAATTTTTATTTATGCATCTAATATCTTCAGCATCGTGACCTGAATTTTTATCTATATTGTGTAAAACGATTGGAATCATATTCAAATTGCGAAACGATTTTCTTCCTTGTAAAAAAATATAGATATACATAACAGAATCTAACGTCCGTTGTTTCCGTTTCTTACGAAAGAAAAAAAAAAAAAATAATAATAATAATAATAATAATAATAATAATAATAATCAAAACCACAAATATCGGCGGTTATATTCTTCTCAAACCGATTTCCCTAACCTCAAGATTCATCGGATCGTGATCAGTATTCGGAGCAAATATCTACCGATTGTGCTAGCTCAGCTTGTCACGAGTTATGTACCCCAAAGAATTTCTCTTCTTTCTTCTTCTTTTCCGGTATAAGAAATGGGAACTTGTAGTCGCGTTTCGCGACGACAGAAGCATAGGCTGAGAGAGCGAGTCACGGTCTTGGTTGCTCTTACCGCGCGATAACGGATTCACATCCTTTACCTTTTTTACGCCGAATATCTTTATGCCGATGTAATTTTATATCTTACTTCGAGATCTTTTCTCAGCTTGAAACGATAGACACAAAGATTTAGAATTAGCGGATCCTGAACAAAGTATGATTTTATTAACATATTAATAACATATTAATAATGATATTTGTTTATTCATAAGGAAGTTTAATCACAAATAATACAAAATTAGACAAAACCACACAACATAATTGGTAATAGTATTTTTCAT